>JACXIT010000181.1:261894-510762 GCA_014737525.1 Bombus difficillimus | reverse complement strand
TATTCAAGCACAGTCTTATTTTGTAACGTCGACAATAGTTTTCGAAAGTTGGAGTAATTTCATGCAATTCTTCATTTCGACATTTCATATTATTAGAACAATTCAAGGTATCTTTTCTTCCGTATGTATACGTATTTTGAAACTGCTCGAATTTCCGAAAACTGTTTATTATTCAATTCTGTAAATATTACAAATGATTTTTTCGAATGGTGGATTATTGTGAGTTCTATTGTATTTATACATTATAGACAAACAATATGGTTAAATTGAACTCTTAAAATCAACACAATAAATGTGCATGTCCTTTACATACAGCCATCGCATCACTATTTTTACTTGTCTATATTTATTTTAAAATACTCATGTTTATTTTACATTAAGTGGATTATTAAGCATGTTAAGATCATAATAAGGGTTTGCGATGACCGTAGATCCTCGATATAACAATAATCCAAGAGCCCTAAGATCCACCTTCATTTCAACGTAATTATTTACTTTATCCAAATGATATATAATAATGTGTATGTAACAACAAATAATCGATATGACTCTAATGTATTGGCACAAGTTAATATTAAAATGAATCGAAAGCCCGAATTGTTCTCAAGCCTGTTGCTTTAATAATTGCAATATTAGAAACTTGCTTTTAGAAACTAAGCATTCAAAGTCTGATTTCTTTCAATTCCAAGTGACCCTTAAATATCGATGAGTAACTAACCAAACGATTATTGATTGCTAACTTATTGAATTATCGAAATGTCGCTGTATTTCTCAAGAGGAAGTATACTAAGATATGGTATGTCCAATGATGCATTGAATTTCGATAATAATACGAAGTTTCTCTGTCAAATATATATAGTTGTTTAAAAAAGGAAGAGTTAATTATGAATTTTTAATCGGATTTATATGTTTGCTATTTGTATTGAAAAAGTCGAAAAGGAGAAAGTTCGAGTAATATATTTTAATCTTCTCCGTTAAGAAACATTCTGATCTTGAACTAAAAATTCTTCAAATCAAAAATAGCAAATGATTCGGAAGTATGTCGCTGCCACCATGGTGGAAAACGCCAGACGTGAATACACTTTTATTTACACTTTTTGAACCATGTACATACTAATATCAAATGTATTAGTAAAATGTGTAATCATGTTCCAAATATAATAACGAGAATTGGAATAATATTTAAAAAGTACATGAATACGATTAATTTATTAAAGAACATTTGATAACATCAGTAGGTACATTATCTTTCTTTATTCGTTCAACTTTAGTTTAATTACAATAAAATTAAATTTATTTAAAAAAAGTACGAGTACATCCATAATAAAAAATTAAATTGTCATATATTTTTAATATCGATAATGGTCAGTCATAAGCTACTTAAATTTTTGTGGCTTCAGTACCGTTAAGTAATACTTATAAATTAAAAACATACAACTTTTCATTTTTTAAATAACATTCAAATATTATTGATTTTTTCTCGTTATGGAAAATTTTTATATTTAGATATTTGTAAATATCTATATTTTGGGTTTTTTATATAATTAAACAAATTTAATTCCTTAATAATTCAAACTAAATAGATTAAGTACTTGATAATACAATATCTGAGAAAATAAAAAATATTGCAGGAATAATAATATGGCGAGGAAGATAGATATTATCATATACTTTTATTCTGTGTATTAAAAATGTATATGATTAATAATGGAGAACATTTTATATTATACTTTTGTTCATCTCTAAATAGTTTAATCAATAATTTAATGTTGCATAAGAAATGTGATCACTAACAAAAAATACTTAACTGCACAACTAGCTTCATAAAGTTACATATATCCAAATTATTCAATTTTTCTTCAACAAAGTCATGATTACTAGAAAATTATTAAAAGCTCCAATTTTGAATAATGATTATTAACAAAAATAGAATAGCTATATACCATTGAACGTTTAAGATTAAATTTCGATTAATATTTAAATATTTTTGTTGTTTATAATATATTATTTATTGATTAAGATTGAAAAACATTAAAATTTCATAATAAAGTTATATATTAATAAAATCTCGAATTTCAATTCTTTTAATATAATCTTGCTGCATAGATATGTAAATACATAGAATACTCGTGTTTACAATATTTAAAACGTGTTATAACATTTGAATACATAATTACTAATTACCGTACTTGAATTTAATTTAGTACAATGATAACACGATAGTTCGCGCCAATGATTGGTAATGCTTTGGGTAGTATTTCTGTAGTATCTTAGAAGTGGGGAGAACTTGTGAACTTATATAAAACAATTACTTATCGTATGGTGAGACTTTGTGTTGTGAATTGTTGTGTTCGTTCGTGATTCGATCTTTTAGGTTACACGTATGTTATACTTTGTTTATACTTAATCAATTTTATTGCGTCCATGCAATATTCTAACTGACTTAAACGGTGGGCATGAAATTCGTTTAAAATTCGTATCAAAACCAATTCTTTTAATGATTCTGTTTATATTGATATCTTCAAATCGAACATAAGGACTTCGTCATTTTTTGTAAATTACGCAGTAAAATTATTTGTCAACAGCCATAGCGATTCGTTTTACAAACCTTATATTTATGTTTTATTTAAAGCAATTTTCCTGAACTGAAATTCTTTTTATTTTTGAAAAAACTGAAAGATCAAGCATGTCTGCATCACCGATTGCTAGGCAAGCTACCCAGAGCCAAAACATACCTTCCAAACGAGTCGTTATTAACGATCCCAGTCAGTTACCTATTGATTATTCATCTACCCCCGGTGGAACGCTTTTTTCAACTACACCCGGAGGTTAGTGTCTTTCTTCTTTTACGTTACTAGTAAACTATTAACCCATTAAACAATAATTTAGGTAATTATATTGATCAGAATATATTCCGCCAATGTTCACGATTTTCAAATATGATGTCAAGGTCATGATTTTGAGTAATTTTATTTATATGTACGTATAATCGCAGTCCGGATCTAGTTTCCGTAGTACTCATAAAAATATTTTTAATACTTTTTACTTTGGCGTGGATTAGGTCTTGATTATATTGTGAAATTATAATGTACACATGTCAATATAATTTCATTAAATAGAAGATGTTAATGTAATTGTATAAACTTTATACATTTTTCAATTGTTTACATCCATTTTATTAATTTTCATTCTTGTAAAGCATCTTGTACTTTGTATCATGTTTATAATTTATCATGTTCTAGTAACTTTCTTTTGGGAGTGTATTTCATCTTTTTTTAAGAAATTAAGTTTATTGTAGTTCAATTATATTCTTACAAATAAATTTAAATTTCTGTTATTAGTCAAACATCACAATATTTGTTCAAAATTCAAATATACTACACACGATTATATAAACTGGTCTGGACACTCAGTAGAGAAAACCATCCGAAAATTGAGTCGTAACTAGTTGTAAAAAATTAATAAAGTCCGTGTTTATACGAAATAAACAGAGATGAGTACAGTATCTCTATCTCTGTCTGAGACATTTATACCATTTCATGCATGCGCTGAACGAGAATCTTCTTGTCTCCCATGTTGATCTTCCATAATTAATCACAACTCAATTTTCGGACGATTTTCCCTAGACTTCAGTGTATGAGTGTCAAGACCTGTTTATAATATGATCGCGATAGTACATATGAGATATTACTATAATTATTAATATAATTGTATATAATTTTTTGAGGGAGCGTAGAGAATATTCTCATTATATAAATAATTAATAAATTTTTTCTAGGTACACGTATTGTTTATGAACGTGATTTCTTGATGAATCTACGAAATTCTCCCATATCACGAACACCACCACGAAATATGCCATCCATACCCGGAGAGTTATTAAAAAATACATCAAGTCTCTCAACATCAGCGAAAAATCAAATTAACAAAGGTCAATACTTATTTCACTAAGTTATCGCAAGACTACTAGTAAATTATAGATTTTTATGTATTTATAGAAAATGTAAACGTGCAAAATTGCATGGTGTTCATGAAAATATCTGTTTGTATAAACATCTGCAGTCTGATTACAATAATTTGATTTAGATTTTGGATAGATTATGCCATAACTTTTTGATTGTAACATGTTACAGATACTCCAGTAATTGAAGAATCTGCAGAACAATTTGAGATGGACATGTAAGAAACTATAATTACAATATATTCATGTTGTGCCAGCCACTTTAATGAATAGTAAGAATCAATATATAACAGAAAAATATATTAGCAATTTTTATATAACTATGTGCCATTAGGGGCCTTAAATAGTAATAAGTGTTTATAACATCTAAAAATGTTAAATGTAATTGATATAGTTACACTGATCCATTGCATTATCATCTTATATGCTAATAAAGGTGACAAAAAATTTTAATCAGTACATTCATGTTTGCACTATTGGATGTATTACTTTATAATTTCACATATATTTGTACTACAATGAATAAATGATATTTTGATAATAAAAGTTATTACCTGTGAATCATAGTTATAGACTTATTAGGGAGCTATTTTAGTCCATAAAGAGTTTATTTTTGTTATGTAAATTAAGTTATTTGACTTTTATTTCAATATAATGTTTTAATATGATTAAATATTTTTACAATTAAGTTTTATACAATCGAATTTTGTAGATTAAAATATATCATAAAATAGATGAAAAATTTTCAATCTTTAACATTTATTTTATATAACATATACATACAACATAACAATTTATTTTATAAAAGGAATAGGGAAAATTTGGTAAAAGTAAAGAAAATCGAAAATACATTTAATTTTAAATAGATTTAATTATAAGTTATAAAATATATTAAATATTAATATATAAAGTTCTATGTATTTAAATATACATTTGTTTCTTTCATATAAAATAATTTCGTATAAAATATTACATTTTCATTTATTAAAGAATTAAACCAGATATATACTATATATTTGTCAAAGATTAGCCAATATTTGTATAATTATTATGTTGTTATATCACAGTAACAAAACTTAATAATATGTTATTTTTTATGCCATTAGAGTGCGTTAAAATTCAGGTAAATATATTGTATGTATTTTCTACAGTCGTGTTCTGAATTTTGAATATTCTGTCTAAAATAACTTTCGCCACATTGACTTTTGTTCCATTATTGTCATAATCATTATAATAAATTAGTTCGCAAAGATCCGCGCATTCTGGATCAGCATCTATTAACTGTTTTAATTTTTCATAAAATTTCTGTATGATTAATTTGCAATGTTTCTTATAAACATTTGTTTCATTGTGAGCGTGTTTTTGAACTTCATGGAAAGTTAACAAAGGTGTTGCACCTTCTACCACTACGTAGAAAGGTGTCTCTAATCTTTGACCGTCGGAATAAATTTTATATACACTATTGTGATATGTTCGCCCTTTAACTCCTGCTCGATTCAACACTTCCTTCTCTAAATTCATTGCACTTTCCATCCAACGATATGAAGCTTCTTTAAGATTAGGTGGGATGTACGATGATGAAGGAATTAAAATAAATAGTTTGTGAACACTTATATATATACCATGATTGTCTTCAATATTTTCTATCTTTTCAATTAAACCTTTGTTAATAGATCCTGTTGAAGGAAGTATTATTCTTAAATATCCATAATAATAACTATATGCCATAGAGGTTCCACAATCCAAACCCTTCATTGAGTTAATATCAAAAGTATTTTCTTTTTTCTCTTCATATGAGTTTGTGATTAGTAATAATATATATGAAATTCCAGAGCATATAAAACATGTGAATGCGTCAAGTATTTGCATGTACTTATAAATATAATGATATTTAATCATGGTTAGCATAGTAAAACATATTAAATTAATGTAAAACAACATATTTACATTAAATTTAATATCACTCTTTTTCACAATATTCATACTGTGGATACATTGAAATAAAATAGTTACAATCTTCGTGACTATGAAATAAAAGAATATAACAAAGATATAATTTTGTGCAGTAGGTATACCACTATTTGTTATTTCCAAGTATATTTCTGCTGTAATACTTACAACAATGCAATTCATTAGAAGTAAGTGTTTATACTCATCCATTTTAATGTTCTTCATCAATATCAATATGTTACGTTAACTGAGACTGCAAATGATAAATAGAATAAGTAAAGTCATCTATGATAAATTTATTTATTATTATTTATTACTAATCATTATTTCAATAAATGTACCTGTTTGATTATTAATAAAACAAGATATTTCAGTTTTTTTGAAGTCCTATGTGAATTTCCTTTGTAACTTTGAAATTGGCAAATGATGAATACGAGTAAGAACAAGATAAATAATTCTGGAAACTTCTTTTTACTATAGATAAAATAGATAGGTAGATAAAAAAAGATTAAAGATTTAAAAAATGCTTTGCGTTAAGCAACAGGATAGACTTATATGTTATATATAATATACTTATATATATCAGGTGACAAGATGAAGCGGGAACAAAACAGAGACAGAGAGGTAGCAAAAGAGTAAGAGAAAGCTAGTTCACGTATCGCTAGGTCAGAGCGCTGTTAACGTAAGTGAAACAAGTCGATTGACCTACGGTACAATCGAAACCATGTACGATCGATAAAGTCCATTATCTGGAAACATTTTCTGCAAAAATTACTTAGCTTTTTCCATGCCTGTTTATTTTTCGAGTAGGGTACGATATAAGTGTAAATCGGTCGCAAGTGCATTGCAAGCTAAAATATCCCAGCAGGTGATTTTTGTTGCTGATTAGCGCCATATCCCACAATGGACCAATCAGCTGCTCGGTAAACCGCCGTAAAACCTCGAATCTGTCCGCAGACGAATGACAACAAAAGAGACTGATAGAAGTCGCGCGCGCGAGACAGTGGATTTTTTTCGCGACTCCGCCGTGAAGATTTGCGGTTTTTTCCATTTTGTTGCTCGCCGCGAATAACGTCGGTTTGGCCGGTGGTGAAAGCGTCGAGGAATATGAAGAGAAGAAATGTCGAGTGTGGTAAGCTTCGGAGGCCCTTGAAACGCAACAAGCTCACTGAGGGGATCTACGGAAGGTAAGTTTTCGCCGCCATATGTCTTCTCATTTGGAATGGCTAATTTTAAAAATAACCAAAAATCTGACCGATCGCCCCTCGAGATATTTGTCAAATCGTCGATCGAAAACTGTTACGTACTATCGGGTTGATACGAAGTGCGAAACCTCTGTGATACATTGTGTCAATACGTGATCATCCACCGCTTCCCAGAAGTTGCTTGACATTTCACTAAAACCTTGACCATGTGTGCCTGTTTTTTACAAAAACATTTGTTGAGTTACATCTTTATAATTGTTTTCTTACCTGTATTCACAATTTTTCACCTAATGTGCCATGTAATTGAAAGATTTTTACGTCTAACCACATCAAAGAAATTTGCCAGTTCAACAACTTTTCTTTCATTTATTCCCTTTTCTTAAAAACTATATTAACGTTGGCTTACATCATATAATTATATAATTCAGATTTGTTATTTATTTTATTTAGTTAAGAGGTGCTTATTTTGTTTTGTTGCAGTATTTGCTTCCTTTGAGATATTTTATACTTTTGCAATTGTAGATCCTTAATTATATAATTGTGTTACAAGAATGATAATAAAATAATGAAATTTTTTATTTCAGTACTTTACTTTATCTAAAATTTCTCCTACTATGGGCCATGGTAATTTTGGCAGACTTCATTTTAGAATTCCGATTTGAATTTTTGTGGCCGTTTTGGCTACTTCTCAGAAGTGTTTACGATTCTTTTAAATATCAAGGCTTGGTAAGTAATCTACATTTCAAAACACGTATGCTTATACCTGATTTTAAAATAACATAGACTATTATATTTCCAGGCCTTCTCTGTATTTTTTATTTGTATTGCTCTTACATCAGATATGATTTGTTTCTTTTTCATACCAGTACATTGGTTGTTTTTTGCTGCTAGCACTTATGTTTGGGTACAATATGTTTGGCACACAGGTAAATATAAACATATCTTTAGGTTGTTTGAATTAATTTAATTGCAATGAGATTGATATAGATATATTGTATATGGAACAGATAAAGGTGTGTGCCTTCCAACTGTGATGTTATGGTTACTATTTCTATACATAGAAGCAGCAGTTCGATTAAGAGATTTGAGACATATGCCCTTTCATTTGGATCTTTGTCGACCATTCGCAGCGCATTGGTATATATATTTTTGTTATTATATTCTCTTTCCTTTCTTTATTTATGCATTTACTCTTTGCCACTGAATATTGTAAGATACACTTCAGAGGAACAATTTTATGACTGACAAAAAAATAATGACCTGTTGCTATTTTACTATATAAAATCTGTTATTATAAATAAAACATACTTTGCTATTTTAATGTTGAATTGACAATATCAATTCAAAAGTAATAATAAAAATAATTATAAGTATTATCTTTTTTCAGCATTGGTTATCCTGTAGTTACATTAGGTTTTGGTTTTAAGAGCTACATAGGCTACAGAATGAGACAGGTAAATCTGTAATAAATACATAATCATTCAAAGACTATTTTTAAAGGTTTTATTTACATGACTGCCTTTTTTTGCCAGAGAAAACAAAAAGATGTAGCGAAGGAGAATGAATTCTACCTACAACTATTGCAGCAAGCACTGCCTCTAGAGCAACAAACTTCCACTACAATACAACCGATACAAGTCCAATCACAAACACATATTACAACACTAGAGCAACATGTTAAATCACAAAATAATAAATTAAATTTGCAGTGCAATCCAAGTCCTGAAAAAAGTAGAGGTAGTTTGTATTTATTTTCAACTTTTAATATATATATATATATCTATATATATATATATATAATAGCAAAATAATAATATAGCTTAATCATAAAATGCATTGTAGGAAGCAGTAATAATCCTGTAGAAACAGGTGTACAAAATGGTAGTTTACATATAGGGACACAAATTACATCAACAAACCAAAATGTAACAACAAAAAATAATCATAGGAAGTCCTTAGACAAAGGTGAAAAGCAAGAAGAGCAGCATAATAAGCATAATGTAACAAATGTATCACAATCTGATAAAAACGATAAAAGATTTATACATACAAATGGGAATACTGTTAATCACAGTGATATGCAGTTCATTGAAAGAGTTGGGTAAGTTGG
Organism: Bombus difficillimus; assembly: GCA_014737525.1. Taxonomy (NCBI): domain Eukaryota; kingdom Metazoa; phylum Arthropoda; class Insecta; order Hymenoptera; family Apidae; genus Bombus; species Bombus difficillimus. Next base: position 501,536 of record JACXIT010000181.1, on the reverse strand, counting down.
GTGACATGTGTATCTTGGAAACTAAACAGTGTCCATATTATGTAAAGTAATAAAAGATTCATTAACATTTTAAATAAAAATTACAGATCAATAAATGATTTTGATGCCAATGAAGTAGAGAAAGACAAATTTATTAAAGGTGCAAATTGTGGGCATACTACAATAAAATCACAGACTAATGGTTCTGTAACAGGAAAGTGGAATAATATAAAAGAAAATCGGGAATCATCTTCCACGGTTAATACTCAACGTGAACGAAAAACACGTCAAGTGAAAGCCACGGTTGATAATATAACTGAACAGCAAAAGCAACAAGACGAATATTGTCAAAGGTATGTTATTTACATCAATTAGTGAATCAACAAAAATGTTATTTTATGCAATATATTTTTTGTGCTCTTCATTTCTATATCCATATATAAAATTGAGATTTAATACTGTGTATACTTATACTTTCCTTATTCCTTAATCCTTATGATTTTCTTAAAATGTAATTATTATTTTTATTGAATTGAAAAATATGCAACTCTATATTATCAGATTTTTTCTTTAGTGTAATATAATATCGTTTAAATAGGTTACTGATGTGTCGCAGGCTCGAAGCTGACATAAAACGCTTGAAGTCAGATCTGCAATCCAGTCGACAACTGGAACAGGAACTTCGTTCCCAGATTAGTTCTCTACAAAATGGAGAACGTCAAGCTAAGGGTGATATACAGCAACTTCAGCATGATAACGATCAGTTGCAAAGCAAGTGCGTATACACACACACACAGTATCATTCCTATATTGTTAAAATTGTACTTAAAAGATCTATTTTTTTTCCAATACACGTATACGCGTAGATATTTTTACACTATTAAATACATTTTTAAATATATTTTTATTTATATATATAAATATTTTTATTTTGGATAGATTACATGGATTAGTAACAGCTCGTCAATTAGATAAACAAACAATGTCTTCGTTGGAAAAACGAATCGCAGAAGAGCGGAAACAGCGCACTGCTTGCGAAGCATCTTTAGTTTCCGAGAGGCGAGCACGACGAGCTGCAGAAGAAGCACGATCTGCAATTCCGCCTCCACCTCCGCCACTTATTAGACAAGAATGTACAGATACTTGTAAAAGTCGTAGAACACAAATGGAACAAGATCTCAAAAACTTACGGCGAGAACTTAAAACAAAGGAAGAGAGGTAAAGATGTTGAAATAATACAAAAATGTTTATGTAAATAAAATTTTAAATATAAATATAAGCTGACACAACGAAATATAAAACAATAATATCTATAATGTCGTAAATATACTAGGTAATAGTCAAAATTTCATTTAAACGTAAACAATTAAATTAAGTTTGAGGGTTTTTAATATGTTAATAATTAAATACTTTTTTGTATTGTAAATTCACTAAACTATATATCAGATGTTAATTTATATATTTTCTTAGGTGCAATATATTAGAAAAAGATGTAACTCGTTGTAAGGAAAATCATAAAGAGTCTGAAATTTTACTCGGTGCACTAAATGCGCTACAAGATAAAACTGCGCATTTAGAAGACAGCTTAAGTGCAGAAACGCGCATAAAGCTTGATCTATTTTCTGCACTTGGTGAAGCCAAGCGACAATTAGAAATCAGAGAAAGTAAGTAGGATTCGATTTACAATTATAAATCTTTAATATTTTTGGTAATCAAGGAAATGTATAAACTTAAGTAGTACCAAAACATCAATTTTTCAAACATAGTTTTATTTATATAAACGATTTTAGTATATGTATATTAAATTGGTATATATATATGTATTTATGTATGTATGTGTATGTTAAATATCGCATATTGTTGAATCAGGTTTAATTAGATCTCAAGAAAAGGAAATTGAAATGTTAAAAGCAAAAATAGCTCAAGATTTAGCTGTGATGCCACAAGATACGTTTGGACCTGCGCCAACCTGTGCGACATCTAAGCTTCGATTAAATAATGAAGTACGAGTAGCAGGTACGAAAATACGTTCAAATGAAAGTCTCTGTCCAGGGTGTACAGTTTCAAATTTGGATCCAAATGCGACAGCGTATACACCCAAGAATTCCCTAATAGCATCTACCGAAGCTTGAAGAAACAATTTTTGGCCACATTATGACTTCACAAAAGTTGGGTATATATTTCATAAACATGTTTCAGTCTGTTTCTCAATGGAAGTATAAATATGAATTTATGTTTTATACGTGCATATACTTGTTTTATTAAAATCAAAGTTTTATATTTAAAATCCGTAGGACTAATGAGATGTAAGATCTTTTTAACACTTATAGTGTAGAATATTTGTGTAACATTTGCTTAAAAAACGTGGCTCATACTATAAATTTGTCAAATTTCATAACAAGAGATATCCTTTATAAATGTCTTCCATGGGAGGCTTCTAGAAACATGTTTTATATCGTACTTGTCACCTGAACTAATACAACGTTATTAACTACTTATGACCATGGGACGTGACTAATACTAAATTAAAAAAGTATTTAAAAATTAGTTACGTTCTGTTAAACGTGCTGTAGGTCGATCTAACAGGTACCTTCTTCATCTTTTTGGTACTTGCAACAGATGTATCAAGAAGAATTAAAACTAAAGTGAGGCAACAGTGACATGCGTAATCTAGTTATAGACAATTATTAAATTTTAAATTAAATTTAGTACTTCTATTTAGATGGTAACGTTTGATAAATTTACTGTTGACGTTTAACAGAAAACTGTATATTTTACTAATTTTTTATAGCGTTCGAATTATATCGATTTTCACACAACACTTTCTATTTAAAAATACCATAATGTAGATATAAAGAGCTAGAAAAACGATATAAATTGGATCGACGAACGGCTAGCGGCATATCTTATTTGTTAGAAGCATAGAAAAATTGAAGACTCAATCTGTATTCGATCCTCCTACAGCATATGCCTAAATCTATGACGACTTGTTATAGACACAAATCTTGTTCAAGTCGTAATCCGAAGCTAGTCCAGCATACAAACTGTATTTAATGTCTTTGGCAAATGAAGCCATTTTAAGTCATGTGATCATCCAAAACCAGCCATTAATACACATTGAAAAACCTGCCGTTATCATTTGAGAGGATTGATGTAAATGTTAGAAACGCCAAATTTATTTTGAAATAATCACCAACGTATTGATTCTCTCTCTCTTTCTCTCTCTCTCTCTCTCTCTCTCTCTCTCTCTCTCATATTTCTCTACATTTTTTATATTTTTTAAATGTCTCTGTAAACCTTTTTAGTTTAGTGGTACAATTGTGTATTGGCTTTCGAACGGTGCGAAATAAGTGTTAATGTTTCATAATGATTTTTTGAAACGTGTACAGTGTTTTATGTGATAGATAGAAATTTTGTAAACAAAGGAATTTTTAAGTTAAGTATATTATAATTGGTAATGAAGGGATAGATTTATTTTACCCAATTTGTTTAATGAGCTTCAAGAGATAAACTAATGTGTAATGCCACGCGCGCGTTTATTTATGTACTAAACTATTAAATCGTACATATAGGTAATCGAATCATTTTTTCAAATTGAACTTCTAATTTTTAATAGCGTTATTAATATTGGAATTATACGGTTTTTCATTGAGCAGTCTGGAGGAATGAAACAAAGATTTTTTTTTAATTTATCCGCAAACGTCTTCCTTTCACACATTTGATGGATACATTTAATGTATATAATGTGTGTCCCTTTTATAATACTATAAGTTTCACTATTATCAACCAGTGATGATGTAATTTAGTAAAAGTTGATTATCATTGACTATTTATATAATATATATTACTTACGCGATACGTCGTTTCTCTTTCTCTTTCATCGTTTTTATACTACTTTTTACATATCTAATTTATAGGTTTAATGTTGAAAGCATTAAATTCATTTTTTATAATTTTTAAGAGTAATATATTTAACACCGAACGATGTGTGTATGTATAAGTAATTAATTATTAACGCTTGAATATTTTGTAGAAAAATAATTGAATTCTCTTTAAATCTTTTTCATTAATGAAGTATTAAAAGATTAATAGCAACACTAGAGTGTATACCAGCATATTCTTTCTAAAGTATAATAAACAAGTTAATTCCTTCACAAAAAAGTAGTTGAGATGCAAGTTTCAGGAAAAGATGGCATTACGTATAAAAGATCTCTAGAAAAAGATGTGAATTTTATATATGCTTTAAATCCGCAAGAAAGCCAGTACCTGCTTGCTCCAATGAATATTAATTAACGACTGGTTGATATCATAAAAGTCATTCTTCCATGATTGTATATATAAAGCACTGTCATGACAATTTATTAATAACATAGTGGATCATGACCAACTAGTCAAATGAATTTCTATAAGCACAAATATTTATTAAATATCTAATATTCATTTGATATTTCTGTCCTTACATGAAAAAGCAATAACAATTACTGTTTCTTCTCATTAATTAAAATTATAAAAGATTTATCAATATTATCATCAAACTGTTAAGTTTATTAATTAATTTTGTGTTTCTTGGATGATCCACGTACTAAATATAATTGCAAAATGTTAATGCACAATGCATATGTTACGGGTTATAAAACTACTTTTATTTTACACTACATTGTGGAAATTTCATCATTTTTGCTTAAAAAATTAAAAGCATATCAATACAAAAGTCATATAACTCTGAGAAAACCTATGCTTCATATTTCTTTTTTATTTTACTATGTAAACAGTGCTGATCTTTTTCCGTTCCTAGATTTGCATAAAAAATATTTAAAATTTTATAATTCACTGATGTTGGTAATTAAACTGTAGGGGAATAATGTGCTTACTTTAATTTTGTTAATGCTTCTTTGTATAAGATTTATAAAGGAAATGATACAGTTCATTTTACACACGCTAAAATTCGTTATTCCATCAATAATTATCATCCGACTGGCATGGAAATTTGTTTTATCATTAAGATTAATTTCTTTATAGTTAAGATCAATCAGACTTGTGTCTATGTCAACTTGTATCATTATGTGCATAAGCCTTTATAATGTAATGAAACAGTGTAAATAATTACTTAAAATAGACTAAACGCAAAGCAAAACTTACTAAAATTGTTTGGGCACTTGCGTAGCATAGTTAAAACACATTATATAAAATTAATTAGTTTAATTTATTTTAAGTGAAAGCTCTTTTAACTCATTTATGATTGTAATCTTTTAATGAATTTTCTAATCATATTATCTTAAGTCAGATATGAAATTCAGAAAAAATTAAATTGAAATTGATTGCTTTCAATATACATCAGTACTTTACCATAGTAGCAAAGCAGAATCAGTATTATAACAAAAAATGTTATGATAAATAATGAATTAAACGAATTAAAAATATTAAATGAAATATAGTAATTTCTAAATGATGTTTCAACTTAATAGAAATTATTTATCAGATAAATCATTTAAAAGATAAATAAACAGAATATTATGTAAATGAGGTAAAAAAATATTGAATTTTTGTTAATTACCTTTTTTTATTGAATATAGATACAGTTGAGTGTAATGCATTACATAAAAAAGAAATTTGATAATGTTTTTAATGCAGAACATAAATGAGTTAATTTGATAAAAGTGTAAAATGCTTGTATGGAAATATCATTTTGAAAAACGAATGCTTTTCTTTTCAAGGTATCGCATTATCAAGTGCACATTAAGTACCTGATCAGGGGATGCCGTAATATTTGCGGCTAATATACTTATCATGGATTTAATTCCGCTATAAGGCTGGTTTCACGTATATACTCTTGCTATTTAATTAATTCATATTGTTTGTATTGAGTTAATGTGATATATTTTATAGGCATATATACACGCACATGACTTGGCACATGACATTCATATTCATGCTGTACATGTTCATTTAACTTTCATATAGCATATACACGTACATTTAATTGTTTGGTATAGAACAGCTTGGGGTTAGTCGTCTATGTTTAATTATATATGCAATAGCTTACGAAGAGGCATTCTTTCTATGTGACTCGGGGCGACTGCATAGTGATTGCACCTCACATTTGTAAGGAATTGTATGTTTCATGTCGTACTTTGTAGTAAAGTACTTTGTAGTATATTATTTGAAATGCACTGAAATAACTTCTCTATGACAATAACGATATATTGCTTTTGTTATGTATTTAAAAGTTTTCGAATGAAGTATGAAGATTTGTTACAAAAAGTACTTTTTTTAGTTTAAAAAGGAAAGTTTGATTTAGGATTCAAGTTAAATTTATGATAGAATATTGTATTGTGATTAATAATTATGTTTTGCAACATAATATTTCTTTTTTATGTTTTTACATATTGTTATACAGGATAATTTTGTAATGAAATTACAAATATGATGGATAATTGATTAACTATGAAACAGTGAAGAAATCTAAAAAGGAAGATAAAGTTACTGTATTATAACAACTATATCTTGAAATTCTGATGTTGCTGTATGTATATTTTTCATACTACAGCTAAATAATAAAATATAAATATAACTTAATATATGTACATACTTTTACAATCAAATTTTACAAAGATTGGATTGTTTGTTTCTATTTGAATGCTTTAAAGTGCGTTAAAATGTATATACATAATTATATTTATTACACGATTCGTGGATAAAATTTTTCTTCTAAAAATAGAATGCAAAGTACTTGATTCGTTATGTTTATGAGATTTTATAAATAAACAATTATAAAAACAAGATGCTAGGTGTACAATTCATAGTAATCTTTTGGAAGTGTATAATATTGCACAGTCATGTAATGTACTTGTATATGCATGTGATATATTAACATCATCCCTATGATATTATGTGATTTTTATTATAATAAATCAATTAATGAATTTATTAAGATGAAATAACACTGCATTAGGATGATAATCATTTTAACGGTTTTTTTCCTTTTTTTAATTTATTTATTATTGTCATACGTATTGACAAGAAAGAAACAAGACTAGAAGAAATTTAATTACTTTAGGCAGTTTAATTATTATTAAGACTTTTCTTTCGTATTTTGTGGGACAAATAAAGTATTTTTTTACTTCGTAGATGAGAAACATGTAAAGTTTGACGGTGATATAAAGAAAGAGGAGATTGAAAAAATGTATTTTATCAAAAGTAACGTGCATCGTGATTGTGTGAGTTAATAAGAAATTACTAGATCTTTCTAAAAATGAGCTTGTGTATTATGAAAGCGAAAACATGTTTTCGAGAACATGCGCCGTTATGTTTTATAGCTGTACTATCATCGCGAACTATATGTTTAATACGATTCCTTAAATCGTATTAATACACAATTGAAGGAACGTCAAACGTTTTAGATAGAAAGAATATACTTACACGTATTCAGATATAGTGACAAATATTTCTTTCGTTTTAAACAATTTCATAAAAATACAACGCGTAGCTTTCACATCTCATCATTTGAAGACTACAGGGAAAGAACGTGATAAGACACATTTCCTATTTTTTTTTTTTTTACAGGAAATCAGTTTTAAAATTCATTGTGGATCAAATCATGTCATGAAAAAGTACGATACTTTTTACAATGTTTAATAAATAAAACAATTTTCTAAGTCCCATTTTTAAAATTATATTCCTAAAAATATGAATTTATATAAATATGTGCAATCTATTTATCACGATTTTCTCCTGTGATCTTCGTTTATAATCGTACATTCGCTTCTCTTTCTCTCTTTTAGTTTAGCGTTAAGGTAATTTTCAAAATCCTGTTAAGGTATGTACCTTAAGAAAGAAAGGAAAATGAAAAAAATGGTTTTGATCTCGTAATGTGATGACAATGCACGCAAATGCCCTTCTCTTCTCCATGCGTTCATATTTTAAAGAAAGAAATGAAAACGTCTGATCTTTTAACGTTCTTCGTCATCCCATTCTCGACTATTTGAATCGTTTCAGTTCGAATAGAATGGCCCCGGCATTACACTGAAATTGGTCTAGTCTGTATGAATGTGCGTAATTCATTAAGGACAAGCTGAGTGGAACATTTTTACGATTTATTTAAGTGAACTTTGCGAAACAAAAATATACTTTATTAAACTCCCTGTCTCTCGCATAAAAGATATTTAAAAAAAGAAAGGGAACGTCTTGCTTGAAAGATGAGAATCTTTCGAGGCGGAAATTTCATTTTTGCGTAACTTCTATACAATAAATCAGAAAATCTTACGTGTAGACATGTAAGTAAGTAAGTACATTATGGTTGTTGGTTTTTTTTAATTCGTACATATACTTTTTTGTAATTATATATCTTGATCTCGGAAGTAAATTTTTCTACGTCTTTATGTCAACGGCTCAATTAATATTAATCTATTCTTTTCTTTTTTTCCTTCGTTTTTAAAAGGTGCACGTAATACTTCGACGAAAATACACATCGTTGCTAAGGAATATCGTTGAAAAAAACGGTGACAAGATTATATTTCCTCGATTGAGTTTTTAAATACTTCTATATCATCGTTTTTAGGTGGTTAAAAAGAAATTCGTACTCAAAGCATACCTTCTAATGAAGAATATTTATTAAAATTTCATTCGTTTCGTAATTTTTTGAATTCTTCGTGGATGATGATGAAAGGATTACAAATACATCGATCACGATGCGACATAATAGGCAAAACAGATGTTCATTCTTCTCTTAATTGCAGCACAGTGAATTACAATTTGGATATTCGTGCATATTTAAAAACTCAAAATGTCTCATAATATTTTCATACGTAATAAATATGATATTTTAGTATGCATAAACAGTACTTTCTCCCAATCTTGTTACATTTTTTGTAAATAAATTCTACACTCTTTCCTTTATGCTATAAGATTTAAAAGAAAGAAAGAAAAAAAGGAAGAAAAAAGGAAAAAAAATAGGTACTTCTTGGTATTGGTACTTAATGACTTTTCATTGTGTACTATGTACCACCATTTATACGATAGAAATATTTATTAAAATAAATATTGTAAAATGACACGTGTATAATTTATATATTATAATTAATATGATTAAATTGTCACGTGTACATATAAATCACCGTTATTTCATCAATTTTCTACCTCACCTATCGTTTCATATGGAACACATTGCAAGACAAACAAGGAGATTAATGTGAGTGAAGAAATTGTAATTGAAAACGATTGATTAGTTTTTAACGCGATCAAGAATATCGAGAGAAGTCGAAATTTCCGTAAATGTTACTCTCCTCGATTACGATAGTTATTTTCTCCGCATTAATAAGAATAAAAATACCTAAGAAATTACTTCAAATTTTCTAAGGTTTATTTAATGTATACGTAAGTAAATATATATGTGATGAATATACTTACTTTAAATAATATAATAATCAATGATATTACATATAAAAATAATATTTTGTTATTTAATTGAGTAAACATAGTTTGTCAATATTAAAATGAAAAATATATTTGAAAAGCCCTTTTTTAATTGTACTATTTATATCTAATATATATTGCTACAAGTAATATTCATTTTCATTACATCATTACAGATACTTCTCGAATGTTATTGTCAATAACCTATTAACTAAATATATTTAAAATATTCTAAATCTTAGTCTTATTTGATACAGATACACTCTTTTTTAATTAGAAATTTTCAAGTGAAAAGCGATTCATATTATTCTTATATAAAACGTTTATTAATTACAAAGCATATTAAATTGAATTTATAATAATTTAAAATTATAAAATTACACTTGTAAATGATATTAATTTGATTTGTAAAGTGCTGATACATCTTTTCATACACAGCTTATAAAACAATTACAATCACTTTAATACATAATTATTCTTGTTCTATTTTTCAATCTTCTGTAGTTTTAGATTTAGATACTTCATTTATAACTCCTTCTTTTACAAATTTAGTGTATAAAGGATCTCCTTCAGCAACAACATATGACAGTACAGCCTTTGTATAATAATCTGACATTAATTCAATGTTTCTTATAATTGTAGATAGAAGATGTGCTTTCTCCACATATATACCTATGTAAGAAAAACATTTGAAAACCTGTGATACATTTGTTTTTAAAACATAATATAAATTTGTAAAATAATTATACAAGATTGGAAGATTAATTATTTTTCTTATTTATTACATTATCTATTATAAAACAAACTTATTTCATAGATGCAGGCACAGCAGCAGGTCATAAAAATAAACCAAAATATTTATTCTAAACCTACCTGGAGCTTCAAACATGAGATATGCAAAATGAACATGGAGATAATAATAGGATGGTTGATAATGTAAATATATTCTAAGTTGAGAAGCAGGTACATTAAACTTTTCAGCAATTGCAGCAGTTCCAGCTTCTCTTATATTCTTTAGTAGAGGAAGATGAGATGCATTCAACTCTCTAATACATTGAATCTTTTGAAATGGAAGTGCTATAAATTTTAATGTATTTGTTTGCCCATCCCATTTCAAATCATTTACTATTATAAATCCAGTCTTCTCGTCTTTATCTTCGTATACAATTTTATCTTGTTCTGCCTTATGTTCCAAAATATTATACACCCACTAAAAAAATACAAAAATTCAATATAATAAATAAATCTTATAGCAGTAAAAGCAAATTAAATTTTCATATATTTGGCATGAAAATCTATCGAATATTTGTTTGTTTTTTTTCTGTACATTATACTTTTTCTATTTTTTTTGTACACATACTTCTATAGAAAAACTGCTTGACTCTATATATGGAAGAGTAATTTTTTGATATAATTCATAAGTTTCATCTATGATATGAAGATCTTTCCTTCGAAATTTTTCGATATGTTTTGCCGTTGCAGGATGTATTATCGTCGCATTTATACCTTAAATGATAGAAAAGTTTTCAAGAATCAAACAAGAAAAAAAAGGAAAATGTGGTTATAAATTCACTATAGTGTACCATTATATTTTTTAAGAGGATAACACTCATAATTCCCATAAATGTCATTGTTATAAAGTTTGTGTAAAACTGTATCTTTATTAAATAATTCTTTCAAAGCTGCTTCATCATCCGAAAAATTTTGTTTCTCCAATAAAATAACCGCCGAACCTTCATATCCTTTAAAAGCACCCTCTATACATATCTGTTTCCTTGTGCAATTATTTTGCAAAACTTTTTTTATATTAAATGTAGACGAGCAGAATTCTACGTCATGTATACTAGTGGCATTTTTGCATTCATTTTCTGTTTCTATTTTAACTTTTTTCGCTGGAGTACATTCATCCGCACTGGTATTAGAAGGTATCTCAGCCATTGTTGATGACGTTTTCTTCAAACAGCCCTCAATGTTAATTCATAAATTACATAAAATTGATTAAAAAACATTACATAAATAACATTTCCTCCGTTATTTTTCTTTCCATAAAATTACATTACCTTTTTCGGTGTGGTCTATCACTGACTATTGATTATTAAGTTAAGCAATATTCTTAGGTTATACGCATAACCTATATATATAGGTTAGTATACATATACAAATGTATAATCTATATAAGAATGAGAATCATCTAATTCCTATCAACACAATGATTGCTATTTTAATGCATGTCTGTATTTATATATATTACAGGAATGAATAGTTGATTATGTCGCAGATATACATACATATATATAATTTACATATATGTAGATTTAATTCGCCAATGGCATGTGTATGCACTGTACGTTGTCTGATAGTCTACCGGATCCATAGATTGAGTACAACTGCTACATATATAGGTACATATAAAATCTAAACACGGTGGCCGAGATCCAAAGTGGAGACTTTATCTTTTGGTAACCTTTGCAAGATTACTGAAGACGAGCACTAGGAAACAGCTTCTGCGTGGACTAAGGAGGTTAATAACGATGCTACAAGTAGATGACAGAAAGGTAAAAAATCTATTCGTTTCCTTCCCCCCTCCATTTTTATCCCGAAACATTGATTCACTATAAATATTCGTAGCTTTATATTGTAGAATTTTTATTTAGAATGTAATGTTAATTTATAACATACTCATATGTTTCGTTACCTATTAAATGTTTTCAAATTGTTAAATAATAATCGATGCATTTTTTTGGTAACGTCTTAATTTTGTATATACACAGAAATCTTACTCTTTTTACACGTTGAGGTTATGTGTATTTATTCTGTGATCATTATGACTTATTATTTATTTCATATGATCAATTATTTTGCTTTTTGTTTATGCGTGATTTTAATTGGATTATTTCATTTAAAACATGTCGAACGCATGATATCTTTAAATAAATTTCCTTGTCATTATGTTATGGATGGTAAAATAAAAATAGATGCGTGAATATGAAACGTCAAGATCGCAAATATAAATGTAAATTATAGACGTTTTGTATAATATATAGGTGTATATTATTTCAAGAACAGAAGGTTATCTGTAGGCCGTAGTTGTCATAAGAGTACTGTAACGAAGTCTAAAAGTCATAGTAACGAATTAAGTAAACATTGCTTATTATTAATTTCAATGGTATAAGATTATACAGTATAACAATTATTTATTATTACTACCCTGCGGATTTTTATGCGAATTCATATTTTTTAGAATATTAAAATTGCAGTTTACTAATTTGATACTATATATTTAAAGATTTATTTTGATTTTTACTTCGTATATTTATTTTACATTAAATATTTCAAAAATCGTATGAAAACAATTATTACATTGAAATATTATGGTCAGGTTTATTCATTCATTCATTCATGTTGCCAAGCAATTAGTAAAACAAAAATTTCGTTTGCTTATTACGTTAATATAAAAATATTTCTTTCATGTCACAAGAGTACATGGCACACTATGATAGGAAGTATGACAATATGATAAAAAAGTAATATTTTTAGAAAATTTAGAAAATTTCTTTAACATCGGTTATTTTCAATCGCGCGGAGCTTTATTCTTTTTTATGATCATACTCTTCCAATCTACATGCCTAGAAACTCGTTTATCCGAACAAGTGGGAGGATGAAGTAGTTCGGATAACCAAACAGTTCCTATAATAGACGTTCACACGCATGTATAGTATTCATTATAAGAATAAGTCTTTTATGTATTACGAAATTACACTCAATCGTAGTTCGGGTAATAGAGGCTCACAAATAAACAATTATCGACGTGAGAAGACGATGAAACATTAAACAATTATATTAAAAAAGTAAACACAAGGAAGAACATAATATGAAATATAAATTCCATAATATAATTACAATAAATCGGAAGTAAAAAGTTTATTTCAGAGAATGTTGTATAAAAATAGATTTTGGCTCGTTTCAATTATTATATAGAAAATATTGTAATATTTGATATTAAACGTACGATATTAAAATTGGTTTCATTTAGAAAACTCGTGTTTTTAATATTGCTCTCAATTATTGCAGTAGTGAGACTATTTGGCAGTTTTCCTACGTATAAAACACCTCGTCTCGACTACGGGCAAACATTAGTATATATTCTTCCTTGTAAGATATTTATTACGCAAGATAGTGTGAGATAGTTTGCTGTTACGTTTCATTTGACTGCAGAAGATGCGAGGCTTACTTTTACGAGGCTTACTTACGATAAGTATATCGTATATAAAATTTCGCCTGTTATTTTATATGCATATAAATTGTAAGGAAATGTATCAAAACAATTTTGTTTGTCTGCAAACAATTTATTTATTATGAAAGTTAGTTATTATTCATAAAATTCTTTCAAATTATATTTAAATAATTGGCTGAGTCGCATCAACTTTGATTATTAACAACTTATTAACTTATTATAACAATTATGCGTTAAATTCATTTATTATAAAAATTATTCATACATTATTTATTAAAATTATCATTTCTAAAATTTCAATATTATCGTTTTTTTTCGATTAATTATCAATTATTACATATGTATATTTTTTCTGAGGCCACGACTTACAATTATTAGAAGATAGGGGCGAGTCAACGACTTGTACTCGTAACACACTACCTTCGGATAATCTTACTGAAGGATTGTTGAGTCAATTCGAGTAATTTTTTTCCGAAAGAATAACAGATAGATTCGCGTATATTTCCGACTATATATTTTCGATATTTTTCAATCCTAAACACTGATAACCTCCTGATTCGTTCACTGTGATTAATTTTTTTTTTGCAATGTTTCGTTTCAAACCGACGGAAGATTCACGAGTCAAGATTTATCTCGTTGAATGATAACCTTTAGGGTGGTTACAAGCGGGTGGATTGAACGGCCAACTGGCGAGAAATTTTAGTAAGTCGCTTTGTGTAAATGCAAATTTGGTTCACTAGCTTAATCGACTGTCGATTAAAGGTCGAATGGCAAGTAAAATTGCGTGTGCGAACGCAAATTTTAGTTGTGTGGTTGTTAGTAAAACGTAGTTGTGTTCAATATCGATCATTGAATCCAACTTGATAAATTTTCTGGTCGATTAGAGTTCTTTACCTGGTACCCTTTGCCAGTCAACCACTTAGTCGATTGTCGATTAAGCTACTCGACTAAATTTGCATTTACACAAAGCGACTTGCTAAAATTTTTCACCACTAGACTAAATTAGTATTCGAGTTTTAATATTTTAACTACTACTAGTTTAAAAGGTGTAAAGTTTATACTAATTAAAAATTTAATATGTTGGAAATATAATATATAGTTCCAATAAAAATAACGTGATGCAACAAGCATGCAATTGAAAGAATTACTAATTCCTCGTGTATATTATATAATACGCGAGTATAAAAAGTCAGATTGCTCTATTACTTGGCAATTCTCGTGCGTATACTTGTGGAATATTTTACATGCGTACTGTATTTGTCGTATCTTTTATATTAACTTAGATATGTCTATTATTTTATCAAAAAGATAATTGAAAAGTAATCTTATTATGTTTCGCAATTGTTCAGATATCATCCAATATTTTTTCACGACGAGTAGCCATTTTTTAAGAGTCGACTAACAACAATAGCATCGTTTTGGAAACATCGCGAAAAAATTCCACATATCTGGATTAAATTGCGTCCATAGAACGAAATAGAATGCAAAAAGTACAGCAAAGTTCAAATCTATGTCGTCGTTGAGAGTGTTTAAATTATTCCATTGCTCATTAAAATCGTGACGCTTACGTCGTCTACCACTACGCGTATTTTCCTATTTGCTATCATTTGCACTTTCGCAGTACATATATGTAAATCGAGAAAGAACTTTGAATAATGTTTTATTGGGATAAGGAGCATAGACACGCGGCCAGATAAGAAATTCTAATATTGTGATGCTATTACACGACCTCGTCAGCGATCACAAATCACTTGATATCGAGTCGATTATACTGCCACAGTTGCAAAGTCACGTTGATTGGTCCAATTATGATAAAATTCATGGCCAGAGGACAGCTCGATAACAGTTTCAAAAAACATATCTTTGGTCGTCGCGCATGTAGTGGCTTACTTACGAAAGAAAACTTTGATGTATATATCATACGTATTATATAAAACATTTTGGTATTGTGTTAGCATTGTAATGAGACACGACTGTTACAATTGTATATGTTGAATTTGAAGCCAATTTGAAAACGTATAGAGAAGTCGCAAGATATTTTTTACAAACATACAGTAAAAGAGAAAAGTATTCGTACAGTTAGAATATAGAAATAAAGGAAAAACGTTCTCTTCAATGCATTTTTAAATATATGAAAATATACATAACTATATATTATACACAGACACCTACATATATCGAAAATAAGATAAAAGTTAATTATAAATATACATACATACAAATTAGTTATATTATTTGGTAAGTCATAACGAGACAAGATTCCCATCATGGTAATATAATATTTTGTCGAGACAAAATTCGTATAGTAGTATTGATCAATGCCCATGTTGTAAATAGTATTTTATAGGCTTTCCTCTTTAACAGATAACTACTCATAATGAAGTGGGAATAGATAGTACTAACGATAAGTATTTCCTATTGTTTGTCACGATGAAATGTTACCATACATGAATCTTATTTCATTATAAGTTACCAAACAGTGTAATTAATGTTTGTTTGTATACGTTTATGTACCACCATAAACGTCCGTAGGTATATATGTAATATATAGTTTCATAAATTTAGATATATTTAATAATATGGAAAATATTGCTCTCTTTATTTCTACATCTCCGCCATATTATTTTTATATATCATTAATATTTTTCCTTCCTACTGTTCAGTCTATTAAAACAGTTTAGTTTCACGGTTTAATCTTAAAACGCTAAGCGTTAAATCAATGGTTGTCATTGATTAATTCTGTAATTTACAACCTGGCTATAAGGCGATTTACTTGTTAAAAATGAAGTCCGAAGCCATAGGAAACGTGCTTCCTATCGAGATACGACGATTTATACCACGATGACAACACGTCGACGCTCCTCGAAGATACATTGACTCGGGCGCTCGTGTCGCGTTCAGTCAGGTTTCGCTCGTTCGAGGATCGGAAAGCTCGGTCCGCATGCGTCACACGTAGCCCCGAGGAGAATTTAAACAATTGTTCGCACGTTTTTCTACACGAGTGGAAAATTGACGCGCGCGCAAACGCTCTCGCTCTTCTCATTGAGCTTTGAGAGATATATACAGATATATTATATGTGAATGGTATACTTGTTGAATGTAAGTGATCGTGTACCCGGAGAAAAGAAACAGAGGGTGTTGTTTTCCATGGTTTTGCTAGGATTTTGGGATTTCTCTTCAAAATCAGTGATAATGATTCGCCAGTTCATCGCTCGTTACAAAACGCGACTATACCATATATAAATGCGACAAAATTAATCATAATACCGAATGCAAGAACGTTGTCAGAGTTATTTACGCGAGTTTTGCATAAAACGTACGAATAAATTCGTACGTTCTTTTCTTCGTATCTGCTGGAAATTTCGGTTTCATGGTTTTGAAATAGTCGTTATGACTTTTGCGAGTCAATGCTGACTGTGTTAACAGAACTTGTATTCTGTCGGAAACCTGTATGTAACACGATATTTATTTTTATCTCGAGGATTACATTTTTCTAACTAGTACGTTTGTTCAAATATTACATAGATATTAAGTAGATAATAAAGTTGTTTATTATATCTCTCTATTTTATGTAAAAGTATTATTAACTGTTTATTAATTTGTATAAATAGCTAGTTTATTTATATTTTGAAAAATAATTCTCGTTAAAGATTTACAAAAATTTCTTTTATTAGCCTATATTTAAGTAGTATGAAAATTACTGTCTTCTTATAACCGTTTCCTGAATTATCGTGACTTTATATAGAAACAACCTTTTTGAATTAATTTAAATATTTGTCTAACTTTTCCTTTCTAAACATTTTATGTAATAATTAAATTTATAACAATATTCCTATTATAATAATTAAACTTAACAAGAAAAGAAAAAGAAAAATATCATAGATAGTTTTATAGAAATATTGTTACGTATAGAAAATATCCAATTTGGTAATTCCTATTTAATCAGTTGAATACACAGTGATGTTCATTTAGTAATTTTCTCAAAACTTACTTTCGACACTGACATCATTCTTGTATTCAACATATACAATTCGTTCCACTTATCTACTATATTGCATCACACAAACAAATCGTTATGTCTATTACGTTCAATGAAATATAAGTCGCGTTTTACGTCCGCCCGATCTTTTATGTATTTTGTATTTATTTTTTGTATTTATGTTTTGTACATAATACAAGTTGGTAAATTTAAATACATATAAACTTTCCATTCATTCTCATGTAACTTCTAAAATTCTCTATTATCTGTCTAAAGGGTAGTTTTTTGTATTGCTTCTAGAAAAACACATTGTCACACTCAGTAGATAACAATAATCAAACGAATCAATCATCGAAAATGTCAATTCAAGCCGCGATTAGATTGAGTGTAATTGTTGTTTATAAATGCTTTGTCATATGTACACTGTTATCTAAGATCTAGCAATTGCATGTTAACACAATACGATTAAAATATGTTCGGAATGTTACATCATGAGTGTTGGTATCTCGAGTTTGCTTTAAAGCAGTGTTGTTAAAAGGGATCAACAGAAATGCACTTGTCACGGGTATTACGCTAGTGATAATTCTTAATGCATGTCATGATCCCCCTTTTTGCCCCCTATCATTTTTGCATATAATTTCAGAATGTTCTACACGAATGGAAATTAATATTACTTATTACTTTTTTTATGTCTCATAATCTATGAATACGTAATGAACAGACTGCAGATAGTTATGCAATTTTTTATTTTTATGAACATTATTAATGGAATGAAATCTAAATAGAAATTTGTTTCATATACTATATACAATAATAGGTGCTTTACTTTGGATATCATAATATTATTATATGCTGTATGTATCCTTGTATCTTAAAAAAAAAATACATAAAAGACCCGGAGATTATTAATTACAGATTTATGATTTATTAATATTTTCATTTATTTCATTAACGAATTCATTACATTATATGTATGTATATATATATATCACATTTAAGTATTATATATATAAACTTTTGAAGATTTCTGAAGTTATAAGCACAAATTATATAATATTTTTTTTAATTCTAAGTAATTGCAAAGGAAATAGGAATATAAAAAGTAAGGTAATGCAGTTAAAATGATTAAAGTGAATTAATTAAATAAAATGCAATTTTTCATACACTGAGATAAGATATCCTTTCATAAGTAACGTTTTGTTTAAAGTTTTCTTTTCAAAGAAATTATAGAAGATAATGTATCGTTTCAGCAATGTCACAATCATCCCTTTAAATACTTGAATAGTCCTTTGTTGCGAAGAGGGAATAATCAGTTTCTTATCTATCTCAGAAATAAAAATTATGAAGAATGAGTGAATGCAAAGACCAATTCATATATTCGCTACGATCGAATAATATTCGTTATCGTTCGTTGAACGAACTTTTCGTTCCTTCCTCGTAATACGATATTACCTCGTAAGTTAGTAGGCGATAAATTTGAATAGAAAAAGCTAAAAAAAATATTAAAATTATTAATTTAATTGTGTAACGATTCGACACAATCGTGAAGAATCTATTCATACGAAGAAACATATGAAAGTATCTCATTTCCATAAAAAGTGAAGTCGACTTGCGGTTTTTAAGTGACATGTATTTTTCTTTTCACATGTCTCTTTGAATTGATTATTCGTATAATTCAAGAGCGTGAAAAGGAATATATACGTTGCTATTTAAAAATCGTAAGGTGAATTTCGTTTTCTATAGAAAAACGTACTTTCAGAAGCTCTTCACACTAATAGATCAAAAAAACTACTTCAAGAATTTTTTATTTACTCTTGGAATCTAAAAAATACGTACAATTGTTAAAAATTGCTACGTAACAAATATGTACGACGTAAACTCTTACTATAAGATGTCACGAAGAATTTTTCTCGCTTTTGTACCGGTTATTTAAATATTGATTATATAGATATGTATTTCGCAACTTAGCTTGAATATTATGTTTAAAAATGCTTCTTCTATCTATAAAATAGAATTCTATAAATAATTCAAAAATACAAGAAGTCGAAAATTTATAAAAATTGTGTATTATCACATTTGTTACTGATATTGATCATCATTATTTATTGGTATAATTTATCAAGGGTGTTTAATGTTGAAGATAGAGTGACAGAAGATACTAATAAATAACATAAAATTGATTTCTCACAATTTGATGTTCTAACGTAATTTTTATATTTATTTACGATTACTTTCAAGTTTCAGTTATTACATTATACTTGACATACTTGATTAGAATGCAACCATTTACATACTTTGAGGGTTCAGCATGAATAATCCAAATACCATCATAAATCATCCAGATTATATTTCATTCCTTGAATTTTAATGTCGTTAATCAAAATTTATTAGACTGAATGTTCGAATTAAAAAAGAATAATATTTTACACAATATAAAAAGCTGATAATCGCATTGAACTCTTAACACTTTAATCTTTTCTTTATATTTTTTTTGTTTGACGATTGGCGATAAATGGGCGAATTTATCCAATGAATTTTATCTGATGACTCTTAAGGTTCTTTAAAAACTGAATGTGACTAATACCATTATCTTACTTCTGTTCATTTTGCTCACAGAAAATATCTAATTCTAATATTATTTATTACTTAGTTCAACCAGTCCGATAAGTATTCGATTTCAATTGCTAAAACGATGTATTTTTCTACAATTATACAGAGACAATTAAAAAGAAAATATAATAATTATGTTTAAAAGGTATGTTCATCTCAAGTTAGATAGAAAAGAAAATTATGTGTTTACGTAAAACAAGAACTCGTTAAATTCAACTAAAGTCTCGTCTTGGGATCTGACGATAATCTTTTTGAAATTAGTCTTTCCTTAGAACAAAGACAATATTCACGTAGTTTAAGGTGACAGCTTCGAGTGATTTTTGCATGTCGATAATGATTCTCATAAAAGCAGCTTAACATAATATCAATGTGCACTGTACGCAGTTACATGTCTTTCGTATTGGTTTTATCAAGAAATTAGTATTTATAAAATTCATTTATTCATTTGCAAATGTATTACTTCACGTGGAAAATTACTTACGATAATTTTATTTATAGCTTTGTCCTTGCAATTAATAATTACACACTGCGACAAAACTACAAGACATACACGAAAATTGAAAAAAATTATATTTAACTCAGGAATTCTCACTCGGGAATCTTCTTCTTTCATTCGTAATGCTATTGTTTACTTTACAATATAGAAGCATATCTACTGTTCAGTTCTACGAAATACCGAAGGCTGTCATTCCAAGAATTTGGATAATCAACATAAACATATTTTCTTTGCGACAAAACTATAAGGCGGAAAGTAATGAGTTATTCGTGTAATTTTCACTATAGTAATTAGTTTTGAGTTATTGGATGTGTTATATATGAAAAATACTAATCCTTATGTTAAATATACAGTAAGATGCCTCGTGGAAGCAAATTAATGAGTAGCTTGTAAAAGGAAAAGTTTTCATTGGCAAAAGTACCGTGCATATTAAAATAACCGCCTTACTTTACGTAATTGTCTAAAGGATACGAAAAGGTACTCGAAAAAGCATCTCGGTGGACGCCCAAAAGCTACAATTACTCCAGAAAGACGTGCTGTTTCAACCAGTTAGCTGTTTTTGACAAGTATACTCGTCGCGAAGAAATAGCAATATTTTGTGTTATAATGGATTCTGTCGGTAATAAAATTAAGAAATAAAACGGTCATTTCATTGCAACTTAATTCTATATTATAGCAAACACACATACTCTGTGTTTGACGAGTATACTCGTCATCGCTTACTTTTCGCGACACACTTTGGATACACAATTCTCAAAGAAGTCGCAACAACTAACTTGTTAAGGGTGACATTGAATTCAGCTTTCATAACATGACAAATTGCAACAGAAAACGTAGTCAATACAAGTATAAGGAATGTACAATGAATAAGTAAAGGAGTAAGCCACTTGAACCGGCTAGAACTTCCGAAGACATCACTACAAAAGCACGATTTGATTTCGTGGAGAGAAAAGTGAAACAAAACACAGACGAACGCTTTAATTTAGGATGGTTCTAATGGCTTTCATTATTTTTTATGACTTCAGAAAGGAGAGATTCATTAAACAGAAAAGACAAATGGGTGGAGAAGGTGTTACGGTGTAGGCAACTGTAGATTACGCTGGTAAAAGCAATATCAAGTTTGTTTCCGATAAAATGAAGAGTAAACTCTATATGTTTAAAAAATCCAAATACTGTTAATTAAATATGCTTATGAAATGGCTACACAAAATTTCATTTCTCGATACGATAATTTATGCAAAGTATTATTATGGTTTCTCAAATCTCCAGATCTGAACATTGTTAAAAACTGCTAGTTTTTTTGCGCGACAAGTTTATGCACATGACAGACAATTCAATACTATAAAAGAGTTAAACAACTAACTGTATTTTAAATGAATAGGAATCATTGAATCAACATGTTATACACAAATTTCATGAATTATTATTAAAGAGAATGTTCGAAATGATAAGAAACAAAGGTGGTAGTACACATTACATGTTAATGGCTAAATATAAATTATTTTTCATGAATTATTCCTATTTATTTTATAAAAAAATGTCTTGTCTCATAGTTTTGTAGCATTGTCTTTCATTGAAAAATTTGCAACTGTAAATAATCTCTATTTAAACTGAAATTGTTACAAATATTTTTATCAGGATACATATATCTGTTTACTGAAATAACTCGATTCTACTTTAACAATTCTACAAAATTATATTTTTACATAGTAATATTCACCAAAATCATAGTTGTCTTGTAGTTTTGCCGCTGAGTGTACCAGTACAATCACGATAGTCGTGTCTCATTACAATACTAATGAAATTTAAAAATGTTTCGTATAAGATTCATAATACATTCACGGAAGGTTTCTATAGGTGTCCAAATACCTTCGTACCACTGCATATATCGAAAACTTGATTCATTTATCAAATATCAATTCATTTTTCCAAAAAGAAACTACGATCGAGAAACAAAATAATCATTGACGGTGTCACCAAGAATGCGTAAATAGAAATATATTCAAACTATTAGGATCTTTGTTTGATTAAGGATCGTTTAAAGGGAACCAGGAAAATAGTACCTTCTTTCTCCATAAGGCTGCCTAACGAGTTGCTCCTTCTTAACAAGTTCTTTCGGTAACAATCTCGAACAAATCTAAACAAAAATAACATTCTAAAAAAAAAGAGACAATAAATAAATAAATAAAAAAAAAGAAAACGGGAAAGAAAATATAAGGAACCGTTCATACGTCATGCACGATCTTACGAAATTGGATGGTGGCGACGGCAGGCCCAACGTATTTTTCAAGAGACAAGGTATTTATCGCTCTGTTTTTCAAATATCCTGGTGAATAAATCCGCAGGCACGCGGTCATCAACGCAGTCCCTCAGATACACAGGCATTCCGCGAAAGGACTAAGAGGGATGCACTGAACGAACTCCAACATGAATTAGAGAAACTCGAGGAAAGCGCAACAGGGGAGGTCAAGGAGGAGGTCCATCGACAGTTCGACGGCTTCACTCACCTCTTCAAACGGTTTCTCCAGGAAGAAGGACCTTCGCTAGAATGGGATCGTATACAGAAGCTGCCCGACGATGCGGTAAATAATAGTTTTTAACTTAAAATTGTAAACGTAATTGAATATAGCGAATTACCTCGTCACTTTGTAACATTTTTCCTTAAAAAAGATATTGAAAAGCCAAGATAAGTTTAATTATAATTAGAAAAAATTTAATTATATTTTTAGATAAGAGATTACAATTCCTTGCCAACTCCGGAAGGAGAAGAAATGAAGGCACTTTTAAGCAAGTTGATCGTTATAAAATTGAATGGTGGCTTGGGAACTAGTATGGGATGCCATGGTCCCAAATCTGTAATAGCAGTACGTAATGGGCTTACGTTCCTAGATCTAACTGTACAACAAATTGAGGTAACTATGGTATTATAAAATATATATGATTTAAAGTTATATGGAAATGTTTAGAGAAAAGGAAATTTATCTTATTATTTATTATTTCTTATTTTTTTTTTTTTCTTTTGCAGTATTTGAACAAAACTTACAATGCAAATGTCCCGCTTATTTTGATGAATTCCTTCAATACGGATGATGATACACAACGAATTATTAGAAAATATAAAGGAATAGATGTTGATATTCATACGTTTAATCAAAGTTGTTATCCTCGTATAAATAGAGATTCTTTACTTCCGACTGCAAAACACTGTGATGTTAATGATGACATTGAAGCGTAAGATTAATATCAAACAATTTTTTGACAGTTATTTATTAAATACACATATTTATTCATATATGGATACTTATACTCATTAATAGGTGGTATCCTCCTGGTCATGGAGACTTCTATGAAAGTTTCAGAAATTCAGGTTTATTAAAAAAATTTATAAAAGAGGTACATATGTATACATTATGATCTTTTAAATTAAGAATTATGTGACGCGCGTACAGTATTATTTATATTTAACAAATATTTTCTCTCAATACAGGGACGTGAATATTGTTTCATTTCAAATATTGATAATCTAGGTGCTACCGTAGATTTCAAAATTTTGAAATTACTGTTGGACAAACGTGAAGCTTCGCCTCTTGAATTCGTTATGGAAGTTACTGATAAAACTCGAGCTGATGTTAAGGTAATATAATTTTTTCTCATAAATTGAAATGTTAACATTTTTTAAAACAAGCATATTTTTATATATCTATACAGGGTGGCACACTAATCAAATATGAGGATAAGTTACGCCTACTTGAAATTGCTCAGGTTCCAAAGGACCACGTAGATGATTTCAAATCTATAAAAACATTCAAGTTTTTCAATACAAATAATTTATGGATAAAACTCAGCGGTACTTATTTCTCTCTTCCAATTATACAATTCATAAATGTAATATTTATTTCTTATCTTGTTAGCTATTGAAAGGGTACTTGAGAAGAATTCCTTGAATATGGAGATTATTGTAAATAATAAGACCTTCTCGAACGGTTTAAATATTATTCAATTAGAAACAGCTGTTGGAGCTGCTATGAAATCATTTGAAGGAAGTATTGGTAAGAGGAAACCAAGATTGTATGTTTCGCGTGATCTTTTAAATTTTCTTGTTGGATGTACATATATATAAATCTGTAAATAGGTATAAATGTTCCACGCAGTAGATTCTTACCAGTGAAGAAGACTTCAGATTTAATGCTTGTTATGAGCAATTTGTATATTCTTCGCAATGGTTCATTAGTAATGAGTCCTCAACGAATGTTTCCTACAACACCTCTTATAAAATTGGGCGATAATCATTTTTCAAAGGTAACTGTTTCATTTCTATAATTATATATCACAGATATTTGACAGCTGGAATATTTTGTAATTAATGTAAAATTTTCCGCATAGGTTAAAGAATTCCTTACTAGATTTCCAGCTATACCAGATTTGTTGGAATTAGACCACCTTACAGTATCAGGTGATGTTACTTTTGGAAAAGGTGTAACTCTAAAAGGAACTGTTATAATTATTGCAAACCATGGAGAACGCATTGATCTTCCAGCAGGCACAATTTTAGAAAATAAGATAGTTTCTGGAAATTTACGTATTTTGAATCACTAAATAATATATAAAAAGAAAGTTTATCTGTTGCATAATATAAAAATCAAGAAAAAATGCATATAGTGTACATTTATTTAATATTACAGATGACGTATGTACAAAATTTATAAATTGAAAATAAATAGATATTATTTCAAAACTAGCAATTAAGAATATAGAGTAAAATTTAAAAATTGGTACATCTATATTTTATAAATTTTGAATTTTATTTTCTCTAAAACTAAGGGTTCTATAAACAATTGTTATTCTACATTTCCAATTTGTTTTTTCACGTACAATTGCCTTTTTTCCGATACTATAAAAAAAGCCTTATAGCCATTTTTAGCGCCAAAATATCAATCAAAAAGTGATTGCGAACTTTGGCGCCAAATATTCAATCAGGAGGTAATTGTGAACTTGGGCGCTAGCTGTATCGAATTATAGATAAACGCTGTTGTGTGGAATACACATGCATGTGAAAAAATTCCGTAACCTATAAGGTATTCCCGCGCGAAAGTTCATAGATCCTAAAGTGTTTGATATGAAACTATGCTTATCACTGTTATGTATACTAGTATATATACATATCGGTGATGCTTATCCTCTATTGCTCTTGTATTTTGAGTCCTAAGCTTGAATATCTGATACACATAACCTGGTTAGTTTTTCGCTTGAGTTGACTTCAGGAAGCGGTGGGGATAACAGATAACACAGACAACACGGCCACATTCTAATAAAATACCACTGTATTTCCAGGTAGTATTGGCTATGCTTTTGAATAATTAATGTAATGTAGATTCCTATGATAACATATACGCGTGTTAAACAACAATGTTTAGCATGCAAATTGTATGTTGTACTTTTGATGTTTCCAACAATTCAGTGATTATTCATTATTGAATTTTTTATTTTCGAGATTAGTTTTTGCTAAATTTAACGGATTTCATTTGTTAAAAGTTATTTTAATGCATACGAATTTTTAAGTAACAGATTGTTCAAATTTATGAATGTATTTCATTTATCTTAATGAGGAATCAGTCAAACATGCAACACTTTGTTTATAATAAAGTTTTATAAGCATGTTTAAGAAAATAATACCATACATTTTTTTTAAATAATTATTTACATAAGTATTTTTTTGTTATTTTTAAATATATATAGCGAATTAAATGCGATAAAAAATTAACATTTATAGGTATCTTAATTTTTTTTCTAAATTTTTACGATATTTGTTAAATACTCTAAAATAATTTGATATATATTAGATATACTATTATGTAGGCTTGTTTATATATAACTATACTATGAATTTCTCTCATTAAAAAAGAAAACTAATAATATAACATTACATTTGTTGAGGTTTATATTATATTTATATTTATAGAACAAGAAATTTATTTATTTATTCCTATATTTCTATAATGTTAAAAATTTTACTTTAAGGAAGTGTTAAAAATAATATTTAAGCCTGTAAAATGTTATTCTATTTAAAATTTTTAATTCTAACCTTAAAAAGTTACATTTTGTTTTTGACAGATCTGTATGTTTAAATTCATTTTTATCAAGAGAACTTTAGTAATTTATTAAAATAGGGATGCAATAAAAACATGAAAATGAAAATGCTTGCTATAATAACATAATTTCATAAATTCTTTGTCACTCCTTTTATTCTGACTGAAAGCAAATTGGTGTGAATGAAATATTTTTTAAATTTTATTTGTAGTTATGCAAAAGCATTCAAATATTCAAGGAATGTATATCAAAACAAGAAAAATAATTCTAATTATTCCTATGCATAGAGTATAAAAAAATATCATGGCTTTCACAGATGGATACCTGCAGCGATGGAGATTTGAAAAATGAATCGTGGTCTTAAATTTCAAGGTTAAATTTTTATTTTATTCACATACATTTGTTGTAAAAAAGAAATTATACAACAGTTAATTATGTCTATAAGACTAAGTTAAAGTTCTTGCGCTAATGTTATTGCATAAATTAGCTCCTGTAAATAAATGTACTTGCTATATGCTTTTAGTTAATTTGTAGAAATGTATTATTATGATTTATATTTTGTGGTGTGTATTATTATTCAACACTTATGGTCAGAAATATTAATTATTTGATCAATATTATTTTTGTATAATGTCTGCACATAGAATAATTTATCAGGTAATATTCATAAATATTACAATTTTTGAGCTTGTTTTTGTGAATTTTAAGGTTGAAATAAATTGTAAAAATGACTGCTAAATACATTTGCACTGATTTAAATGCTTAGATTTAGCTATGAAAGCTGATGAATATTTTTGTTATGCTTTATACATTTTGTATATTAATTTCATCAAGAGAGATTTAATTTTTAGTTCAGTCTTCCTAATTAATTTTATAAATATTACAGGATATCCTGCTAGATGGAGCAGGTTAAGGAGAGACCAGAATTGCTTCATTGCAATCAGTCTCATAACATATTACAAGACTTAATGCTTAGAAATTTGGGATTTTTATATTACAATTGCTATAAAACTACAACGCGTGCATTAGAATCAGCAGCTGAAAGGAATTTAGTTGGAAAAAAGCATAAAGAATTGGTAATTATAGAACTATTACTCTATAGAATTATATAACTATTACTCTTATAGAACTATTTAATATCATCTCATCTATTACTTTAATTCTTTTTAGGACTACGATCTGCCAGGACATCCTAGAGCATCATTTTTAATGGTTTTCAGTCCTGACGGGTAAGAAACTAATTATTAAGCAATTTTTTATTGCAAATTAATTTATTCTATTAAATTTTAGCACTAAAATAGCATCAGCCCATGGAAATCACAGTGTTTATATTACTGATGTAGCAACTAGGAAAAACATTAAAATTCTTTCTGGTCATCCACGCACTCCATGGTGTATTGCATTTCATCCCTCTTCTAGTTACATATTAGCGTCTGGTTGTCTTGGTGGTCAAGTACGGGTTTGGGATTTAAGGGTTAGTAACTTTATTTCACTATAAGAATAAACTATTGGACATCTGAAAGTCTTAATCATGAGAAAGATAATCTTGGGTCATAATGTCCCAATAATTTCTTTACTTCTACCTCAATTATTTGACTAGTCTTATTACTGGTATTTTTTATATAAGAGTATTTACAAGTTATAAAATGTTCTGTATACTATTTATTTACAACATATTTTATGGGAATAGGATGATAGCAAGGTTTGGAATGTGGAAAGTCAGACAGTTATAGCTTCTCTTGCCTTCCATCCATTTGAAAAATTACTTGTTATAGCAACAAATAATGAAATACACTTTTGGGATTGGAGTCGACCTGAACCCTTTGCAGTAATATCTACAAAGACTAGCATAGAAAAAGTAAGGTAAGTTATGGTACATTGTGTATTATAAAGTAAATTATAAACTATAAATTTTGATAAATACTAGATAAAGTAAATCAAATTTATATAAATTTGATATTTGTGAAAATTAGTTT
Source organism: Bombus difficillimus (assembly GCA_014737525.1). Taxonomy (NCBI): domain Eukaryota; kingdom Metazoa; phylum Arthropoda; class Insecta; order Hymenoptera; family Apidae; genus Bombus; species Bombus difficillimus. Next base: position 472,764 of record JACXIT010000181.1, on the reverse strand, counting down.
CCTTTTATATTTTAAAAATATAATTTAAAAATATTTCCTATACTATTATTTCCTCTATTATTCCGCCTCCCTATATTAAAAAGTATATATTTCTTTAATATTTGTAGTGTGCCTATTATATAAAAAGTACTGATCTATAATAATAAAATCTAAGATTTACGTTTATTTTATATTTGCCAGAATCAAACATAGTTATATTAGATTATATGTTACAGATATGTAGCTTTTGACAATTTAGGAAGGAAATTAATCACAGGCATTGGAAATAATTATATAAGAGAAACAAGATTATTCAGGTATGTATGATATACATATCACTAGATGTTCTTTAACATATTAGTAATCGAATTTTATTATTTTTTATTAAATTATGCAGATCCCGTTTAAGGCATGGGAGAACAACGCATGACAGTCAAGGACCAAGTAACCATCCCGAAAGAACTGATCAAAATGAAGCAACTCAATCGGTTAGAACCATGGAACCTGGACCTTCACACAGTACTCAATCGAATTTACGCGGTAGTGTATCAGTAGATAATGATGAAAGCTCCGTACTACAATATATCTATAATTCAAGGCGGCGAGCAGGAAGAGCAAGAGGGGAGTTGATTCTTTCACGTGAGGACAGCGAAAGATCTTCTTCGGGTAAGTAATGATATAAAAAATTTAGAGTTCCAATTAGAATTTTCTTTGTGACTTAGGAATCATGGTATGTTATTTATAAGACTAATTAAAGCAAAGCATATTTGAATACTTACTTATTGTTAAGAAATTTTGGAAAATAATGCTGAGGAAATAATTTGTACACAATGTATCTTTTAGAAGATTTTAATTCAAAATTTCTGTAAAAATACTTTAGGTAGAAAAACGTACTTTTAAGTAAAAATAGTTTTGAGAATTATTCCCTTATTATTTTAGTCTTAATGCTAAAAAAATAAAATGAGTTTATATGTTTATCAGACAAAAAATGTTTTTTATCGTCATCTAATATGTATCTGCTATTTAATTAATTTATAGTTCTTAGGCACCTTATACTTTTACATGCACCTTCAGACAGTGATTATGGGTTTCGTTATATAGAAATAGAACTAATAGGATTTATATGCAATGAAATATTAAATTTTTTAGAAGATGTCTCAGCAGTAGTGTTAAACTTCTCAGGAATCTCCAGTTATCGTGTACAAGCATGGGACTTCTCTAAGGGGGAAATACCTGATATTACAAACTGTAAATATTATTATCACTATTATATTCCATATTTGAAGTAGAGTAATAAAGTACTTCTTATATTATAGCTGAAAAAAATATTGTTATACACAAGTGTAAAATACGTAATGACGCTAGCATAAATATTTCCTCGGACGGAAAACTATTGGCAACATGCTTTATGGGAGCTGCAGGTGAGCAACTTTTTAAAATTAATGTATGAATGCATTATGTGTATAATATTTGTACAATTTCAAATAATATTATTTTGATATTATAACATATATTTATATCACATATTACAGTCTCATGCAATATTATTTTTAGGAGTTTACAGTTTACAATGGGAAACGTTAGGAGAAGAAATTTATTGGGCGGAAGTATATAATTCTGTGATTTCTGTATCAATTTCGCCGACACAGGAGCATCTTTTAGTAGGCCTAGCATGGAGTGGTATTGGAAACGAATATACTATGGCTATTATTTACAGACTAACACATAAACAATCTGAAGATAACAAAACACGTATGCAAGACTTGGACTTTAATAATCTAGCAAAATATTTACATTTCATGAGTAAAAGGAACACTATGTTGTGGGTTAGAGATTTAATACAAAATAGACAATCAAGTGGAGGACATTCAAGCATAAATTGTATCAGGTGGGCACCACAACCTGGTCAAGGTTTTATTTATGCTACTAATACTGGCCGGTTAGCTATTCTTCATTAATGAAATTATAATGCTATTGTAAAAATAGAAATTCGACGCCGTATCAATACAATTATTTTATCGAAAAACAATTGTGTACGAAGACAGAAGTTTATTGTTACATGTCTTTCAAGGGATATATTATCAAAAACATAATAAAACTTACTATTAAGTCGCCAATATTATACATTTTGACAAGCAGTTTAATACAATGCTGTAATTTAAATATTAGTTTTACTTTTATTTTATTATTAAATTTAATTTTTGTTTGATTTCAATATCATTTTCATTTTTAAATCCTTTTGTGTAGATGACTTTTTCATTTCCAATATTACGAAAAGACTAATGTATTAGTATTAGCTGATATTAGTACATATTTGTTGAAAGTAAAAAGCGCAGGGTACTTGAATGGAAGATTTATAAATAAATTCATATATATTTTTAAAGAGTTTTCTAATTTTATTACATTAATAAACATTTAAATATAAAAAGAAATAAATTTATGTAAATATTTTAATATACGATAACTAGTAGGTTACTGTATGAATTGTTAATTTTTCTACTAACGATAATGAAAGTATTCTTTTATATAATATTTATAATACCATATTTGATGAGTAAATATAAATGAATTGTTATTACTGTCACATTCAATATACCATAATAGATGCAATTCCTTATACAGAATAATGACTTAAACCACTACTGGCCATGAGAGAAGCCCCTTATTTGGCTTTGTCCTCCTCTAGATCTCTTAGAGATCAACAGATCTATTATCATCTCTTTCCTTTTCTATTTCATTCTTAAAGCTATAGGCGAGTAGGTTATATTACAAGTTTTCCAAGCTATGGAGTAAGTTGAACAAGACTGACTTAATTTGTATGTATATAACTTGTATACACATGGAATTATTTATTTACAACAAATAAAAATAAAAGGTATAGAATTATTTACAAAAATTTTTAAATAATAAAGCTTATGAAAAGCATTAACAAATATTGTTAAATTATTAATAATGCATGTTTGAAACTACTTTCTAGAAATTATATATGTGTATAGCATCATTAACAAAATAGAAATGTATATTAATGAAAAGAACTACGTATAATTTTATAATTATCAATATGCATATAACTTAGTTCCGGATTCGGAATATAAATAATTTTGATATTATTTTAAATAAACAATTAACAGTACACAGTCAACTTGCGAAAATTAACCATCATCATATAATAGACTGTGCAGTAATTCAGGAGTCTCTGGTTGTTTTAAGCAAAGCGGTACTTTATCTTGTACATTTGTAGAATATTTATTTTGTCCTAATTGGCCAAGATCGCGATCCAGAATTGTTTCAATTTCTTCATCAATATATAAAGAATTTTCATATATTTTTGAAGCATACGAACTACTCTGCTCTGTAGAATTTATAGTTTCGTTTATCGTATTTTGCAATTCGATCTCTGACATGTTAACTGTATGGAAATTATTTAACGTTGTAGGTATATCACAGTCAACTATTTGATCATCGTATTGAGTCTGTCTTCTTATTTCAGTTACGGAACTATGCATTTGATGATACTTCACCTGATGCACTTTTAAATTACCAGTTTGAGAGAATGTTTTTAAACAGAAAGTACAATGATATGGTCTCTCACCAGTGTGACATCTTGAATGCCTTTGTAACTTATATTTTGTTACAAATTGCTTACCACATTCAGGGCATGTAAATGAATTGCTTTCCATTTGCAGACTTTGATTATTAATAGACTGTTCCATGTCTATGTGAAAATTTATCATATGAGATTTCAAAGAAACTTTATAACGAAATGATTGATGACAATTTGCACATTGAAATAGTTTCTTTCCTTCGTGTCTTTCTTTATGCTTCATTAAGATTTCTTGTTGATTGAATGACATTTTACAAATCTAAAAAAATATTACTATTTTACTAAAATACAAAAAGATTTTTATAATCTCTTAATGTGTTCAATGTATTCAATTTTGATTTATTTAAATAAACTAAATAATTACGAACATTACAAACAAAAGGTCTTTGTCCAGTATGAATACGTTTATGCCTGTTTAAATGTGATTGACATCTAAAACTTTTAGCACATATTGGGCATGTACTTTTCTTTACTCCCTGCTTGTTTAAGGTATTTTTTGGTAGTGTATCACTTTCTTTCAACTGGTATAACATGTCCTGTAAATATAATACCGATATATTTATCCAAAATAAAAGATATTTGTGATGTAATAATTAATCTATAATTAAATAGAATACTTTTTACATTAAATGAGCTATTTTGAAGTCATTTTTGGAAATCTTCAGTCAAAAATCTGTTGAAATTATATGATTAATATTTTGTGCACATATTATTGATATGAAACTATTGTAAACTTCAATTTAAAAGGTGCGGAAATCAATTTTCTTAATTTAAATTATTTTACATTTAAAGCAGAATTATACATTTAATTACAAATAATTAAAAATCATTTTATACTTCTGCAAAATCAATTTCCAAAGATGGGGCTGCAAGTTGTTTCTGCACATTAGCTACCATCAAACAGAATTCATCAAATACATATATCTTTTGTTCGCAATCACTACAAACATATTTCGAAAATGCATCAGAGTTTGAAATATTTATCACCTGTAATAAAAAAGGTATAAAAATAAATTCTTAAAAAATTATACCTTACAGAAAGTATATTTGAATTATACCTCTTTAGAGAAGTATTTATTTATAATCGACATTAGTACAATCCCTTTAACTTTGTCTGTAAACAAATCTGTGCCTTGCTGTTTTTCTTTTCCACAGAGGCGACATAGCCTTAAGTTTGTTTTATGCAACATCATTGTTCTTTTATCATATATACAGTTATAATTTTCCAAAAAATGAGTAAACAAATACTACGATTGTGTCACAAACCTTTTAAAGTGATACATACAATTATGTATATTATTTCATGTTTTTTATTAAAACATGCACTATCGTTATTAATTTAGAAGTTGCATGTGAGTTTTTAAACATTTTTTAGTACGTTGTTTTTCAACTTATCTGCATCTGTGTACATGTATATACTGACAGATACACAGATAGTAAAGTAAACGCATGCCATCAGTTTTCATATAACTTAGGTTCTGTATATATGTAGCCATATAGGAGCTATTTCAACAGTGGTTCTCAACAAAAACAACGTTACACATCCAAAGCTATAAATCAATTACGAAGAAAACATTACAAGAAAAGTCACTTCGTAATGATTTTCAAAAAAAAAAAGAAAAGAAAAAAACAGAGAACACAAATATATTATATCGCTAAGAATTATTTTATAAATACTAACAGTATTTCGAAAACATGTATGAATATAAATTTAGTTTTATCACCGATATAAATCTTTTTATTTGGAAGATTACGAATTGTATAGAGGAGATAAACAACTTTAATAAACAAATTGTAGACTTTTAATTATTTAAAAATTACTTGATATTAGACTTTTATATGAAAAGAAAATTGGTTAATAGAACTATTGCGTAATAAAATTATTATGAATATATCTTATATTTCTTTATGCATATATATGTATTTTAAATTCGAATATTATTCAATATTTTTTATAAATTATTGTAAGAAATTATATTAAAAAATATTAAAATTTTTATTTGATTAAATTTTAAATACAAAGAATGAATTTGTATATAAATATAAACATAATAAATATATGTTTTGTAAAGATATTTCTATTCATGTAAATAAATCACTTGAAAATTTATTAAAAAAATATTGGGATCATAAAAACTACGTAATTATTTATTTCTAATGTGTATATGAATGAAATTATATTTAGAAAATATATTTGAAATGCAATATTTTCCTTTTTTTATTTCTGTTTATTTCTGACAAATCTTAGAAGTTATAATATAAAATATAAATACAAATGCGTATCCCAAGACATTTTCTTAGATACAGTTTATTATTATAAAATATTAGTTTGTTAGAAGTCTATACGAAATATGAAGCAAGTTTGTATTGCATATGTTATATACATTATATATAAGATGCGCTAGAGTTAATCTTTTCGAATATCCCTTTGAAATGTATGACATACATACACACAGAAATACATCTCAGGGGGCACTCATTGTTAAACTTCTTACTTCGTAAATTACTTCTATTTATATATAAATTGTATTATTTAAATCTTATCAATTACAAAATCTCTACTTATAAAAAATTTTCATCAAGGAAAGAACTTACACTACTATGGTCTCTTTTTAGTAAATGCATCTATTACTTTCCGAAATATAATTATTAAATTCGTTATTATAACAAGTAATTATAGAATAAATTAAATTTCATAATATCATTATACATCATAAATTTAATTAATATACATCTTGCATGCTATGTAGATTTAGTAAAAACGAATAAAAAAGAAAATAATGTCTTTAGATATTAAGTAAGCACAGATAAAATATTAGGAACATTAGAAAATATAGAAAAGAAATAAAAGAAGAGTAATTGTAGTACATAATATGACACACTTTAATAATAGAATGCTTTATAATTAAAACGGATATCTGTTCTGAATATATTAAAGCAATCATATATAAGTCTATAGTAAGTGTATATAACTATGTATCACAATTCATTTCTTTAGAAGCATTACTGCAATATACCACAGAAGTATTATCTTGTAAACTAAGAAAAAGATCTTGAAACTGTTGTCAAAATGGAAGACTTGAAAGTTGATACCGTTATACCATTTTCTTCCAAGTACAATATATTGTACTACAGATATTAACATCTTATTGACCATTGCATTGATACATTATACAAAGCAATGCTTTATGAAATAGTAGTAGAACATAAATTAATATTCATTTATATAAATAATCTTTAGAAATAATAATTTAGAGGAATATATATTATACATATACAAATTATATAGAATATTATACAGCGGTCAGGGGTAATAAGTTTCATTAATAAATTTTAAATAAATAACAATTCAGTATTAATATTACAGTAGTCACACGCACACAACAAGGTGTCAATAAAATTACTTCATTTATAATACAACCTTATAAGAAGTACATAGACCAAGTGTATAGCAGTTTATCATAGGACGCAACCAGACTTCGAGATTGTCTTTACAATGCGATTCTATTTATAAAAATAGTTATACTAAAAATAGTTATGCATAAAAAACTGTAAATCTTAATTCTTTGGGAAATAAGAATATTCAAACAAACAAAACTTATATTGCATATACTTTTTTGGCTACTTTGAAGCAAGTATTTGGCATGTCTTAATGCATTCATTTATTTACATTTCATCATTTCTCTATTTACTTTTTTGTTTCATCTTTTATAATATATAAAACCAATCCATTTGTTGTAGTAAAAAATATATTTTTTGTTTTTGTGTTCATAAATGAAAAAGTCCCTTTTAGGCAAAAGTGCAGATATGTTAATATTATCCTTATTTCAATACACTATGAATGCCATTCAAAATTACTTATTTGCTATTACATTTTGGCATTGTACAATTTCATATTAACACTTAGTTGTTATTTTCTAAATTTCCTTACAACAGTGTGCTCAATTTCTGATAGTAAAGTACAAAAATAAAAATAAACTGCAATTACTTTACAATGATGTATCTGAGATTCAATTAAAAATGTAGATTACTTTAATTTTTATAAAAACAATTGGTTACAATATTAATGTTACCTTACTGCTATTCTTTAACATTCATGTGATTTCAATCTCCGAGTATCAAATATTACCAAACTATTGTAAATAAATTAAGTGACTCGTTTAAATACATGCATCAATTTAATTACAATCTTTTTTACAAAATGGATATAATTTAAAAGTATTCTTTACATGAGAACATTGCACAATAATAAACATAATCTTTTTTCAGAAATTTAAAAAAAACATAATACATTTCATTGAACTAATTCATCAAAACTTATTACAATATTTATAGAACATATTAATTAATGAATGCAATAAAAGTTTTATATGTTCTTAGATATTTATATGTATTTCTAAAAGTAATTAAACAAAATATTGAAATTAAAATGTATTAAATTTTTTTGTGAAATATTAATTTTTATTTATGCATATATTTTAAATTCTAATTTTAGTACTAATTTTACAATGTTATTAATTAAAAACGACTTTTACTAATTAATTGAATGTAATACTATCACCATTTGAGATAATCGAAAATTATTAAAAATGCAAGTTGCATTTTGCTTATATAAATTGTATAATAAACAGGCTGATCTAAAAATTTTATTAAAATGCTGCAATTGCTACAAATTATTACTTCATTTTATTAATTATAAATCATCATAGACAAATTAATTATTAATATCTCTATATTAGTAATCAAAAGTTTTACAAACATAAATTTATATAATTTCTAACTTAACATTGATATATATATAAATTGAAAGAGAAAGAGAAACAGTTGCGATTAAGATTTGTTTATATGTAAATGACTGTTTCAAATAATATATTCTTTGTTATTTTTGTAGCTAATATATCTTTTGCTACTATGTTAGAGATAATTACACAAAAAGTAAAGGAATTTGTTAAAATATATTCTTGCCATATTATAATTTAAAAGTTACAAATAATATAAATAAATTCATGCCTATATTTATAGAAATGAATTTTACTATTTTTCAAAATAAACATAAGCTCATGAGTATCTTAATAAGACCAAAAAGTATAAGGCTATCAGTATATTAATCCTCAGTAATACATTTTTTCAAAATATATAACATTGAAAGTATGAAAGAAAGAGATTAATGATACTGATGTAAATAGTATGAAATTAGCTATCGAAGCAATATAATATTTGTATAATTTCGTTTACTTAAAATGAAGAAGAAAAATAATAGTTTTTAAATTATTGAAGATTTTGATCATACAAGATGTATATAATCAATTATACATGATTACTAATATGTAATGAATTTTATCTGCACTTTAGAAATGATAATCAACCAAATGATAAATGAAAAATTAATACAAATCATAAACGCAATTTACATTGACAAAATTTGAAATTTTATATAATGTCTATGCTAATGCTATAAAATATACATTACTTCATATATTCATTATATCTCGCACTAATGTTAATTTAAACTATATATGAACACAAATTTGGAAAAGTATTTGAATATAAAAAGGTACTTTACACATATCACGTTAATTAATAAGACTTTGACTTACAAATTCCTCAAATATATTTATTGAAATTATTCAAAATAAATTCTATCAAAATGCATAACATTAATGCACAGAAAATTTGATAAAACTAGATTCAAATTAATTTTTATAACGCGAAATATTTTCATCTTTGTCTATATCATTATTAACGAATTTGTTAGAAGTTTATCTATTAAATCATTTAATTAATTAATTCATAACTATTTTGAATAGAAAATAACTGACGTATATCACAATTTGTTCCTTTTAATCAAAGAAGTTAATTAAAGAGTAAAAACTTTATTACTACTTTTACTTATGTAACATGTGAATAATTTGCTTTAATATATTAAGAGGTCCCCAATTAAAAAATAATTTTCCCAGCAACTGTAGACAATTCTCAATAATTTTATTATTTGTATAAAACGTGAATTCAAATTGAAATCAAATTAGAAATATTTTTATAAAAACAAATTTTAACAATTGAAATATATATATATATATATATATATATATATATATATATATATATATATATATTATATATATATTACAATGTTTTATTATTGTACAAACTGAAACTATAAAAAATGTAGAACTGTGCAATCCAATCAAACAAACGTAATTGAAAAGGAATTGAACATTCGTTAAATAATGCTTATAAAACTTGTATTGCATTAAAATACTTAAGTAAAAGAATGTACATACAAATTATTGAGTAATAAAAATGATATGCTTATGAAAATTTGAAATTGATTAATACTATATTAGAAATAGGTCTGCAAACCTTTTTCTTGTTCACGTACCTTGATTGAGAATGTATGGATATAAGTAATGTACCTACTTATATCCAAAATTTAGGATAGAATGGCAATACTACGTCTAGGTCCACCTATGCATATGTTATCTAAACTTGACCATCTTTTAATACCAGTACGTAAAGCTTCAGCAGTAACTTTGTCTTCATAAACTCTGGACATAGCTTCCAATTTCTGAGCTTTTTCTTTACTGAGGGGTTCACTAGGGAATGTTAATTCATTTGCTTCTGCGAGCGTGCGAAGATCAAAATAATATTTAGCATACACGCTTGAAGGAACGTTTATATTGAACTGTAGCATTTCCAAGAATTGCCTTTCTAATTCATTCCTAAATAAATATTAAATATTTAATAAAAATTATTTTGAATACATTTGAACATAACATAGATGTCAACTTACATATCTTCTACTGTAATATCTTTAAGAATTTGACAGTAATCTACATTCCATACAGCCTGATCATCCCAAACTTTTGATGCTAATAAAATAGCTCCAAGTACTATTCGTTTCCAATTGGCTGGTGTTATATCTATTTCTGCATAGGTAAGCAGACGTTCTAAGTAAACTAATGTTATGATGGCACATTCAGCTGTAAGTTGAGCAGCATTAAACAATGTCCTCACAAACTTGTAAATTTGTTTATGTTCTGGATTCTGTTTATCATAATCTTCTGAAACACCCTCCCTCTGTAAATGAGAGAGACATTATAAATATACTTTTAAACTGCATTTTGTAGAATAATTTATTTTTATACATTCATCTTTTTAAATTTTTGTGTAAAAGGTATAGATTGCTGTATGTTGAACATAAACCAAAAAGCTATAGTGCTTTCTATATATTACATTGTACATCTTTTATCCTTTTAATCTAACAAATAATATATATATAATTATATTACCGTTAAGGGATGTAGTTTTTCATCAAATATATCAATCTGTCGCTGTGAGGTTCTGTTTTTTATGTGGTAATAAACAGCTAAGGCAACGCATTTTACTGTATTCTTAAGATTTGGTTGTGAAACAGTACTGTCATCTAAATATATTGTACTGCAACTGCTACTCTTTTTTAAAGGCCTTATATCTGCAATTTGGTGCTGACTTTTTTTTCTTACCATGCCATCTAAAAAAGATATTTTTTAAACAAATTAATAAAAGAAATAATAATAATGCTCTAAAAATAAGTGCAACCAGTATTTCCAAATAAGTCTACATACTTTCAATAGCTTGTTTCGATCGTTCCATAAAAATAGTGCCAGCACAGGGGTGTAATGATGGATCTGAGTCCCAGTCTTCTGGTTCACGTTCGCTAATATGTTGTAAATTATTAACACTAATTCCACCTTCTGGTAAATGTTCCTCAAGACCTCGGGTAACACCTTCGGTTCCTAATTCCTTACGTCCAACTTGAGGACTGGAATAAACGCAGCAACTACTTTTATTTCCCATTCTTTCAAGAGACTCGTTGATGTCTCCACTCTGTTTCTACCTCCAGTTGAAAGTTCATAAAATATAAATCAGAGTATGATACTCGTTACTACGGTAATTATATGGATGGTATAATCTAAAATTTCTCACGGCACATCCTTCACATGATGCGATTAGATGACAATCAGCTGGCAAAACTATTCGCGATATAAATATACATTCTTCTTTTACTTTCATCCACATGGATGCTTGAACGCATCCATATAATAATCAAGAAAAAAATATTTGCATCAATTTACACACAGAAAATTACGATTGGAAATTTGAAGAACCACTTTAGAAATGATTGCAGCTAGTAATATGATAAACGTCTATTACATTGACAACGCCTTTAAGCACGGTTCATGCCGGTTGATTTATTTGTTTAAATCATCGGTCAGTCAAATTTCATTTCTGCTCGTGTACACGAGCTCTGATACTTTTTGTTCTCGTTGTACGTCATTCTCATTATTACGGAACATTTAATGGGAATATTCCAATACTTTTATGTGTTTATCGCACACCTTAGTCTACTGTTTTGATATTGCATATTCATGCATAAAGTATAACGTGTATATACGGTAGAAAGGCTTGACTTCCAGTTTTACCAAGTTTTACCTTGTATGCAAGTTATGTTTTCATTGGTTTTATGACAAAAAGTTTTCTATTTTCTATGGACATCCAGATTTCTTAATATACCTACGTTATCATTGGTCGAAAACTAGGGATTTTCAGAATTTGTTTTATGTACTTACAGTCTTTTGCGCCTATACACATTTGAAATATAAATTATAATATGATCTTTTACGATTGTGAAATTTCTGCTAGAAATGTTACATTAAATATAATTAAAAAGAAAATTGATATTTTCTTTTACAACTAGATTATGTTTTTATAATAACATAATGCCAAAATACTTCGAATTATTTAAAAATTCTAGATCCAACATTTTATTACATATGAATTTAACTTGTTAGATATTTAAAAATTATTTCAACATTTTATTCCCATTTTATTTCCCATTTTATAAATCTAAATAAATTTATCTATTATAATATACTTTTTTGAAATTAAATTTAAAAGTAATTTATTAAATATATACTAAGGCATCAAATAACTTTTTTAACCATGTACAAAAATTAATACAAATATGTATAATATTATTTAATGAAATTGTTATATAATTAAGGCAAGATAATATATACGTAAAATGAATTAAATTGAACGAACAAAATAAATCAACTTTAAGGAAAGAATAGTTTACAACTTTGCATGGTTATGTAGCAAACAAAAAGTATTAAATCATAATATCATATAATGATAAATGTAATAATAAATAATAATGATTAAAAATATAACGTACATAACATATACGCATGCGCGTAGATTAACAAAATTTCAAGGTAGTTTTTAATTAGTTTCGTGACATTGTATCCATTCAAAAAAAGTGTCGTAATTTTTTAAAAACAGCTATACATCATTGTCGATTTCTATATTTTAATGTGTACCTATATATGTATATATACGTGTATACATGGGTATGTATATATATGAAAAAATTATAATGAAGTTCGCTTATTATTAAATTTAATTCAAGTAAAAGTGCGCGATGGTACAAGAAGTCGAAGTTCAAGACAGGAGGTTATCTGTTAACAAAAAGACCACCATAATCGATTGGATTGATTATGTTGATGCATCGATAACATACGATGACTTTTTTTCGAAATATTTAATGGAGAATAAACCGTGTATTTTTAAGTCGAATATAACTGAAAATTGGTCGTGTAAAAGACAATGGAATCTAGATGGTGCACCGGATTTCGACGTCCTCGATATATCGTTTGGTAAACAAATTATAAACATTATATTTGTTCTACACGTGTATTATTTATTAATTAAAATATTTGTCTTATAGGAGATTGTATAGTACCAGTCGCAGATTGTAAAAAAAGATATTACAATTCACAGTCTAAAGATGATATGAAAATGAAAGATTACTTAGATTATTGGATGGATTATGCAAAAAACAATTATTCAGATTCTATGGCGCTTTTGTACTTAAAGGATTGGCATTGTCAGAAATTATTCCCCAATGCTCCTATGTATACAGTTCCTGAGTATTTTGCATCCGACTGGCTAAATGAATATTACATGGCACATCCTGATTTAAATGATGATTATAGATTTGTATATATGGGCCCAAAAGGAACATGGTAAGGATATACTTTTTAAGCACAAAATTATTGATGTTTGATGTTATGTAAATAAGGTAAACTAGTTTCCACATATAGGACACCATTGCATGCAGATGTATTTGGATCATACAGTTGGTCTGCTAATATAGTTGGAAAGAAACGTTGGTTACTTTTCCCTCCAGGTCAAGAAGATTTTCTTAGAGATATACATGGTCAATTAATATATGATGCAACATCCAAAGAACTTGAAAACTATGCTGTATATAAGGCCTATGATAAACGATCGATAAAATATATTGATGTAATTCAGAAGGAAGGTGAAATTATATTTGTACCATCTGGCTGGCACCATCAAGTTTGGAATATAGTAAGTATACTTGACTATCATTATTTAAGTTAAGTAATATTCTATACTTATTATGATGCTTATTTTTAGGAGGATACAATTTCTCTCAATCATAATTGGATCAATGGTTGTAATATTATAAATGTGTGGCACGGATTAAAAAAGGAATTAAACTCTGTAATGAAAGAAGTTAGTGACTGTAAAGATATGAGCAATTGGGCAGAACAGTGTCAATTAATATTGAAATCAACATATGGAATGGACTATAACTTATTCTTTAATTTTCTGACATTTATAGCTAAACGTCGTTTAAGCATGGTTTTAAAAAAGGAGGACGTAATTACCTTTAATAGATATAAACTCGGATTTAGCCATTGCGTATTCGATCTCCATTCAATAAAATTGACATTGATAGACTTTATTAATGATATGGAAGAGAAATCTATTTATTATTTAATTTGTGAAAAACAGCAAGCCCATAAATTGTTGAACAAGCTGTTATTATTTTTGCAATCATATGACTCAACCGAACACTCATCTACATGATAAAAGACAAAAGTTAAAAATGAAATAAGAAAATAAAAATCTTGTTTCTGTTTATATAAATGTAAATATTATGATGTAAATAATGTAATACATATAATCAACAAATTTTTATATTAATCTGTAAATATTGAATATAAGCAAGTACATAATTTTTAAAAATAAAACGTTGATTATTTTATTACACCTATTAGAATTGAAAAAAAAAGATCTGTAATATATATTTTCATAAATAAAAGTTGTATATTTTGTAAGTACTGTGAACTATTTAATAAAATTGAGAAATAAAAAACGTTGCAAATTCAATTATATTGTTATATAAATATTTTTAAATCATAAAATATATTTATATTATATTAAACTTTGTATTATTCTTCATCTAATACTTAACTATGATAAATTGATTTAAGAGTAATAAATTTAAGAGTAATAAAAATTTTATTAATTTACATTACTTTGTGGTAAATATACTTTTCTGTTCGTAATTTTTAAAATATTTTATTTTTTATTTCAAAATGTTTCAACCTCTAACACAATATAAATATAAAAATATGACACTGTATTTAAAAAAATGTGATCTTTGAATCTTCAACACTTAAAAATAAAAAATCTTCAGTAAATGACCATTGTTAATTGGATAACTTTTATTAGAAACAGTTTTTCAGTTTTTAGAAGTATGAATTATTTATATAGTTTTTATTAATTAAATATCTTTAAATTTAAAAAAAAAAAAAAAAACAGTATTCTAATTCAACAGTAGCAAGTTGCTTTATAAAATGTGGAACTCTACTTATTTATACTGTGTTCAACAATAATATAATCTTTTTACGAGTATATTTTATTTTCTTTATGGGAGTTTAAGTACTAAAATAGTAAGTGCCCATAAACCTTTTTTTATATTGTCTTATGCCTTACAAATTATATGTGCATAAGTATCTTATGTCTACATATATACATATATATATTGTACAACTATGTACAATTTACTACTAATAAACATATACAAAATGTATAAGATATGTATAAGTATGTATATTATCTATAAACACAAATAATTGTAAAAACTTATTAGTATCGGGAAAAATATGTATGTAGCACAACTGTTTCTTTTGAATTTATAAAATAAAATTATAAAGTAAATTGTGTGATATTATGTCACATGTGTGTATATATCTCTAAATTATTATTTTAAACTGTGTAAAATTACGAATTGGTCACCATTTCTTAGAATGACATAAAATGTGCATATTAAGGATTTGCTTATGTAATTAATTGAAAAAGAAAAAAAATATAAATATAATAGAAATATAATGAAAATATATTGCATGATATTCTTTATATTATTTCTTATATATAATATATATGATTTATATATATATTTCACTTAAAGAAAAAGCCATTATATTATTAAAAAGAAATATTTCATTTCATGTGAAAATAATAGTTGTAAACTCTATACTTAATTTGATTTTTTAATACATATATATACAGATGTATTTTCAACTTAAGACACATTTATTGTATGGAACAGTATTTTTGTATGAATTTATCTTGAACAATTTCATAAATTGAGGGATGAATCATTATAACCCAGTGTTATACAAATTTATAAATCAATTATATGTTCGTTTTAAGATTTAAAAATTCATCGAAAAGTAACAAAGATATCTTCTATAAAAGAAGTTAATATATTTCTGTACATATATTCTTTTATAAGTTCTATTAAAAATTCATATAAAATATTGCACTGATGATACATTTAGAAAACAGAGTATCTATCGCACTTTGTTATTTCATGTTAAAAGAAACAGATTGTCATGGATAAAAGGTATAAAAAGGGGATATTACTTTAAATTATTTCCATATAAACTAATTTTTCCGATGAAAAACAAGCAAATATAATTATGTATTTCATTATTTACACACACGGGCACACACGCATACACACTATTGCATTTTCTCATAACTTTTTCATGATAGTACCAATTTTTACTTGCATGGCAAGTACCTCTATTAGGGTATCACGTCTTACAAAGTCTTCTTATTAATTACCAACAATTAACACTATTACAAAGATTAGACTTCACGCAACGTGATTTTGTATCAATTGTCGAATAATGATTTTTTATACCTATATAATAGATACATATTTTTCATTGTCACATTTCACATATTTTTAACATTTCATGTTGGAAATAAGTAAAGAAATTGCACTCTATGATAAACATCACAAAAGAATTATTAAAATTAAGTTATAAATTCTCGTAATTTTTAATAGAAAAAATTTATATGAAATTTTAGGTAGCATAATAATATTCATTCAATTCATAATAATCAAATAATTTTTCTGTACGCATATGCACACATTGTAAATATCTATTTGTATACCTTCTTTAGATGAAATGAATTTCTTACAGCACATATGATGAATAATATTGAAGTACAGTATCTTTCACAATATAGCGAGATCCCAGTGAACCAAAGTTAAGAGTTTCTATCCTTTATTTTAATAAGTTTTTAAATAATTCGCTTATTTAAATACTCGAACACATAAATTATATTGCATCTCCGATTTTACGATTATATTCGCTATATCATGAATGTTACCATAATAGGCATAACAGTATTAGCAGAAATCGATGTTTCGTGTTGTTATTATGTTAATTCTGCTACATAAAATGTAATTGTTAAATTACATGCCAAATACATTCTGTAAAAGACCGATTTCTTTAAGAAAGAATTAAAATTTAATTGTTAGACTTATTTTAGTTTTCTTTCCAACTCTCCGAATATTGTTTAAGAATTATATAGGATGCGTGGATAATGTTTGTAATGGTACTGTTGGATTTGTGGGCGTTGTTAAAACAGGGATAGGCGTAGAAGGTATTTGCTGATGTGTTTGCCTTGGTGGTGACAAAAGTTCTTGTCTATCTCGTTCTCTTTCTCTTCCTGGACGCCATGCTTCTAATAATGCTTCAACTCTTTCTTCAGTAGGACCCCAACGAGCAGTACCAGCTGCATTTTGTAACCATACAACTAATGTTCCATGCGCTGCTCTAATATTAACTTCCCCTCTATAATGCAAAAAGGGTCTTTTGTATGTATCTTTTATTTATTACTTGAATAAATATTGAAACCAAAATATTGTAACTTACTTTGGTAATATGTGTTGAAATCCATGTCTATATTCGTGTTCCATTGCAGGTACCACTACTTGTTTGCGCTTAAAATGGCTACTTTCCAATTTGATAAGAGCATTAGGTGCTGGATCTCGCCATTCAGGCAAGAATACCACGAAAGATAAAGGTTCGGTAGAATCAGCCAAAAGACGTTCGAAATGATTAACCATAGCTTCCATAAGTTCTTCGCAATATGGTGGATTAGCTTGAAACGAGCCGCTTACAGGCCTAAAGTCCAAGAAAGGTCCTCTTGATCCAAAATAAGAATCTGTATCAGCAAATGCTGAACAATATTGTCTAAAGTAACAATTTAATGGGGATGCAAAACATTCAAATGTTACACCGAATGATCGTTGAAGACATTCAAAAACTGTGACAGGCAGAGCCATTTGTGTTGCTTGTCCTTCATTAATTCCAAGATATGTTTGATAACGTTTCAACATACACCAAACACGAGGTAAAAACATTTCGAATTTTTTATCATCGAAGCAATTATATCTATATAGATGTTCTAATTTAGTAAGATGCATGTTATTAATACACGAAGTATCACCATGAAAACGTAACATTGTCTGTTCACGTTCAGGAAGGTAATCCACTTGTGGAAGTCGAGGAGTTGGAAGAGAAAATTGCACAGGATAACACCAAACTTTCCTTTGTGCACTAGCGGGTCCTCCTAGTGGTATAACATTTCCTAAACCATTATCCTTTAATATTTGATTATTTTTATCTTTAACCTTTTTTGCATACTCTGTTGATAAATGATAAATTTTCAGGCAAATACCCTCAACACTAGCTTTTACAGTCTCTGTAAGGTGTGGTTGACATTGTCGTTTTAAGTGTGCAAGACGATCTTGAAAATCGTCAAATGTAGCACCAACTGTTCGTCTCAACCATTGAAATGTGTCTTCTGCATTCCATTTTACAACTTTCCTACTTTCTGACGAAGCTGCTCTTGATTCTATCATCTTTTTTGCAGCCTCTGCATATCGCGATAGCTGTTTTCTTGCATCACCAGTGAATTTTGGCCGGACTAATTTAATAGGGATATCATTCATAATTTCACGATACATAGACATAGAAATTTCAGGGAAACACTGACTTGGTAAAAGGGGATCTGAACCACAGTCTATAACTTTTCTTTCCATTAGCCATCTGTTGAAAGAATCTTTTGGAGCATCTATGGATTCACGAGTATGACACAATTCTTGATAGCATTGTCTCAACTTTGCAAGTAAACTACACCGTAATGCTTCTGCTTCAGGATGAACATGAGGTAAATTTGATGGAGCTCTCTCGTATATTATAACATTTGTTGGAATTTCCAAATCCCATGGTCCTCTATCATTAAATTAAAATATATTAGAATTTTGAAAAATTGCTTAATATAAAAATGATATAAATTCAGTCAAGTAAACATACGCTAATACAAATTTCTTTGCAGCTGGAACAACACTATCTTCAGAAGCTCTGCGTTTAAGCGTTCCTCCTGGGGGAATCGTTCCATTTCCAGAAACAGGTGGTACACCGCATATACCAAGTGGATCCGTAATTGGGTCAAACTTGAATATAGATGCAGTTGACACATATAAGTTTATGTTTTTATTAATCTACAACCAAAGGTTATACCTTAGTACCTGAGGTTTCAATGGTGGTATTACCCATAATGATTCTCCAGTTAATTTGTTCCAAAAATATGGACGATTTTCTCTTTTACTCCAAAACTTCTTCCATCCTTGTTGCTGAAGTTCAGGTGAAAGTTCAGGCTCTGGGAACGTTCCTGGTGGTGTACCCTGTAATTGAATAGAAATATATAATAATTTATGGGGAAAAAGTATTATTATATTTGCTTATTTGTTTTCATTATCTTCAAATTATAATTGTATTTCTCAATTCTTTTAGGCAATTAATCTCCTAGATATAATAATTTCCTTATTTATGAATCTTGTATCTGCATAATTTATCATTTCATTAAAACAAAAAAATATTGCATTTCATTTCACTTTTGGAATATAATTATTAATAGTTTAATCTTTTAATTTTCAACAATTGAATTCTAATATATAAAAGATTAAGTTTTATGTTTTATTCATATAAGCAATTAATAATTTTAGATAATAGATTATAAATAAATATTTACCTGCGTCATTAGACCTGATTGTTGCATATGACCAAGTTGCGAACAGTGGTCAGATATATTTTGTGCTGAGCTTAAGATAGGTGTCTGAAGTTTTACAGGAGTAGGAACTATAACTTGTGCAACATTTGGAGTTGCATCTTGTTGTAACGACTGATGATGATGATGCATAGTAGACAATGAAGATGCAGACTGGCCAGATAAGGTTTCCCAAGAAGAAGTATTTGGTATCTCTTGCTTTCCTCCACTTACTTCATTCATCGTACAACACACGTTGTAGTAAATACTTTAGCACATATAACACATATGACACAATTATTCTCGTTAATAGATACTTTATAGCACATAATTATTACATATGCATATAAAATTTGATCACATTTGTATACTTCTTTATATATGTAACGTTCTTAATGTTTTATTTTTAATATCTTGCAACAAAATATATTAATCAACACTCCTTGCATTTTGTCTTTTCATAAGTTGCAAAGTAAGATTTTATATCACAAGATGAAGAATATTATGCTTATAAATACCAAATTTACTTATATATTTAGTAATTACAAGTTATTTACAAACATAAAAGATGAAAGTTTTACACTTTAAAAAAGTAATAAATTTTAGAAAGAACTTTCGTACCTTCTAAAAATATATCAATTTCTTCTTTATTATAACATGAATTACAAAAGAATAAGTAAAATTGCAACTTTCTTTATGTATTTTTAATAAATTTACGTACGTAAAACTGTTAAAATTATATGACAACATTTTGTGATTCAATGTTTGTTTACATGCCACCAAACCGTTTGATAAATTCGCGAATTTTCGCGACGTAGGATTATGCAAATTTGTAAAAAACACGTAGCCGTTAATGCTGGACTTACTAGTGTCAATAATGTTGCTAATTTGTAGAAAATATACAACAGAACTTAGAATTCATTCATGATTTGTGAGATTTGACGCAACGACCTCCACCCGTGAGATACCATTTGCTTGAACTGAAATTCCAATTCCAACGACAGCAAAGTTAAAGCTTTCTTTACAATGAATGGCAGAATGGCAGATGTTAAAAAAAAAAGAATACTTCGCATTAAGCGAAACATCGAAACGATATGAAGTTTTCGGAGAATATTTAACCAATAATTTGCTTGTTTCATTACATAAATACATAATTACGTATATATTTCACCGCATAAATCAATTAAATGATATTTTATCGTTTTTACGTTTTAATCTTAAGGAGGATAATTTTGGAATGCATAGTATTATGATTTTTAAATAAACATTAAGACATCGAGGGGAATGGTAGAAATAGTTTTTCGGGAAAGAAAAATTACAAAATGAAAAAAATTATTTTTGTCATTTTATTTAATTAGTAAAAAAAGGTTTCAAACAATTATTATTATTTATTGGTACAAAATTTTAATGATATGCACAGATTATAGCTTGTGTAATTATGGTATTGATATTCATGTAATGAATCCTTTCTATTACCTTTTTATCTACGGATTGCGCGGCCAAATCAAAGCAATATGGCGGCTTGACATAATAACTTTTGATACGGAATATATTATTTTGATTGTAACGAAATAATCATCACAGAATCCGATTAAATTTTGATTTATGTGAAGGTGTATGAGAAACTATCTGGTGGTACATAAGTTTGATCGTATCCTATTTGCTAGTAGAATAAAAGTGTAACTTTTTTCTGTTTAAAACTAGATGTGCTTCCAAGATTTATTTTATTAATGGATGCAAAGATGTCCTTAATTATTAAATTAAAGTAATGATGTTATGCAATAAGTTTTAGTATCAAATACTGTTTTTCTATGAAGAATTATGTCGTCTACACAAACCAAAATGCGAGGTATATAAATATTAGAGTTCAAAGTAACCTTGTACTTTATAGATTTTTCTCTTTTCTCAATCATTTTCGATTATAGATATGAATAATTTTTTTATTATTGATAACTATTATTATATATGTTATGTTACGATTAATTTAAAACATTATATCTTTAAAATATAGGTCCTGGAAGACCACCAAAATCAAAAAACTCCTGTACATGGTGCGGGGAAACTAAGCAGCCTTTGAAATATGTTCTTCCAACGCAACATGGAAAGAAAGAATTCTGTTCAGAAACTTGTTTATCAGAATTTCGCAAGGCATATATACGAGGTGCTTGCGTTCAATGCGACAATGTTATCAGAGGTACACCAGTGAGATTAGAGCAAAAGGATGGGCCTACAAAAGACTTTTGCTCCCCATTTTGTTTAAATAAACATCAAAAGAAGGAAGGACAAACAGATATAAAGAAAAGTTAGTAATTTACAAAAGTTTAAAAAAAGTTGAAGTGTGTATGAATATATTTTAATGAGAATTGTATTTTTTTTAAATAGATAATAGGGACCAGTCATCTCCTGCACCATCCCTTGCACCATCGGGATTAATAAGTGGAAATAATATTCCTTCTACAACTCAATCATTTACAAATACAAGCCATACAAATATATCTCATTCTCCATCAACCTCTACTGGTCCATTTCAGTATGAAACGTATCAAACTTTTGATTGGGATCTTTACTTAAAAGAAACAAACAGCCAAGCTGCACCTATAGAATGTTTCAAACAGGTACATTAAATCATAAAAAAGGAAAGTATATGTTATAATATTGAAATTATCTTTTAGCATGAGATTCCATCAACTAATGAATTCAAAATGGGTATGAAATTAGAGGCTCTTGATCCTCGTAATTTAACATCAACATGTATCGCGACTGTAGTTGGAGTTCTTGGTCCTCGTCTTAGACTTAGGTTGGATGGTTCAGATAATAAAAATGATTTTTGGCGTTTAGTCGACAGTAATGAAATTAATCCAATTGGTCATTGCGAAAAATCTGGTGGTATGTTGCAACCACCATTGGGCTTCCGAATGAATGCTTCCAGTTGGCCAATGTTTCTTCTGAAAACATTGAATGGTGCTGAAATGGCACCTGCAAAAGTATTTAAACGCGAGCCAAAAACACCGCGTTCTAATATGTTTGAAATTGGACATAAATTGGAAGCCATAGATAAAAAGAATCCACAACTTATTTGCACAGCAACTGTTGGTGCAGTTAAGGAAGACATGATTCATATTACATTTGATGGCTGGCGGGGAGCGTTTGATTATTGGTGTCGTTTTGACTCTAGAGATATCTTCCCTGCTGGTTGGTGTTTTAAAAGTGGTCATCCATTACAGCCACCTAGACAGAAATGTAAGAATTATAATATCTTCCTAACTTATATCATTAAAGTATATATTTTTATTAAGTAATATACATAAATATCTGTAGCGACAGGGCCTAATAGATTTAAGTCTAGGACAAGTAACATCTTACCAGTAATGGCAGTGTCTGGTGGAGGCACTAATGGAGAACCAGCTGTTGCTTTAGTGAGTCCTGCTGGTTCAAGTGCTCCACCACAACCAGCCACAGAACCTGATACTAGTACAGCTAATACCAAACCACATTCTTTAGAGAATGGTATATACTATTTCACTTAAATTTATCTCGTGGTAATTGAATCTATACTTTCTTTTGTCGTTCAATACTTTTATTATGTTACAGTTACAATTTATGTAAATCATAATTGCACATGTGGTCCCTATTTTGATCCTCGTAAAGTAAAGGCAATGCCAGCACAATTTGGTACTGGCCCTATACTAAATGTCACAAGAGATATATTTCAAGCCTTCTTGATGGCAGCAATGAGTCCAAGACAGATGTTGAGTCTGTTAAAACGTGGCGAAGGAGAAACTATAAGCTTAATTTTAGAGAGTAAACCTACTTCTGTTAGGTTACCTATATTTATGGAAGAAGAAGATTTTTATATATACATTAGGCGACAACTTGAGGATCTTTGTGCATGTGAACATATGTTATTTAGAAGGAAAGAACCCTGCAACAAATGTCCAAATACTCAACAACCACAATCCACCAATAGCGAAGAAGCAGTTAATACTGCTACAGCTACAACTAATAGTACTACTGCAGCAGAAAAACGAAGGTGGTCTCCAAGTCAACAAAACCTGTCGACTATCCCACAGCAGCAAACACAACAAAATTCTGTACAAAGTATAAACAATTCATCATTATCCTCACCAACAGCTGCAAAACAACCACGAAAATCTGTTCCAGGTAATTTCTCTTATTTAAAAATATTGATAAATAAGTGATATATTATTATTATAATCAGAGCTTGAAGCTGCAACATCCACTACCCAATCTGAAACTTCCACAAATCGCACACCTTCTATTGAACCAGCAGAATGGACTATTGAAGATGTAATACATTATATTGGTGTTACTGACCCTGCATTAGGACAGCATGCAGATTTATTCAGGAAACATGTAAGTTAACATTTTATGTTATTTTGTATTTATTATATAATAGTATTTATTACAATGAGTAATAAATTCATTTATATATCAAATAGTACATGCTCAAATCGGTAATCGAAGAAAATTTTCAGGAAATTGATGGGAAAGCTTTGTTACTTTTAAATTCTGATATGATGATGAAATATATGGGATTAAAACTTGGACCAGCACTTAAAATATGCAATTTGGTAAATCGTATTAAAGGTAGAAGGCATATACTTCTATGACTTTATCAAACATCAAACTATGTACAGTGAGTTAAATTGACGTATTACTTAAACTAGCTGGTCAAGTTTGTTTTCATCATTGAGAACAAAATAATATATATAAGTTGTTAAAATAATGTGAATATATTGAGTATAATTTTTCACAACCTATTCATTCATCGATTAATATAGATTTTAAATAAAAAAGAATCAAAGTTTAATTTTATTTTAGTATTTAAATATTTTTTTTGCTTTAAAAATATGTAAAGTTATATTAATTATATGAATGTAAAATCTTTTTGATAATGAACAAAGTTAAAAATGTCTATAGAAGAATTCTAGAATCTAATTAGACTAGTTGATTCAACTCCAAATGCTAAATAATCAGGTTAAATAAAAAAGTTATTTCCTGCAATATGTTTGCCTTTTCCAAACTTTATTGCAATTTTTATGTTCTCTTGGAAAGACAACTTTTACTAAGTTATCTCAATTTCTTAAGTGAGAACACTCTTTGTGACATAAAAACAGTGTGAAGTATATTTAGTACAATGATTGTTTTTGCATTTCTTTTTGGATATAAATTGAGTTTGTTATATTATATAAATATTAGCATAATTATATGTAATTATCTATGAAATATTTCTTATTTGTTAATGTAAAAGTAAACTTTCGTGCATTTTTGTTAAAAAAGAACATAAGTCGTAAGAAACGCATGTACAAAGTGTAATTATTTTCTGTTTCATAATACGTATTTAAGAATGATTATATGTAATTACTTCTTATATGTAGTTACTATCTGTTTTATGATGTACTGTTAAAACAAATAATAAGGTATCATTTTATACATGGAAAGGCAATATGTTCTACTTTATATCTTCTATATAAGGCAAAAAATTTAAAACACAGACTATCGTTTATGTTAAAACATAATCACATTTTCTTACATATCTTTGGCACTTTGTTGTTATTTCTTTTTTCTTTTTTTTTTTATAGAAATAATATATATGTAATAAGACACATTTTTAACAAATCTAATTTTGAATATATAATTCGAATAAAGTTGAATTGCCATGTCATATGTGTTTTAGAGAGAACATACGCTTTTATACTTTAAATATATGCGTAAATGTTTATATTTTTTATAATAACAATACTTCTACTTTCATGTAAAAAAGGATTTCTAGATGTTATCTATCCATAATATATTTATTAATGTAATTTCACAAAAATATTTTCTAAAAGTGTGAACAGTGTATAATTCATAAGCAGGGGCATTATAAGGTAATTTATGTAATTTTTTTTACAGTTCTTTTTGCAGATACAGTATTATATATTTGCTTATTTTCATTTATGATATTTTAAAAAATTCTTTTAGTAATTTGTTAAAGTATGTTTATTGCATAGTGTTAACCCTTTGCGAACGCGTGTTGGCATATAGCCGCCCAAATCTGTTCACAGTTCCGGACACTTATTTTGAAGTGGCTGGCATACTTCTATTTTTCTGAGCGATAATCTAATGCGTATTTATGTATGGGTATAATAAACTAAACAGTATTATGTTTTTGATGAAAGAAAATTATAGATCTTTAGAAATGTTATCTTCTGTTTAACATAAACTCGAGATGTAGAATCATGGTCTTCTTTCATTGACATTACCAGATAAATCTTTATATGTTTTATATGTTTTTTATAATACCTTATACACGATGCCTAAAATATCCAGAAAAAACATGTTCGATAACGATAGTAGTGATGAATCGGCTCAGATGTTTCAATATTTCTAGTAATAGTGGCAATGATGATGAATTAAATATTGATGAAAATAATACAAGCCTCGACAATGAATAACGCAAACCTTCAACGTGTATATTTTCTCCACTGCGCGCGTCAATATCTCTCGTCCACAGCGACGCTCGCTCGTCGAATGACCTCGTCCGCAAAGGGTTTATAAATATAATTTCCATTTCAATGTGTACATATAAAAAATTTGAATGTGTGCAAAATTATCTCTGTGATACATTGCATAATTATAATATTAAAAATTAGTTATTAAACATGTAAAAAACGTAAGAAATAGAATATTTGAAAAGTTTTAATTTACATTTAACATATTATGAATTTTAAAATATAAATTTCTTATACATAAATACAAGACATATGTATATAAGTAATAATGATATCAATATATATTCTTAATTAAATTTAATTCAATATAAAAAGAATGATATTAGTAATAATAAAATGGCTATGAAAAATATCACAATCTATTGTAAAGTAACATAACAAGTTATTCTTTCATGAGTGATTAATCAAATTAGGTTTGATAAATGATAACTAAATGGAGTTGGATCATAAATAAATTTAATAGTTACTTTCAATGATGTTACAATTCCATGCCTTACTTTTTTGTAACATAAGATTAAAATCGTTATAATTTTAAAAATATTGCCATTTTTATATATTATTACTTTTTTAAAGTTATAATTTTAGAAAGGTTTTGTAATTGCACACTAGATATTCTGAATAGCAAAGGTATTTTAGACATTATATCATAATAAAAATTATATAATGAATTGTTTAATTAAAAATATAATTATGTTTGTCTACTCAACTATTTCTTTGAAGTTGATTTATATCTGAATTTTAAATATTTTCATATAATAAACTTCTCATAACACCTCTTTGTCAGTGATGCTCACGTGAGAGAATAAAACTGTGTTAAAAATATATTGTGCTTTTCCTTCATTTCTGTGAAATTTGCTTGTAAATACTTGTAACATATATTGGAAAAGTATACGTATATATTTTAATCTAATACTTGTTTTAATACAATTTTGACATAATTAAACATTTATTAGTCATTCTAGTATATTTTTGTTTAAAATTAGTTATAAATTGATATAATTTCATATTTTGATAAACTTCTCATATGATTGTTCCTAGAAAGCGTTTGATTTTATCTTTAACATCAAAGTATTATACTTTCTTACTTTTTACTTTTGATAGGTTTAAATGATTTAGGAAGAAGATATGTTTAGATTTATTTTATTAATAGTTTCGCTTTATTATATTTATTATATTTAATTGCCTTTGTCCAATTGTATATAATAACTTAGGAATTGTTATTGGTATTAATACACATTTATTTAGTAGTCATAAATTTTTAATATGAAAAGACAGAATAATTTGTAAAAAATAAAAATGATTTAAAAAATAATTAAATTAAATTTATTATCATGCTGATGTATATGTGACATAAAATCTGAATATGGATAGAACATTCTTTGAAGTATTGAACAAATTTGAATTATTAAATTAATGAATAATGTTTAAAATTTTCTGAAAACTGTTGTAATTGATAAATAATTTGAAATTTGTTTGAGTGATCACATCTGATTAATAAAAAGATATTTTCTAATATTTCTTAAAATATGAATTTTTATTTTTTACACATAGGTACACTATCTATATTCATATATTATACTTTTAACTGCAAGCTATTTATGAATAATATGTAATTACTGTAATTACATGTAATACAAATTATTTTTTGACTTTAGGAGTTACTTTGTTTTGAATAAGAATATGAAAAAATTAAATTTTTTTAAATGATTTTTTTATCATATTATAATAGATTTGGACAGAATTATATAGTATATACTAGTAAGTAAATTTAAGTAAGCAATTTAAAGTTATAAGCAAATTTATTTACAAAAAAATATTTAAAATGTTTATTTCTTAGAAATTTTTTACATTAAAAGATTTATGTTATATATAACAATATTATAAATAAAATAATATATAAATATCTTATTTTGTATATTAAAATTGTCTTTACTTGTTTAACGATTATTAATTTTTATTAATTAAATTTTACATACAGGTAAAAGCTTATAAATATTAGCTAATGAATCGTTAAAAACTATGAATTATTTTTAATCTTCATCCGAATCATTAGAATTTGAACCATTAGGTCCTTTGATAGTTTTAGGTTTTGAAACTTGTGATAACCATGGTTTCTTATTATTTTCTGATGACAAGTTCTCTTCAAATGTTATTGCTCCAGAAAGTGAAATTCTATATTCTAATGTTTCAGTTGAAAAATCATCACGATTTCCTAAGTCAGTAAATCCCACAATGTAATCATTAGTTTTACCATTAACAATGAGAGCAATTGTGGGAATAATTTTGATCCTTAAACGTTCTGTAAATGTATAATATAGATTAATATTACAAATTTTTAGATTTAAGGAAAGTTTAAGAGAATACACTAAAGAAATATGGAAAATATGGATAATAATTAACTTACCAGTTAAAAATGGACATCGTACTACATTTAACTTACAAAACTTTGCTTCTATATGCTTTTTTGCAAGAATTTTGAGATGATGATCTACTATTTTACATCTTGGGGAATCGTCTTTACAAAACAGGCAAACAATGTTTTGAGATTTTTTTGAAATTTCAAAGAATTCTTTTTCATCATATAATTCTGAATATTCTCCATGACCCTAAAAATAGTCATAAAATTGGATTATTAAATAGTGAATTAAATACTATAAACTGATTAACTAGTTTATCTTTTTCTTATGATAAAAAGATTACATTAATTGCAGGAGGACAGTGTTATTCAGAGATTAAAATGCTATATAATAATAAAATACTAAAAGTTACACTACCAATGCCAGCCAATTCTGCTTTTGTTGTTGAAGCAACTTTAGCTTCTTTAAACGTTGTTCACGCAATTTTTCAAAATCACTGATGTCCAGATTTTCCAACTTTTCTATCTCTGTGTCTAATTGTTTTTCAACGCAGTGAGTTGCTTCTATTATTTTTTGTTGCAAAATAGTCTCCATTTCTACTTAAAAATAAAATTTTGAGAAACTTTTAGGTTATATTATACAAACTTAATATGTAATTTTATATTGCAATGTGAGAAAAGATAAACAGCTTTTATTTCATATTTGTACAAATAAATATTTTTTAATATGTAGATAATTTATATGATATTATAGAATATTTTATTTTTACTGTACTTTAAATTTTAGCAAATAAAGTTTTTCTTACTGATGCGGTTTCGGTTTGACCATATAAGGAATCTACGTTTCTGTCAAATTGTTTATGCGATAGAAAATATGTCTATCCTTGTTGCTTTTATAATTTACTTGATACCATATAAGGCGAGAAAAGTACAGATTTGATAAACCATAAATTTATAGATCGGTCATTTTTCATAAAGATATATTTTAAGTAAACTTTATATGGCATCAAAAATGTCTTACAAAAACAATTAAACGAGGATTTAAAAAATATTGAATACATTAATTATACCAGGACAGTGATACCAACTTAGGTGTTGAGTTTCACAGTTGTCGACTTGCCTGACAGTAATAAAGATGGCGGATGTAACATACGAGTAGCTGATGTTTGCTTCGATATCGACGTTAACGATTCTACGAAATAGCCGCGTTGACATATTGTGCGATGTGCATGTGAATGCGTGTGTGCGTGTTTATAGCGACGTAAATTCCGTTCGAGAAAATATGTTAGAAATTTGTTGAATATGAGCGAAGGAGCGAATTCGGTTTCGCAAATCAGCGAGAATTCGCTTACGACCTTGAAAGATGAGGTCGATCCTGAGGAACTTCCTCCGAGAACGATATCACACACGACGAGAAGGTCGAGATTTGGTACAAGCAATGTCCCATTGTCGCCTTATATTTTGATCGATGGTAGAAAATTGCGAAGCTCCTTGGCATTGAGCAAAAAAAAGCTTCCCCGACGTGTGAATTTTCCAACAAATGACAATCACTTGATTACGGGATGCCTGGAACCGGCCAATCCATGGAAACTCGGTGAGGATAAATATTTTTATCTTACATCTCATCTTTACATTCATTCCTTCATTTTATATTGCTGGCTCTTTTAAAGGTTTATGCTCTGTAATTGTATTAATTAATAAATATTAATGATTCACAAGAATCCATTTATCTACGATAATACTTTAATCGTCATTAAGTTAACTTTGTAGATACCTAAATATAAATGTTTCTAACAAATGTATGTATGATGTTTGTTTACATATTTGTGAGTTATAGAGATTTGTACTTTATACTTGTATTGATTAATAAACATTAATAATTAAAAAAACTGTACATCCTTAGTAATAATTTAAGCATTAAATTTTGTTATTATTAAAAAATATTTATAAATAAATGTTTGTAAAAACTCTGTGTGAAATGTATATTAACATAATTAGAGAAATTTGTGACTTATAGAGATCTATATCTTATACTATATAATTCGAGAATCTGTACTTTATTTGTCATTAAATTAATTACATGGACATTTAAATTATTTACCAATTAACTATAGAAAAATATCCATATTTCATAAAGTTACTTAATTTAAGTTTAATCTAATATGTTAACTATTCTTTAAAGAAGCACTAGAACTTTTAAAATTTAATAAAATCACAAATATTTTCAAAGGCATATAATCTAAAAGTATATCAAAAGGTATTAAGCTTAATTTATTTTATACGTTTAATTATATTATTTTGGCACTTATTAATAAGAATATATGTTTAGTTATATAGAAACTGTATTTATTTAATAATACTTTTCTATAATAATAAAATAGGATGATTAATTAAAAACTATAATCTAAATTTGAATTGTAATTTATAAATTATAAATTAATAAAATAACTTCTTTAAATTTTATTTTAAAGATGTTATTAGCACATAATGGCTATAATTTTAACTATAAAATGATAAGTTACATCATTTGTTAATATCATTTTTGTAATTATTTACTTACATAGTTGTAGTGCACTAAGCCATTAGGTTTTTTTATAGGTCATGCCAAATACAGAATGTTTAAGATTTCACAATGTGAACCATATACTAATTATAAGTTTGATGCAATATTGAAGTATGTACAATATATAATTAACCTGTAAATTACTCTTAAACCGTATTGTTTTAATTGTAATTTGTAAATTAGATTATTTTAAATAGAATAATGTATATTATAAAATTGTCTTATATAATAAAGAATTTGTTATATTCTCGAATTTATACCAATTTTATTCAAGTACACATTTGACTGTTTAAAAACATTACATGAGAATTAAATAAATTCTTTTTTAATGAAATAATGTGAAACTATATGTGAAAGTATTTTAGTATATCTGTAATTTTTATGCAGTTACATTTAATTTACATCATTGTATTAATACGTTCTCTGTGGAATAATGCATATAAAATGGAAGCTAATTTTTTTTAATAAAAACAATTATATTCTGCAGAAAAATAGTATTCGATTTTTGATATATGTCTTACATTCATGTTAAAGTAAATATTTGGCTGTACTTTTAAGAAAAAGATGGAGAGTTGATTTCCGCTTGATCCTCTGCTTCTAGGATCAAATTTATCAACTTGCTTTGTTGTAATAGAGAGGTAGAAGTAGAGGTAGAGGTAGAGGTAGAGGTAGAGAGGTACAGAGTGATAGACATTAGTTAATGATCAAGTCATTGCTACAAATGAAATGTTTGGAGAGTCACCAATGAACGCCGCAGCGAACGTGTTAAAAACATTGTAATTATAAAATGCAAATAATAAACTGAAGCTGAGAGTTATGTTTATAATATGTGTTGTTAGTAACATTTTGTCAAATAGGTTTGATCATGAATAGAATATAATATGTGAGACCTACTACATGAGGTGTATTCAGTATTTGAAAGTAATGAAAAAATGTTCTTATGAATAACATATAAGAACAAAATAAAGTAAAAATATGTATGAATATTGTATGAATCTTTTCAATTATTTTCAATTGTTGAACTATTTTTGAAGTGGATATCACACGTATTATGTTGCATCTTATATAATCGACAGAATCCTCCAGCATCATCTGTTAGTCATATATATCTTAATATGTTGAACTTTTAGTTTTTTATATTTTAACAATATGTTGATTAATTGTTCACAGCTGAAAATGTGAATTGTGAAGATGTAATCTCATCATACAAGGAATCCTGTTTAAAACACAATTCAGATCCTCTGGAGATTGTTATAAATCAACTTAAGGTAAAAGTGCATCTTTTCCGAATATTTGTATGCAATATTGGTTTGGATTGAAAGAAATATCAAAACATCTAATATTAAATAATATTGATTACATATCTAATCATACTAATTATTAATTATTTGTAGTTTTATAACTAATATTCAAACTGGTAGTTACGGATATAACAAGTATATGCGCAAATGTATATGATATATTTAAGTTATAAAATATTGAAACACAAATAAAGGAAATGGGGAGAACATAAAAAGCAGGAATATAAAATTATAACAAATTATAAGAAATATCTTTATTATATTAAATTGAAACTCAAAATACTTAAGATTAGATATCTGCATCATATTTTACTTCGTGTTTCAAAATAATATTTTTATACTTTAAATATATAAAGAATTATTTTAAACATAACTATGAATATAGTTTATACATATCATGAAAATACATTTATCATATATATTTATTTGATATTTAGTATTGATAATAATAATTACTGTGCAGAATTTAGATACATTTGAATTGAGAAGTGAAGAGTTAGATTTAAAAGGACAGACATTGGATATTAATCATGCGGAACCATTGGAGGAAATTTTCAAAAGAGTTCGATTTAATAAAGTTAATTTAGAAGCTACATCTTTGGATGATGAGGTATTTCTATTAATTAAAAATTTGATCAAAAATAGTAATTTCTTTTGAAATGATATTTGATATCATTTGTTATTTTTATATTATAGAGTTCTGTGATATTATTTGATATGTTAGAATATTATGAATCTGCAAAGCACTTGAACATTTCATCTAATCAAGGCATTGGAATTTATGGTTGGCAAGCATGTGCAAATATGATAAGGAAGGTATATATAATATGATACATTTCATTTGAAAAGATTTATATGGTTATTAGTTTCAAATATTATCTTTTATTATTTCATTGATTATTGTGTATAGAATGACTGTGAATAACAAAAAAATTAGAAATGACACTAAATATGAGTGTTTAAAATTAAGTTTTATGTTGATTAATACATAATTAATGGAATTATTATTTGTTTAGACCCAATGCTTAGAACATCTTGAAGCTAAGGATGTAATCCTTAATGAACAATACATGAATATCTTGAGTCGTGCATTAAGATTAGTCTGTCATCTACATGTGCTTAAATTAGAAAATTGTGGACTTTCAGGAAGATCTATCGTCACACTAGGTATTTATTATGCAATACAGTTTGTTAGTTCCATTCTTTTTTAATTAATTTATTTTTAAGTAGTTACAATTTAATTTATTGTCATGTTATAGTTCTCATAAAGATTGTTAGTTGAGGTCCACAAATCATTAAATATGACATAAGTAAAACACATATAGTAAAGTGAGAATAATTTTGACATTTTTTAAATAATTGCGGATATATCATCTTTATATTTTATTACAGAATATTAATACTGTAATTGTACTATATTTTTCTCTTCTGTTAATGCAATCATGTAGGATTAGTTATAGAAACCAGTATAATGCAAAAATTTTAATTCTATATAATCATATTAATAAAAAATGAACAAAATATAGTGTTTTAAATACTTTTATCTATTTTATCTTTAAATAATATTATTTGTAGTAAACGGAAAGTTTCTCAGAAACATTAAAAATGTTGAAATTATTCAAGCAATTTATTGGATTGTAATATAAGTATGAGTTTAGTTAAATTGACTCAATATTATTTCTTATTTGACTAAACTTATTTATGTTACAAACTAATAATTTAAAATTTCGCTATATTAATAAAATAATTAGAACTACTACTAAAATTATAAGATATTTAACTAGTTTCTATATATAAATACAATTTCATTGCAGTAAGAAGTTATATTTTTCTTTCTCTGCATCATTTTATATACAGTTGTTAAGTAGATTGCTTCTGTTTATTAGATCTATTTAAACATTTCAGAATTAAGAAAAATTATAATAATAAAATGCTGTACTTTTATTTAAGTCCTTGAGAAAAAAAATTTGTTCTATAGTATTAACTAAAAGTTTCTGAAATTGCATTCTATAATTTTGATTACTCTCTGCTACTTACTACTTTACTCAAATAAAATTGATGAAATAAGTTTCTGATAATGTTACAGTAACATAGTGTTTTTAACAGTTGCAGCATTAAAAATGAACACTGGAATAAGAGAACTTTACTTAGCTGACAATGGGCTGAATTTATATGATGCAATACAGCTTGGTTCTCTTCTTAGATTAAATAATCATATACAGCTACTTGATATTAGGTACGTAACAAACAGAGGTAACAGATAATAAAACAAAACAATAAGATGTATAACTCTATAGCATTTGTCTTTTAATTATGGTTACATATTTTTTAACGAATCTTTCTAATAAAAAACTAATTTACATATTTTACAATATATATTGAAAATTATTCTGAAGTAAAATGTTCTTTTAGTAATAATGTCATTCAAGATGATGGTGTACGTGATATCCTAGAAGGTCTCATCAATCAAATAAACGAGGACAAAGATGGTAAAGGTTTAAGCATATTAGTATTATGGAATAACCAACTGACAAAAAAATCATCTCCCTATTTCGCACGTATTATAGTATGTAATTTTATTTTATCATTATAGTTACGCATGTATAAACTATACACTTATAGTTATTGCTTTATGTATTTATATGCACTTGTATTATATTAATGCTGTTTATATAGGCATTGTCTAAGACGTTAGAAACACTAAATATTGGAAAAAATATGTTGTCTGATGAATTGTTATTGATTATAAAAGATGCATTGAAAAAGAACCATGTTCTATTACAATTGGGAATACAATCAACTGAGCTTACGTGTGATGGAATTGTTACATTATCTGAAATCATTGAAATAAACCATGCATTACAAGTAAATATCATAAGTTTTAAAATATAAAAAAAGATATAAAATCATTTTGTATTCAACTTATGTCTATTTTATTGTTTTAGAGGATAGATTTAAGAAATAATAGAATACATTTGACTGGAATGAAAGCTCTCAGTTCTGCTATGAAAAAGAATAAAAATATTACTAAAATAGATTTAGATGATAAACCTGATATAAAAGTGGTAAGTGAACAAATCAATGTTATTTTTCACTAGAAAAATATTTAAAAATATTATATTATAATTATTTGCTTTTTTATGTTAATAATAGGATGATTTAAACGAGACCTTGCTTCAGTACACGCAGCTTGTAGCTGAAATTCGAAGCTGTTGTTTGGAAAACGAGAAAAATCGTATATTAGAAGAAAATAGCGAAGGTTTTGATAATTCATATCATAGCAGATTCTGTAGTGCAACCACCCGTAAAATTTCGCTTACTTGTCAAACATTACCATGTTCTTTATCACCCATGATTTCAATACAAAAAGATGAGCCTGGACGATCGATGCTCGAACCGAAACGTATTAATGGAGGTCGTCTTCGTTCTCCAGCCCCTAGTCCCGCCTCTTCACCCATAGCCAGTCCGATATTAAGTCCCTCGCGAAGTCGGTTTGTGGTGTCCCGAGTTCCAGAAACGTTACGTACTACAGAATCCTCAGTACCATCGTCATCATCTGTTCTTCCATCCCTTGGATCATCACCTACCTTTGTCACTTCTGCAAGTGGGTCATCTAGATTTCGTGTTTCAGTTGTTGAATCAGCAAATACTGTATCTTTATCTAAACCTGTTATTACTACGACCGAAGCTGATATCATGGTTGGTTTAAATCCAAAAGTTAATATTGCAGAATCGACTGATTTAAGTTCGAAAGTTAATATTACAGAATCTACTGATTTAAGTTCAAAAGTTAATATTACAGAATCTACTGATTTAGATGATCTGAATACCGTACTCGCATCTGAATCAGAAAAGAATAATCAAACCATTGAAAGTTTTCGAAGTATTTCAAACGACTTGTCTCGTCTAGCTTTAAATGTGGTAGAAGAAACGTATGCACCGACGATACTTGGATATCCTGTAGAAGAATTAAATACAAATAAATCTTTTGTTAAGACAAGGGTTGAAACTCAGCCTGATGATAATATAAGTTCTATTAGTCTAGAACGCAAGAAAGATGATGTGCCAGACAATCAAATTATTTCGAATCGATTGGAAGATGTTTCAACGATGACAGATATCGAGAGTGTAGAAAATCGTTCTAACGAAAATACAGAAGATGTAAAAACGTTTACACTTACAGATAGGAACGGAAAAAGTCCGCCTTATAATACAATAAGTGATAAACCAATAATTTGTAAGAAAGGTTACGATGCAACGGATAAAGTAACAAATACTCGTACAAACGAAAGTGTAGAATTGCAGTCGCAAACGAAACACGATCCAATACAAAAAAGTACTTCTAATTTAGGAAAATTACTTTCGCTGTTTCAACATTCTAGTTGTTTTTTTTCTGATTCCACTCCTATTAATCAGTTGAAAAGTAAAAATACTTTTCAAGGTAGCATAAACAGCATGATGACTCTTGGAGATAAATTCCATTATTACATAAAAGATAAGAGAGATAGGATTTATAACCGTGAAACGGAAGAGTCCTCGGTATCGCTAAAGAGCAAATCAAAATTTTTCAATGTTTCTCAATTGCCAAGTTTACAAAGTTTAGCGAATATGATCCCATCGTTTAGATTCGAAGGTAATATAAATGCTCCTGGACAAAGTAATAAGCCTTGTTCCAAAGAAGTAGATCTTTTACTCAAGAAAGATAGTGAAAATGATTCAGTCGATAAAGAAAAAAAATCTATTGAATATAGTAAAGAAAGCAAAAACTTACGTGTCTATTTAGAAGGACGAAAGTCCACTCCTACTTTAGATAATCAATTATTATCTGAAAATATACAATCAAAATTTCCTCCTGGTGTTACTAACAAAGATGTAGTATTAGCTGCAGATTGCATTGTTTCGAATATAATTGATACTTGTTCTAAAATTGTGAATAATAATTTATTAATGCATGTTTCAAATAGTAACACGATTGTACCTGTACCTAAATTAATAGGTATACCTGAATATTCTGCTTTAAAAGCAGTTAAAAACGATGTACAGAAACGAAATATAGCGGGAATACTAGATAAAGTACATCCTATACTAATAAAAGAAACGAATAATGAAACTTTAACAGACAGTATTAATTTTACTAGTGATAGCAAATCTTTGTCGTGTAGTATGATGTATGATGTAAGCAATGATATGCATACTGTACATACGTCTGACAGAATGCACAATTTAGTAATATTAAATATAAGTACAAAAGATAATGTTGGAAATAATTCTGCTTTTAATGTAAATAGTACAGGAAGTAATACAGCATGTTTTGTATGTAATCAAAAATGTGTCTGTAATGTAAATAATAAACCACTTGAATGTTATAATACGTTGAAGATAAATGTAGAAACGAATTGTTTAAATAATGAAGTTACCAGAATGTATAGTATTGACAGTAATAGTGATAGAAATGTCTTTATAAATGTTCATAATATGCCAACAAGCAATGACGTAGAAGGAATAAATGTATATCCTGTAAATAATAGTACGAATTGGAAAAGCGCAATTGTAAATAACATACCAGAAGCAAAGATATCAAAAATAAATTGTACATGTAAAGATACTAACTCCGAATTTAGCGATGATAGTGTACATTCATGTACTTCAGTACTTTATAGAGATGTAAATACACCAATAAAGCAAGAAGTGGTAGAGCCATTTGTTATAAAACATAACAAATATATTGAAATAAGTAATATAATTGAAATGAAAATTAATAGTTCTATTATGAAAAATATTATGGATCATATGTTCAAGGATATGAATATTGTTATGCCCATACCAAGAATGTACTCTTCTATGACAAACTTCAATGTGTTAATTCTTAAAAATCTTATACATCATGTAGCTGATATCTCTATTGATGAAACTCCGATCAAAAAGCTTTCATTAGATATTCCAACTAATAATTGGCCGAATATCGTTAAAGTAAAGACTCTATTTTGTGATCTATCTCAGATATCTCATTCATCAATGAATGCTATAACTGAAAAGCCAGAAAATATTCATAACAACAATGAAGCGTTAAAAATCGATGAAAATTCTTCACTGGAGGATATTGCCGAAGAAAGTATGAGTTTTTATAAAGAACAGAAAGTCAAAGAAAACGAGGCTTTTGGAATTGTTTCCGAATATTCTTCAGTACCTGTAATAGCTGATCCTATTGTCCATTCAAAAGAAGATGCATCTTATTTGAAAGACAATGATGATGTAAGCAGTAACTCACCAGAGAATATTCATATG
The DNA here is from genome assembly GCA_014737525.1 of Bombus difficillimus. Lineage (NCBI taxonomy): Eukaryota > Metazoa > Arthropoda > Insecta > Hymenoptera > Apidae > Bombus > Bombus difficillimus. The sequence goes on along the minus strand of JACXIT010000181.1, from coordinate 433,889 downwards.
CTCAGTAACTTTGGATCAAATATTGCTCAACATTTAAAATGCACAAATTCAGATGATATAAATGATACGACTCAACAATACTTAAATGCAATTAAATGTGCAGTTGCCACAACTATGTGTTCAACAGCTGTAGTGAACACAAGGGGCAATACAACAGTTGACATTATTTCTGATCAGAATACTAATATTGCTGAGCCTTCATCAGTAATTCGTGCAAACAGGTGAGTAAATTAAACTATCAGAATTGATGAAAATTATAAATCTATATTACACTGAAAGTATTTCAGAAGAAAATATTTATTAAATGTTGTAGTTAGATATTAATATTTTTATATTCTATTTCTCTCCAGTATATATAATTTGAAGAACATGTAATTTATTGTAATTTTGATCTTAAATATTGAAAAGTGATGTGAAAGAATTATTTCATATATTTCATAGTTGATGTTTAGAAGAAGTTTAAAATAAATTCTTTTTATTGTGAACATAAAGCTTTTTGTATTAACAAGGTTCCATATATTGAACATGGTCTCATTTTTTACAAAATCCTTTAATCTGAAATATTCAAGCTAGCTTTAATTTGGAATAATATTGGTATTATGGCACACATGTATAATTAACTGAACTGATCTTATGATATGATTTTCTTCTGTTATATTGAAGCTATTAGATAAATTTAATTTTTTTTATTCTGAATTAAATATGAGCTGAAGCAACACACACACGCGCACACGCATACACACACATTATACTGTTAAATAATTGCTTTATATACGTTATTAAAATAAAATTATAATGTAATAATGGAAATAATTAAAGTCAAACTGAATACTTGTGTATATTATAACGAAGAAAGATTTTTAATGCTTAATATTATCTAAATGATTTCATGCTGCTTATTCTTCATTATACTGCATCATATTTGATATGTGAAATTAAGAATTGTATATGATTAATCTATGTATAAAGTGGACTGATTCAACCGCCATAAACATAAAAATTTATAAAACGCATTGTTTTGTAAAAACGATTTGAATCTGGTGGAAAAATATAATACCTATAAAATTTGTGAGACTTTATATTTTATTTGAGAAGTAATGCTTTTTCTTTTATTTATGCTGATTTCAACAGTATCTTATGTCTCGCTTGCACTTATTATAATAACTTTCATTCGACTAATGAAATCGTATTAATTTTCCTTTTAAAAAATACTATAAAAATTCATTTCACTTTTGTATATTTCCTATGCTAATAAAAAATCTTAACAGTTTGATCCATATAATACTTAACTTATTTAATACTTAACACATAACACTAGTGTTGTGTAAGCAGAAATTAAAAGCTTTATCGCATCTTTTTTAAGAATTTTATATTTGTAAGAACTATTTATTTATATTGATACAGTAAAGTGCTACAAAAACTTTTTAATCTATATAAATTGTTGATACAAATATGTATGTGTTTTGTAAATTTTATGTAACTGACATTATTTAGTTAAAAGTGATATTTGAATTAATAACAGATCTTATTTTTTAAAAGTTGAATATACATTTTATTTGATTCATTGTTAATCATAAAATCTTAGAAGAAACAATTACTGTATTTTTTTATAATATGTATATGATATATTGATCACATTAAAGCAATTAAGAAGTATATATTATTTATTTTATTGTATCCTCATCATTAATATTTATATATTATCCTTATCATGTAAGGTATAAGATATAAGTATTGACTGCAATTTCTTTTTATCATATTCATCATATTTATCATATTTTATTGAAGTATCATTTATTTTTGAGTTACCGTTTTGAACCTTTTAAGAACTGTTTAAGAAGTTGTGGTAAAGATTTTACTTTACTGTATCAAATGATTATGTATGCTATGAATTAGTTTATCATAAAAATGAGACGGTATAATATTACTTTATAAGAATCATTAACGTGATTTTTGTAGCACAAAATAAAATCAATGATATTGAAGAAGGAAAAGAAGAAGAAGAATTGCATCTTGTTGAATATGAAGACACAGAATTAAAGAGAAGATATATGGAGGAAAATAACAATCTTTACGATTTTGACGATGAAATTGACGAATTCAAGCAATTGACAATGGATCTTGAACCAAAGTATCAGCAATATGCTAAATGGAGGATCTAAAACTACGTATTATTTGACTGCTTTAATAGTGCGTGATGGTTTTGTAAGAACACAAGTTCAGCTCATAGAGTCGTTCCAAGGAAATTATATTGTACAAAAGAAAAGATATAGGTAAATCTTATAAATGTTATTGTATATATATAGACAATTTGTAGTGTTTTATACATTAGTTCAGTTCAGCTTTAGTTCAAAGGTTTAAATTTATGAACAGGGAAGGTGAAAAAGATACAGACCCATATACACATTCATGTGTATTAGGGATAATGTTAGTACGTGTTTGATTCTAGTCTAGAAAACAATTGATCTAATATATATTATAGTATGAATAAAAAAATAGCTATAGTTGTCAAAACAAAGTTTGAGATCTAACTGCGGCTATTTTGATATTTCAAAATCAATTATTTAAATGTGTTATAGCTAACTTTAGCTTTCATATGATTTGCACATGATCGGAAAACGTTGTGCATAATGTAGAGATGGATGTATATAATTGTAATATTATACTACTATGTGTGTACATGAGCGTGTATATACAACTTAATTAAACACTATATACACACTCATATTAGACGCACACCATGAAAAAATTGTTACTTTTGAAAAGCGGTTTGCGTCATTAAGGGAAAAGTATTACAAAAATTGTTATATGTAACATCAGATTTTTATTTATGAATTGTAAAACAATTTCAATATTGACATAATATATTTTTATTATATATAGGTACAGAATATATATATACACGTATATAAGAAGTTCTTGACTTAAAGATAAGTCAATGCTTAGACTTGAAATTTGACTCTTTGTTATTCGAAGAATGTATACTTGTTACATTGTATATTCGTAAAGCTTTTCTTTAATATGTTATTTCTATAAATATATATAGAATACAACTCGTTAGGGAAGAAGGAATGAAATTGACATGATATGAATGTAATTTTATTAAGCCATTGGCCTGCGTCAGGAATTTATTAATACCAATCATCAGTAACTCATAAATTATGTTTCATATATATTCGTAATCGCGAAACTTACTTTCGTACATTAAAAGCAACCGATGTAATATTAAATAACGTAAAACTAAAGTATTATTTTATAATTAATAACGACTTTATGGAGTTCAAAGTAACGAGTAAATGGATAATACCTAATTATATTTTGTTGAATTTTAACGAAGCATTACGAAAAATTAAAACAAATATTCAACAGTTATAGTTAGCTATATTCATATATTTCTTCAATCACGAAGCTCTATAACTAAAATTAAAATAAAAAGTCGATTAATGAATAGTACTGTGTTGATTTAGTGATCTTAAAAATATAATTATTGTAATTATTTTACAGATATGTATGTACGTACACGCATGCGCGATTCTGTACATTAAGTTCGCATAGAATTCGCGCGCATGAAATGTGTACGCTTACGTTGTGAAATGAATTATGTACAATTTATATATATTGAGAAGGAATTGAATTTATTAAGAATTTTATCACACCAAGAAATGAAAGAATAAAGATGGTTTACTAACATGTTGCAGTTCAATAATCTCATTAATTAATACACATCGATATTAATACTTACACATATTAGATATATTTTTATTAAAGACGTATGTAAGCATTTTACATTTTTATGTTTTGCTAAATGTTTAAAATAGACGTCATTTTGTAAAAATTCTTAGTGTCAAATCAACGAATAATCTTTATTGATTTATCATGTAAATATGTAAATATTCTATTACTAAAGAATACGGTTAACCAACATTATGAATTAGTTAACATTTAAAATTAATTGTTTTAATTTTCACAGATTTTTACATCATTTCCGTTTCTGCTATACATATGAATATGATATGATATGCTTTCTACACCATCGTCGTAGCAACATGAAATTGTACGCGCAGTCGTGGTTCGAATGTGCAAAGGAATCTCACGTACATATATGTATAGTAAAAACACCGATCTATTATTTCACCTATCAAAAACAATTTATTATTGGTTTATTTGTAAATTATTGTCATTAATGAAATAATTCGAACAATTTATTTAAAATGAAATAATGTTGTCTAAATGCAATTCTACGAACGAATAGAATGTGTTCATAGTTTTGTGATTTTGGAATATTGATCGTGTAATGAGGAAGATTTGTGCTTCAAATACAGTTTGACTCACAAAAATAAGTTTTCGAATAGATCGTGAAATACTATAGATGCATATTTTTTAATATGGAAAGATCGAATCATTATTTCTGATAGAGAAATTGCCTATCAAGAAAGAACATGAATGATTGGCACTGTTGATCATTCTAAGATTTAGTTTTCGTTCCCTGAGAGTCGGTAATATTATTAACTATCTAATCATTTGTTGAAGTAAAATTTTCTTTGTAAATTAAATTTAATGTGATGATCATTTTTAAAGAATGTATGAAAATTTGATTTTCATTGTGCCTGATTAGAATATGAAGCTAACTATAATAACTAGTAAATTCATATATTGTAATTATTATTATATTCTTTCGCTTTTTAATATCAATTTAAATCTAAGAATGCTTAAATTTTTCTGATTTATTGAAATTTACATTTTTCGTGCTATAAATGTATATATAATATAATGATATATATTGTGACATTGATTTATACACTGAAAATATATTGCAATATAAAGAAATATTTCATTTATATATTTTTTCACCAGCTGTTTCTGCCTCATCTTAGTGAAATGTATAATTGGCATGGCTTTGTGATAGTGAATAGTCAATTAATCGGATATTGGCTTAGGTCTTGATAAATATAATGTAAACAAGACACTTTTCTTTTATTCATGTCATGGAGAATATACTTTTTTAAGGTAAATATATTTCTGTTTTCAACTAACTAAATTAATAAAACTAAATTTTTTAAATAATAAGGTCAAACACTAGTAAACCTTCTATATTTATTTTGTACCTTGAATAATATAAATGCAATAAAAATCTTTCCAAAATACTGTTTTAGCTTGGATATGGTAACTATGAATTCTGAACAATCGGCATGTCGCCGAAAACCAGGTGAAAATAATGACATTGGAGGAACAGCTGATCGATATAGAAGTAGAGATAATCAAATAGATCAATGTAACAATCAAAATGGCCAAGCAGTTGACAAATCTCCAAGTAGTCCCACATATCATATCACTGCCTCATGTGCCGAAGATACACCTAATTATCTTGTGTATCAGAAAGTAAGAGAGAATATTTTTTTTATAATTTTTAAATGTTCTTATCTTTAATTGTATTTATCTGTATATTGTAGATGGAAGATATTGTAGAAAAAATGTCAGATGAAGTTACAGGTGTTCCAGTGAAAACGGTAAAGAATTTTATGACAAAAACACCTTCTGTTTTTACTGGTAATATATTACAATTTTATTTGACATTTTATTATTCTTTCTTTATTTTTTAATATAATATTAATGTACTTAATTCTCTTTATTATTTTAGGTACAGATTTAATATCATGGATGATGAAGGCCATGGATATAGATGATCAAGGTACAATTAAAATATTAAGTACATAAACATTAGGGAAAAATCACAAAATAAAAGGGTTTTTATTTCTGCTTTCAACTATTAATTATATTATAATTAATCATAGCCTTCAAAGTATAATAGTAAAGTAATAGTTATTTATTAGCTCTTGTTTTAAAATTATTAATTGATTAAAATAATGTAACTACTACAAAATAAGAGATATGGAATTTGAGGAGGATTACATAAAAAAATGGCAAACAATTTAATTGTATAAATAATATTGAATGATTTAATTTCTAAAATCTAAAATGTTCTTTTATTGTTTGATTTTCCCTCATAAATCATATAAATGTTATTTGATTTTAACTAATTAGAAATGTATTAATATGATAGAGGCACTTCATGTGGCACATCTTATGGCATCTCATGGATATTTCTTCCCTATTGATGACCACTGCCTTACTGTAAAAAATGATAATACTTTCTACAGGTTTCAAACACCATATTTTTGGCCATCAAATTGTTGGGAACCAGAAAATACTGATTATGGTATGAAAACTACTTTTTTTAAAATTTATCATTGATTGCACAAATATATTTCTTATACTAATTATATAAATATCAAATTATTTGTAAAAGAATTTATATTTAACTTTAATATTATAGCTGTCTATTTATGCAAAAGAACGATGCAAAATAAAACACGTTTAGAATTAGCAGATTATGAGGCTGAAAATTTAGCTAAGTTGCAGAAAATGTTTTCGAGGAAATGGGAGTTCATTTTTATGCAAGCAGAAGCACAAAGCAAAGTCGATAAAAAGCGAGATAAATTAGAAAGAAAGGTACTGGATAGTCAGGAAAGAGCTTTCTGGGATGTATATAGACCAATGGTAATAATATCTAATTTTATTCGTATCTTTTGAAAAGTTATTTCTTATTGAATAATGATCACATATTTAATATAATAGGAAATTTATATAATTATTATATGTTTCAGCCTGGATGTGTTAATACGACAGAAATGGACATTAAGAAAGCATGCCGTACTTATAAACCAATTTCGAAGTTAAACAAACATTTAGGTATAACTAGTACCGACATTCCTTCACATTCAGGATCGTTCTCGATATCATCGATAGAATCGTTAAATAAAGAGATTGAAATGTTGAAATCTAGATTAGATAGATCGAATATAAAGGTCTCAAAAGTTTCAGAAGCGTAAGTAAATATCATCTTTAAATATTATCGAATATTATTGTAAATTTTTGCCAAAACTGTATGATGTTATATAATTAATTTATTTTAAGCAATATTAATTTGTTTAAATTACATATCTTATTTTTAAGTATTTTTAATTTTAATTATTTTAGTCTGATTGCATATTTTGAGCAGTATGTAGAGTATGATCCTTTTTTCATACAACCTGAATTCACAAATCCATGGATATCAGATAATCCTGAAATGTGGGAGCAAGAAAAATTAGCGTACGTGTATTTCTTAATTTATATTATCCTTATTTATGTGTACATTATTAAGATAATACATCTGATTTTTTTTAAATAGCAAAGAAATATCAACAAGAAGAGTAAAAAGATGGGGTTTTAGTCTTCAAGAATTGCTACAAGATCCTGTTGGTAGAGAACAATTTATACGCTTTCTGGATAAAGAGTTCAGTGGTGAAAATCTAAAGTAAGTTAATAGTAAAAAGATATTCTAATTTAGATAGTCATATTCAAGTTTTGAACTAGAATATCTCTGTAAAATAAAATACAACTATAGAGATTAAAAATATAAACTCCTCGTTGATATACGTAGATTTTGGGAAGCCGTGCAAGAATTGAAAACATTACCTCAAAAAGAAGTTCAAAATAAAGTGAACGAAATTTGGAATGAGTATTTGGGTCCAGATGCTAGTTGTCCAATTAACGTCGATTGCCAGTCCTATGAGCTAACAAAGAAGCATTTACAGAAACCTGATCGATGGTGTTTCGACATAACAGCGGTACAAATTACAAACAAGATTTTACAAGCTAAAATTAAGAAACTTCGTAGAAAAGATATTTATTCAAGAAATTCATTGAAATATTAAGATCGAATAAATTAAATGTAATAAAAACTTAGAAATAATAATAACAATGGAGAAAATAATAAAACAATCTTCTGTGGTATTCAATTTTAGGCGCACGTTTATCATCTGATGAAAAGCGATAGTTACTCCAGGTATCTTCGCTCGGAAATGTATAAGGATTTTCTCAGTGGCTCGAAGAAAAAGGTCAATATATCATTTATAAATTATATTTTGACATATTAGATCACTACTATGAGTAGTAGCACCCCGACACGTAGTAATTACGCAGTTATTAATATAGTTACAATTATTATAATTGTAATTGTTATTGTAACTGTTATTTTAATATTCCTAATGCTGTTATTTTAATTTATAAAAACAATTATGAATATATATATATATATTATCATCTTTACTGTTGCCGTCATCATTACCACTAACGTCGTTATTTGTCTTCATCATCGCTATCGTTATGGTCGTCTTCGTCATTATCATCTTTGTCTGCATTATCATTATCATTTAGATAAGATATTTTGTGTAATATTTAATTACAATATATAGCTTATCGTTATGATATTATTTACTAATTTTGTTGTCCTACAATACTATTTGCATTCTTGTTACATCATTTAAATTTATTTCAATTTTTTCACAATTTTTGTACACAACATTTTTTATATGCATACACAGTATTTGATCTTTTAATGATTATAATCTTGTAGCCTGCTTTTTGAGATATTTGGTTTCCGCTGTGACTGAGATTGTGGAGATAGTCTTTTTTACTTTTTATTTAGCAGATTATTATTTGTATATGTTTTATATTTTTTCGGGCATTTTTCAGTCTTTTGTTAATTTAGTTTTTAACTACAGCTTCACTATTGATCACCTAGCTACTTCAAGAAAAGAAATGAAAAATTATAACACTATATTTATATTAACTTCAAGCAAAAAATAATACAAGTCGATAACTAACAATTATAAAATATCAGTTTGTAGAAGGTTTGTCAATTTATTCAATGTAATTAGATGACAAAAATGACCCAAACAAATTGCAAAAATAATATTTAATAATATTAATGTTCGTAATTAAATAATTATACGTGCTGGAAACAATTTTTTACTCAACGATGTCAAAAATTTAACTTCATTAGTTTATGCAACCAAAATGTAAAACTTTTATATTAATGTTACATAATAGACATTATGAATATCATCAACATTATTATCGTTATTATCGTCCTCGACATCACCATCGCTGTCAATATTATTAATAATATTTTTACAATTCCTTATAATATTTTATAACACTTACTTATATTGCATATACTTAAAACTCCTTAAATAGTAATACGCTGCAAATTCGAGAGTTTTGTAAACATTTAAAAAAATTAGCTTAAAAAAGAAGTCGTAGCATCTGTTAATAAAATTACATCCTTTATTCAATTATTTCAGACTTCGGTAAAAGGTATTCGTTCTATTGTATCGTTCAGCGGGCGCAGGGACACAGCCACGTCGTAATCACCAGCTTAAAAATTTTTCATAAGTGGTTTTGGGAATCTTTCCAAGTCTCGTGTTATGTTTTCGTATTCAGAATGATTCGAAGAGGAGACAATGCAGTTCATTTTATTACTATCATGCTAAAAAAAAGTAAGTATGCAAAATACTTTAAATCCGCATCTAGCGCAATTTTCCACTTGCTTCCATACAATTTTTTGTAGAATAATTGAATCTCTTGGAAGCTAAACTGATCAACTCCATTTTTTGTCAATTTTTTAATTTTATTATCTATGTATACAATTAATAAATGTTCAATTCTAAGGACGTTTAAAGAACGGTGTTTGTAACATCATCCTCTACCTTTTATTTTATGGAATTGATCAGAATGATTCTTAAACAGCTCAGTGATAAATCATACCAAGCCCTGAAATAGGTTTTGTAAATAATTTATTGCAATAGACGTATCATTAGTACAAACAAAAAATTTATAACTGTATAGAGCAATTCTATAAACATTTATTTATTAAATTACACGTCATTAATGATATTTAATTATTTATAATTATTGTAATATATTTTTCCCAAGTATAGGTAGTCTAAATTAAAGTAAACACTACAATTGTAAAATAATAATTCTACATGGAATTCTAAAGAGACTATCAAGAACTTCTCAAATATGAAATTTTGATAAGTTGATATTCCATAGACAAAAATTAGTTATGTTCAGGTATGCATATGTTTAAAAGAAAAGACAAAGCATCTCAGATTATTAACTGTTACAACAGTCAGAAACTAAAATGCATGATTAACATGTAATGATTAATAATAAATTAGTAATTATTATACAATAAAATTTTACTAAAGCACATGTTCCATTATACTCTTTCATATCTTACAAAAATGAAATGTTTGTCAATACAATTCTATAAGTATTGTATTAAGTAAAGTAATTGAAATCAAATATTAAAAATATAATTCCTACATTTCTGAGTAACATATAACTCTTGTATGCCTTTGACAGTGTTTAAAATCTACAGTATTTGTTTAAGATTAATAAAGAAAGAAACAATAGGATACCACACACCTATTTTCGTATCAATTATATTTTTCATGAATAGACAAATACGCCTGTAGTGAAGAAAATATATTATACGAAAAGTTATCAAGCATTTGCAATCTTGTAATATTTATTATATTAAAACGTATTGTAAGCCAGGTATATATTAGAAGAACAAAATGTAATTATAAATATAACATAGTATAAAAAAGAACAGTGATGTATGATCTTTTATCTAGCAGTACTCCATTGACCCAAAATTTGTAAATAGTGTAAGATTATTTCCAATTTTTTAAGATTATCTGAAATTATCTATCTGTCTTTTTATTTATGATGTACGTAATTTAAATTTAGTATGGTGATCGATTGCTCCTGCGTGATCGCAATTAGAAAGTATTTTAAGGTAGTTTATTAGGGTATTTTAAAGTATTTTTTAAAGACTATAATATTTAGTTGTTTTTAATAATAAATTAATTTCAAAATATATACTATTCGTTCTATAAAATTTTTTGTCGTTAAGTATTTTTTCTTAATGAAACTAGAAAGCTTTAATTTTATCTTTTTTAATGAAATTGAATAACAGTTCATATTATATTTTCGGCAAAATACAGTTTATTTTGTATCATTACAAAGATGTAATTTACATAGAAGGAAATATAAAATGTCATATAAAAACAAATAAAAAAGAAATTGAGCAGATATCAATGATATTCCTAAATATCAATACTGAAAAGAAACATCAGGCACGCTAGAAGGAACATAAATGTGATTTATATAGGGAATCATAATGACTATATAATAGTATCTGAAATCAAATACATGTAATTCTACTTGTAATGTAAAGCAATAGTAATTAAAATTATTTTATAATTATTAATAAACTTAAAATATCATCTAAATGATATAATTACATATTATTAAAAAAAAAAATAATAAAAATACCATAATTAACTGCTGAATAAGTATTCAAATTTCATTGCTTACTATAATAAATAACAAATTTTGATTACAGTTCATACATAAATTTTAAGAAAGCAAATGTCTATGACAATAAAAATAGTATTTCAGTGATAACGTAAAATAATTGCAGTTAATAAATATTTCGATAATTATTTTAGTATAATTTTGTAAAGTATTTTATAGTATTTAATATTATATTGTTTAAAATTATTGTACATTAAGATTTCTTTAAGTAATGTGAAAAGGAATATAAAAAATATTTTTTAAGAAACGTGCAGAAAGTTAAACAAAACTTCTGTGAAATATTTTACATATAGTATGTATGTAAAAACATTATATACAGACATAATTCTCTTTATTTTCAGTAGAAAATACATTTGATAATACTTTCTTATTTTTCTTACTTTTTCTCTCTACATTCCATTGTTCTTATTTATAATCATAATGTCTGATTATTTTACAAATTATTTTAAATAAATGCTACTCAGATATAAAAATTACATTTGTAACACTTAATCATTCGCATTCATTCTTAATATCATTACAAAAATCAGAAATTTTCTCTACAATACAAAAATCTTGTTCAATTAACTCTAAAAGAAAACTATAGTAAGTATATATACTGCTACATAGATGACTTTTTTGTTTCTTAAGATATTAACCAGTATTCAAATAAAAACTTGAACTAAAAAATTTAATGCGTATTGACGCATCACGTTTGTACAAAAATGAAGAAATTAATTTTTACCAGAGAGTATGTGCACAGAAATCCAAATCATCAGTGATTAATGATATTGTAATGCATGAAAAAATCTATAACTAATATAAATAGAAACAGCTGAGTATTTGGTATAAATATATAATTAAAATTTTCTATGCACATATAATAAACAGAACCTAGTAATTTTTAATCTCTCCTAGTAAAAAGATTTTCTAATAAGTCTACTAATACAATACTTTTATGATGTAAACAATGACATAAATAATGTAACAATTTACTTATATCATTGTCTTTGTTTCTTTAGTATATTTAGTACTAAAATTGGAATTAGAACTATTACAGTTTGTATTGGATTAATATTTCTTGAAAAATAAAACTTGTACAGTATTCGAATTTTGAAGACTTTTATGTCTCTGTGATCTATCAAAAAATTCAGATCATCTATAAAAGGTGACTTATTTATTTAAGAGACTGTTCTACTTTTAAAGACCAAAAAGATGTCAACTTTGGAATTTTTACATTTTTTACACATTTAGTGTTTTAAAAACATATTTTGGAAGTAGTGAATTTTAGCCAAATTTAAAAAATTGACAAAACTACTCTTGGATCAATATTACAAGTCTCACTTTTTACAGCTTATAGAAGTCGCAAGTCTTAAATAGCAAATTTCATATTACTAATTAGCACCATGTTGTGTAAAAAAGTAACTATATGTGCAAGGATTAAGATAAATCTACATTTAATAATTTCTGCTGATTAATTGTAAGTTGTGCTTAATTAGTACCATCATTTTGGAAGAATTTTCAGACAAAGTGTGATGGACAATACAGCTATGATATGTAATCTCTGATTATCTATGATATTAATAGTAATGGATTATAATTTTTACTTTTAAATAGCTAAAATATTAATAACTATATATACATTTCTTCACAGGAAACTTTCAAAAATGTCCTTAAAGTAGCCTATTTAAAGTATAATATCTCCTTACAGTTAATGAAGTATATAAAAATATATTGAAACTAGCTAGAAAAATTTCAGTAATAGTAAAAATATTGCACAATAACAATTCTACTTAACATGTATTAATGTATGATATTTCTGGAAAGACATGTGTAACTCAGTAATACATTGTATATAGATTGTACTATAATATTGGACGAAATTAGTATATCAACAAGTTTAAGCACCAAGAAATCATTGAAAATTGATAATAGTATACAAAAGAATACTTTGGTATAATTATAAATTTCTAAAAAGCTTTCTCACAAATAGTAAATTCATTTTTATTTTTTTCTTTATTTAAACATAATATTAATCTTTTTGTTAATTTTAGCAAAAATTATCAAGCATTATTTAACTATTAGAAAATTATAATGATTCAATTTCATTAATGGCTGGTAAACTTGAGATGTTAAACTTTAATGATATCATAATAAAGTTACGTTTGTGCATTACTATACCGATTATATTAAAATATCCTTGTTGCTATAATTGTTTGTTTTGGAATTGTATACAGTATAATTGATATGTAATCATGACTTAAAATTTTAAATCATATAATAAATTTTATATTAATATGTAAACGTGGGGTTAATATATTCTTATTTCTACTTTTATCTTCTCCATATAATTTCATTATTAACATCAAATATGACTGCATATATGCCCATTTACAACCATAACAGTAAAATAATTAAGTTTTTCACTATGTACCATTAATTGTTGTTATTTAATGATAATAGAATTATTCATAATAATTCAACTATTTTATTTTCTAAATATTCTTTCCTTATTATATCTAAATAAAACTATAGTAAACTCACTGATAATTAAACTATAAGTTATTAAGTATATCAATATACACAAATAAAATTAGATCAGTATCAGTATTCGGAATGATAATAATATTAATGATGTATTACTATAGATCTGTGAATAAAAAGACTAACTTGCGACTTTAAATGATTAAAAATGAAAAATTTGCTAAAAAAAAAAACTGTATGGTTTAAATGGCAGTTATAATGCTGTTATTAACAAGTCTGTAATACCTTATATTTTTTAAACTTGTGCAATATTCATTATAGAAACTAGTAATTATGAAATATTATACAACTTGTAAAGACTTTTTGTTGCTCCTCTTTATAAGAGGTACGGCTGCCCATAATGCAGTGCCAAGAATAAGTATAATACCAAAAGCTAGAAATATGGGTTTATATGATCCTATTGTTTCAAATATAACGCCACATATAGGTGGACCAATTAATTGAAGAACTCCATTAACAAATAAAGATATCCCGTACGACGAGCTAAGTTTTTCTGTACCAAGCATATCTGCTAAAATTACTGTTGTGATACCAATGTACATGCCTGAAGACAATCCAAACAATGCACAAAAGAAAGAAAGCATTGTATAACTTGTTGCCATAGGTAATAATGCCAAAGCTATTCCACTGGTACCCAGACCACCAACGAAATAATAATACTTTGGCACAAAGTCAATATCTGATAATGAAGCACCACTGATTCGTCCAACTAAATCAAGAGCAGAAACAATTGATAAAAGTAACGCTGAGGAATTCTTATCAAATCCTTGTGAAATAGCATATGAAGGCAGCAAGATCATAAAATTGGTATTGCTGATAGCTGAGGTAGAGTTTGAAATGAGAATTACTAAATAAATTGGATCTCTAAGTACACTCAAGTCAAAGAATTGTCGTTTATTTTTTACTTCAACTTTAGTCAACGATGTTCCAGATATTGATTTTTCTGACAATTCTCCTAGTTCTCTTTTCGAACTTTCAAACAACTTCTCGTCTCTGTTCTTACTCAACGATGTGTTATTCAATTCCAGCTTTTCATTTTTTAATTTATTGGAAGTTACAAGAATTTCAGAAGTATTACTTTCTCTCCGTAAAGAATCCACGTTTTGACAATTTACAGTATCTTCTTTCTCTTTATTCAAACTAGGGCCTTTTTCGTCGGATGTATTTTTTTTCTTTGCTTCATCGCCTTTATTCTCATTTTTATCTTTCAAACAAGGATTTACTTTAGAGTTATTCATTATACTTTCAGTTCCAGAACTTTCTTCTTTCTTTGATCTTGTATTGCTGCATGATGTTTCATTCTCAATTGCACTGGATGCTTTAAGAAGATCCAAAATTTAATTTAATTTTACAACTCATCTCAAAAAATTATCTTTTCAATATCATAAAAATATTCAAATTTAAAATATTTCAAATGTGCACGTTATATGTACAATATAATATATATTTTTAAATACCCATTCAGTTTTCATAGTTTTGAATCATTTAGATTATTATATTCCTTAGTACCGTATTAATTAATCAATACTAAGTTACCTGTTGGTTTTTTTTTATGGGGGACTGGTTCATCTATGGTTAATCCTTGATTATCAATTCCTCCTTCTACTGGTACCATGATCATGTGTTGTTCAACAGGATGGTATAGTAAACCACATACCAACGTATTTAGTGTGAGAGCACCCATGATTAATACTGCACCTCTAAAAATGTAATGAAAATGTGTAACACCTTTTAAATTTCTGAAAATATGTATTTTAACTATAGTGATATTTGATCATATTTGATTAGATCTTTTTAAGTGACATAAATTATATACATGCTATTCAATATATAAAGATACATTACCTATATCCAAAACAGTCAAGAAGATACTGTAGAAAAGGTGGTAACACGATAGTTCCAATTGCACTACCAGAGATACACAAGCCATTTGCAAAACCTCGAAGCCTTTCAAAATATGAAGTTACAATATACACTGTTGGTGGAAACGTTAGTCCAGCACCAATTCCAACCATCAAACCATAGCTGTATTCATAAATTATAAAATTATTAGCTCTTTTTTTTCTAGATATCTAATTTTACTATTACAATAGATTATATTGATAATGAACAAATTTTTGAATTGTAAAGGAAACATTTTTTTTGTTTAATAAATAATATGTCCGACCACCTTTATTTTTTGATAATAAAGTTTTAGAAAAGATTGTGGGCGCCTGTAAATGAGCAATCTGTCACACACGTTATTCACTTAAAAGTGTATAAGAAGTGAGTAAATTCTTTTAAAAAATTTTAATAAACAAATTGATTATTTCGTAAATTTTCTTATAAATGTTTTACAAAAACTTTTCTACTATTACACCAAAATACATGTGTAGTAAGTATGTATTTGGGATGCATTCATTTAAAAAATTACATTGATGTACAGCGGGTTGCTATTCACTAGGCGTTCGTAATCTTTACTTTTAATGTTTCCTTATTAGAAATATTGAAAATGAATATTTATCTATTAAACAAAGAATATTGTTTTCATAATTTTTTTATTTTATCAAAATAAAAATGTCGAGGTTCTTAAGATGATTTTATTATACCTAACGTATAAATAGGAAACTGAATTAGCAAAGTAACTCAGCATCATCCCGCTAGCTGCAAACGCGCCGCCGATGATGGTCACTGTTTTGTAGGAGTACCTAGTTGATAAAATGCTGGATAGTGGACCTATAAGATATCATTTATTTTATATAATTTTAATATTATATTGAAAGAGCAAAATATGATTTTAAATAGTAAAACTATGATGAGTCATGTATATCTGAGAATTTACTTGAAAGTTTATTTTATTTACAGACATCTATAGGTTAGAAAAAAATGCAGCAACTTTCCTTCATAAGTCTATACAAATTTATGTTAAATTTCAACAAATTATTCATTGAGAGTTTTTAAAAATGTGGAAGAACGGTGTTTAATAATAACGTAATGATCTAATTTAATTTATAGCATAAACAATCATTATGTAGTTTATTAATTTTAGTAGCTATAACAGCAACATGAGATGAGACATCTTATTACTTCTCAATTAATTGCAATGAGAAAATATATGAATGTAAAAATTGGCTTACCTAAAGAGTTGTATAAAAAGTAGCATAAAGCTGGCATCCATGAGGCGGCGGTAGAGGTGGATTTGAAAACGTGAAGAAATTCGACGAAGAGGACACCAAACGACTTCACGGTACCCGGAATAAGGAGGTTCACGACAAGAGCTGAAGAAAGGACGACCCATCCCCATCCTCCATCCGGCGGGACTAATTTCGTTTTTACACTCTTCGTCGTCATGCTAGCGTGGAGAACGTGGTGAAAAGCACTCAATTAGATTGATCTGCAATTATACGAAACATGACATTAGATAGTTATAGATATAAAGTATATTAAACAATGGTCCTTGTATAAATGGTCCAGACCTGATCAATTAAGCGGGTAAAGGTAGCGCTCTCTTATTGGAGTTAAAATAGTAGCGCGCCCTATTTTACCGACAGAGATAATTCGATAGTTTTAAGTTATCAACGAAAAATGTATTTCGAATATAACGCAACTCAAGCAAGCTTCTCAGGAAAAGCGAAAAATTATTTGAAACATTATACAAAAAATATTTTATTCGCTTCTATTAAATGAGTCCCAAAATCTTCATTATTATATTTTTACAAAAATGTTTAAAAAGTTAGGGTAAAAAATATTAAAAAAAAACTATATTTAAACTTTATAGATTTCACTAGAAGAAATTCACTAAGTTTTCTAACTCATTGTAAGATTTTCTCCATTTATTTACCCCATTTTATGATGCGCAGGTGGAATACTTGTAGTGAACGCGAAGAAAGGGATAATTCTTTTTGTTGTCAAATTTGTAGTCAATAAAACCATGAATAAGATTTTAGAATTAATAAACATAGCTGTTAAATAATCGATAGAATACAGAAAAATAATATAATTTTCTAGATAATAGTCAGTAAATATCGAACTTGCGCAATGAGAAAATTCTATTTTATAATCAAAATCCATTACTATTACAATAGTCCACGTGATTCAAATGCCTGTCAACAATAACTAAGAAGTCTTCTGGTCAAAATTGTCCATTGTTCTCAATGTTCCTTTAATATCCAGCCTAAAGGATAAAACTACAGTACTTCAATTACTATAAAACAGAAAATACCGAACGTTTAAGATAGTAATTTAGTTTTTCTCCTTGTGTCGTAAAACTAATAACATGCTTAACACGTTCAATTGTCCCATACATCATACGTAACGCAAGCTGTCCGTTTTCTGCGATATTGAATAAATTTCTTGAAATAATTGGCACGAATGTAATACTTCACATAAAAAATGAGCTATGTATACTAAACTAATAATATATGAATGTCATAAATATAACCACATTAAAATTTCTGTCTTCACTGTATTTCTTACATCGGTTAACAAATAATTAAATAATTCATGTTTTAAATTGTGTTTCACGAAGTATATACATATTCTGTCTTATGAAGATAAAAGTAGTTAATATGAAATGTACCATTTACCATACTATTTACCATAATACACCATGAAATTTCAGAATATAAGTATAAACAAAATTTCTACGTTCTGGTATGTAGGACAAGGCTGAAGTATGAAGTGAACGTGATATAGCTATGTTTCTCTAGGAAAACAAAACATATCGCGTTATTTCTTGCATTATTTATATACGTACATATATTAGTACTATATCCCTTCCATCTTCCAAGTTATTTTATTTGCAAAAGGAATATGGTGTTAAGTTCATGTAATTCTTTATAATTTTTCGTGAAATTAGTCATACTAAACAGTAGCAAAAATAGTTTATACGTAATGCCATAATTACACGACACATATCCACAGACCCATATGCAATTGAATGGGATAGTCACGTGGCGACGCGCACGCATCTGCGTATGCGCCTGCGCATGCGCACTGAAAAAAGAGAATGACAGATTTTACTCGAACTTTTCAAACAAATTTCGCATTGTGCAATTGCATTTGTCATACGAACGCATACTATCCCAATTACATAACTTATTTTATCTTTCGTAAGTCACGTAAGGAATATTCTGATAGATCTTTTCAGCTATTTTTTTCCCATTTCGCGAAAATTTTATGAAATGAATATTTAACAATTATACTATGTGTAATTTATATAGTAGATTGTAATTTAAATTTATATGAAGATAATTCAATAAACGACATATGTCTCCTGTACCAAATACAATAGCTCATAGGTATACTGTAGGTATCTATATATTAGTTAATTGATGTGGTATTTATAAACTAATAACCAGGTGTGCAATAAATGAGCCATTAAATTGTAAATACAGTTATTGGTTATTTTCAATTATTGTACTAATTATCCCCAATTATAGTATAGTGTACATTGTAGTTCTATACAAACTACTATCCATCAATATTATCACACAACGATTAAATTCAGTTGAAACGTTTTGCTGACTTGTCCTGTAAATATCAGGAATGCATTATTGTAAGTAGTATGATAATCGTAGCTTTCAAAGAATTGATTAATTCGAGGAAGTTAGAATTATCTTTGAAATTTATTATAATCTGATTAAAAAAAATATTCATGATAAATATTGTTTTTGTTGAAGGATATAATTTGTGTATTCAACGAAGAACTTGGTAGAATTCTGTAAATTTTGTCAGTAACAAAAAAAGGATATCAAAAAAAGGAAGAAAACATGAGGAACTTTTGACCAGCTTCTGTAACATAATTTCACAACGAAAATTAAAAAATTAAATTTTTAAATTAGATTGATAATTTAACTTTTATACTTTCATAGACATAAATTTATTGTAGAACATTCGACATTCATTATATGCAGTTATACAAATTATTACACAGATAACATCGATAATTTCATAGAACACAGTTTCGAGATCATATCACTATATGATAAACGTATTACTATTAAAAATAAAGAAATCTTATGGTATTTGAAAAATGATTTAAACAAGAAATATCACGTGAGTGTATTATGTCGGGTATTTTATTTTTGTAAAAGGGATTATCAACATTGTCAAGTTTATGATATGTGCCTCATCTTTTACAGAATATTGGATATTTTCCAAATTCAATAACAATTACTTTTACCTGCGGTAATGATTTTTAACGCTAACAATTAGGATGAAGTAAGATAAGATTTATAACACCTTAGAAATTTTGATTTTCACAGTAACTGAATTCCATTAGTAAAATGGAAAGTACATCTTCTGAAGTATTGCACCCATTGTCGTGAATATACTTAATGATTACCAGTGTAACAATGCCTTTTATAAATTTCTGAACCTTTCTGTGTGTCTATTAAAATGATTATTATTCAGTGAATAAAACAGAATATAACATTCAGAGTATTCCAGTGGATTAATATAAGTACACCCCCCTTCATAAGTATTAGGACACATGCAGAAAAACGAAATATACCTAATAAACCGTTAAAAAATGATTAAACCTTGTTTGGAACGGTAGACTATAAAGAACTAATATGTTCAACGTCTCAACAAATATCTCACCAATTACACGTATAATAAGGTCAGATGTTTTCTTTATTTCCATAGTCGTATTATTAGATATTTTATTTTTCTATTCCTATTTTGATATTCCTATCAGATACCTATTTCGTTATGTTTTATACGTCGTTATTTAACTATATTCTATTAACAGTTTCAGAAATCCGATTTATATTTTGCACTATTCAATTCCATTCAAATTCCTTCAATGAGATCTAGACGAAAGAATTGTGTAGGTTCAAACATATATTCATTAATTCAATATTCTCTTTTAAAATTTTTGCAAATTGTTTTCACATATCTTTGTTGTGTATGTTGAATCATCATCTTATACAATCTAATTAATTTATCGATTAATTATTTGTCTAACAATCTAGAACAATTGTCGTGTTCTATACAAGTTTAGCAAGTGTCCTAATATTTATGAACCGGTTAACGAAGTATTATACATATCTTAATACATACTTTTTTAAATGCACATTTATAACATATTCCCCATTTCGCCAGAATAGTTAATTTAGATATTAGAGATTTTCTAACATACTATGCATAGTTTCAGAATCTAGTGTTACTTTAGATTGATCCGTTGGCGATGTCGCATGTAGAATGCCTTACGCACTTGCCTGTCCGGAATAAATGCAATTTTCATTAGAACACGCGTTCAATGAAACCGTAAGGTAAACGTGCTCCGGTTACAATTGATGATTACGTGAAGTAAACAACAAAGACACGATTTCTATATTTACGTGCAACGAACGCACAACGGCCTAATAAAAATAGATGAACTTTGATGCAATTGTGACGAACACAGCACTCGAACGCGTAACGAATATAAATTTATTCCATGCCATTTCAAATAACCGTCATACCACTATATTTAAATTGCATTAGAACATTCAAAGTGGATAAATTCAATGTAAGGAATATAGCCATTTGTGAAAATTTTCGAGCATCCAACAAAACGACTACCTTTCTTGAAATAAGTATGGAAAGGGCTTCAGAATGTTTAAATTTTTTAAAACATGAATCCCTTCTTTTCCTCTTTTTCAGAGATAAAATGCTTGAGAATTTCCATCACATCGACAACCACGTCATACATCCCTGAAGGCCCCTGTACACGTTGAAACATGCATCGATACTTAGGATTCACGATACATGTTACAATTTACGTAATTCGATAGGTGCAAATCGGCACCAGAAGCAACGTGTATCGATTATGTGAGGAATCAGAATCCCGGTCTTAGTCGGTGAGCGAGGCACAGTTGGGGCACAGGTTTCAACGTACAGAGGGTGGCACCGATACCGAATATAATTTGCAGTAGATTTTCATCATTGTATTTTGTTTTTCGATCCTTAGGCGAATTTCATCCAATAGATGTTGAAAAGCAGAATCATCCGTATGCAAATAATTTGTATAATTATTCGGTTCGTTCGTTTTCAATTCTTACAATAAAACGCTAAAACGATTCAGAAAATTTGTTCCTTTCAATTAGCTATCTTTCTGCCCACTTCTTTTTAATCTACAATTTTTTGCTCTTTATGATCAACCTCCTATTATCGATAATAATACCGTAATTGGAAAATAATCGGGCATTTTGAAACACTTGTTTCAACGTTGTTATCATACCATAAACTGAAACTGATGCAGATTTCCAGGTGTCGATGCAATACGACACGTTTCAACGCTTATACGAGGCCTTTAAATACACAGTAAATTAACGGCAAGTTATCGAACAAACATATTTTCGTCGAAACGTTTTAACATGTTAAATGCAGGAAGTTCGTAGGGAAATTCGATGAGAACAAATTTCTGTCCAAAATCTGCGCTGACGAAGATTAAATAAAATATATATTTGAATCCGTACGTGACGGCATTCAAATAGTAATTGGTCACCTTTTCCGCGCGTGAGAAATAGTTTTCAGTGGCAACACGAGACTTTAATTACCACGAAGCAATTGACGCTTCGCTAAACGTACTTGTACGTGTTAAAATTGCGCGTCAATGGAGCAAGCATAGAGATGTCCTAATAAATACTTTTTCAATATTTGCGTTTTTACCCTGCCTCATTCGTCACGCGTCTTGTCACCGATTTCGACAAAGAACAAAAAAAAAAAAAAAAAAGAAAGGAAGGAAGAAAGGAAGAAAATATCATTAATTATTACTGTAATAACGTGATATAATATGTAGGAATTCTAATTGGAACGATGAAAATAATGGAAGCGGAGACGACAAGTTTAAGGTTTTCGAATTTTTACCAAATTGAACTCGGGTGAAGACGATGGTATTTATAGATATCCGTATTGAGCAATATCAGCACAAATACGGTATAACCTGCAGGACTTGTTTTCGCATAAAGAGCCATAAGCTGTAAGAGGTGCAAAGTCGGGATATTTAAGAAGTTTTTTACATTCTTAGAGGTCTGTTTCAGCGTCACTTAACGTCGGTCATTTTAGAATCGTCGTATTGCCCGAGGCATTGCCGCTAACTTTAACTACAGTGGTATTTCCTCCTCTAACGTTATTTGACCTTTATGAAAACGATTCAAGAACCTCGTGTGATGAGACAAATAAATAAAAGCTTACGCTACTCGGACAATCTTATTACCACCGTTTTCTTTCTCACGTTTTTCCACGAATAGTACCATTTTTCCTTGGCTAATTTATCGATATTAATAGCACAACCAATAGCTAATATTTATTTATTTTATTATTATTATTCTTGCGTTAGGATTTCGCCCATTACCAGTTTCGATAATAAACGAGTTACAAATATATGTAAATAAACAAGTAATAATATTACCAAAGTATATGAGTACAGGATATACGTATAAGTAAGAATCTTACTTTGGTATAGTGATGATTTGTACTATCTCTGTGAATCTTATTCCTATTCTTATTACTAGCAATTAATAATAACACATTGGTCTAAATGAAAATATGCTATCTTAGTACTCGAGGCAAATTGCACTAATTCTCATTGCTATCACACGAAATAGTGCAGTTTTCATAGATGCTCTTCAGTGTTCGCTTTCATAATTTGCCTAGTGTTTTTATTTATGTGTGTTTCTAGTCTAAATTGACTATATATTGAGCAGTCTTTAAGGTTATGTTCGATCGATTCTGACTTTTTCCTGTCACATATTTGGCATAGAGCCAAATAACTTCATCTATATAATATTATGGTACTTCGTTTATTCAGCTGATATTCAATTGTTTTCTTCTTGTCGTATTAGAATCTAGGATTCTTTTGAATTATTAACAGGTAATTTATTGATATCGATGCTAGAATCAATATAAATATAATAAATTCATGTTTTTAAATTTGTATTCCAAAGTACATATTCCTAGATGAATTAATTAATTGAAAATTTATATTCTACAAATTTTATAAATTTGCAGAAATTTTGATCTTTCATAGAATATTTTTGTATAATATACGATCTTGGAAACAGTTATATCTATCTTAAAGTGATTACGTAAAACCTTGAAGCTGTATAACCATTATAAAGGACCGAGACTATTTCGCCTAGAATTTATGAAACAGTATATTATAGTAAAACAAAATTTCAATAACAATAATGGTACTGAGAACAACGAAGAAGTGATGTTAAATTGTAAATAACTTTACGATAAAAGTGGCATCGAATGTCGATTTGGATACAAACGTCAGTTCCATATGCATTAATGTCAAACGTGGAACAGAAAAAAATGGCAATGAATGGTACTTACAAATGTTAATAACGAGCGAGAAAAATGTTACTACAAAAATGGCAATAAATGGTACAAAAATTGATAACAAAAGGAAGAAATATTGCTGTAAAGGAGTGGCAATAAATGCTACAGACATTGATAACAAATCGAAAAAGTATTACAATAAAAAAGATGTTGCAATAATAAATTGTGCTAAATAATAAAAAAATAATTTATGTTATGAGAAATGATATTAAATAATAAAAAGTCGTATGATATGATATTTATACAAACACAGATAAAGTATTATAGGTCGAATAAAGGAATGTTTTATTTTCTGAATATAATAATATGCAGTTCACTTTTGATATTTTATATATTTTTAACATTTGTGCATCTCCTTGTATGTTTTTGCACACTTATAGCCATCGTGAATGCATAAGAATATTCCAGTCTAATAATAAGAATAGCTCTAGTCACTAAAACAACCGGGGAATCATTAGTATGAATCGTTTTATAGCATCAATCAGGTAAACAGAAATAAAGGAGTACTATAGTGGCTAGTTAAATTGACTTGTTATTCCTGTGATACTGTAATAAATATCAGCTCTAAGATAGGCATTAAGAAAAAATAAAAGACACAGGTAATGGGTATAAAAGCCAAAGTGGCATGAAAAACGATCCCTTAATTAGTTTAAGCAATGTGGTAAAAAAAATAAAGAGGCAATCACTTGTTTGAAAATCACAAATCAATGAAATATCGCAATAACAAAAATGACACTAAATGGTAACAAAATTATACAAATACAGTAATAATAGATTTGATACCAAAAATAGTATTCTAATATATATTAATTATATTATAATTAATATAAGATAATAAAAAAATAGTACTAGTAAAATACCTATATTGCAATCATTAAAAATGACGCCTTAATACTCAAGAAAAAAATATGGCAATTCTGAAAAATGGTATCAAGCAATTAAAAAAAAATATATTACATTGATTAATCAGAAACAATGATTTATTGCCACAACAAAAATGGCAATGAATGGAAAAACAACACCGAATAGAAGATGGAAGTACCGCAATAGCAAAGGTGATACTGAATGGCAAGAAAAAACTTCTTTGGCAATATTTTGGCGCAATAAACAAACGATAGAAATTGTTGAATTAAAAATGTGATGTTAATAGAAAATATGCTCGTGGAAATTATATTTTCATAATTTTTGTAATTGTATAATTTCTAATTCTTTTGCAAAGAAAATCAAAGGATCATAAACGGTTGAATAATGGGAAAAGGATATAATAAATGTTTATTTTATACTTTCCAATTTCCTCACGATAAAAGTTAATGAATTAAAAATATGTATGTTTTAGTAGGAGAAAACCTTATAAAATCATTGCAATTTTTGTAATTGTATACTTTTTTATCCTTCTCTAACAAAAGAATGAAAAACACTCTTGCAGAGCTATCAAGGGATTCTGTATTAATGACTATGATTTGCTTCGAAAAAAACCTTCGTAACATCATGAGCTATGCCGAAGATAGTCGTCGATTAAATTGCTTCTATAAACAGTAAAATTCGAAGATCCTTTCCCGCTAAAAATAATCTCTTCCACGAAATGTTATTCTACAATGGTGGTCTTCGTTACTTGTTACAGTCGAGAATTAATGGAAATTTTCGTTATAACTAAACACGAAAATATAATAATGTTAACAATTTATGATAATAGAAATTCTGATGACGCATCTTTTCCTCGCGCGGATACGTGTCGTGTCCTGCTGAAAAAAATCATTTCTGCACGAGGAAAATTTTAATGCAAATTGTTGGCTGACTTGAGTTATTGAATGATTATAATAACAAGTACTGTGTGTGACTAATAAGTTACACGTAAAATCTTCTTGTTTATTCATACCGTATAAATGTTTGGAACGAAGTGAACGATATTTCCATAATACGATTATTACCAAATAAATGTTATCAAATTATAGAAATAGCTTTTGCAATACTAATTGTAATACTATTCTAATATTGATATTAACTGTAATTTAACTATATTACTTGTAATATTTTTATTTGTTGATTTCTCACAAAGAAATATTTTAAATATATGAGAATATCGTTATTTCTAAATATTATTCTAGAAAATGATTTAGACATCACTTTCGCGTAAAAATATCGATGCTGGCGAGAAAGCCGGCCAATCAATCATTTGCGAGAAAACAATATCGACTGCGACACAGTATCTTACCGTGAAATCTCAAATAACGTGTTCGCTTAATTACATAATTTGTTTGGTAGTTTCTTTTTTTCTTGGAAGCTAAATTACAATTCTTGCATTTTTCTTTTGTAGAAATAATTAATAGGCAAATTATCGACTTTTCACAATCCTTAGTGATTTATTAACTTTTACCGTGAGAAGACTAAAGACTGTAATTTACTATTTCAATCGTTTAATTCGAACACTTCTTCGATTTCCATTTGCAAAGATTAAAAATTATACAATTACAAAAGTTGTAACATTTTTACGAGAATCTTCTTTTACTAAAGATATATTTTCGATTTATTAATTTTTATCATAAATAACCCGAAATTATAAAATATATTATTAAATTAAATTATGAAATACAAATTTATTATTTCATTTTTTATTTCCCTCAAACACAATTAAACGTTGCAAAACTTTTACAATTTGTAAAAGGTACGAATGTAAATTGATAAAAATAAAAGTCGTAGTTTGTAGTAATTCGATTCGAAATCTAAGATATGTAAAAATACTGTCGTTAGTCAAAGATTTAATCAATTTAAAATAGCTTTATGCACATCCAGTCGTTCTTCGAATAATTGACGATCCCACTTTTTATACTTCAACTGTATAATTTCAAGCAATCGTAATTACATATATGCTGACAAACAGCTCGTACGAGATTTTTAACTGAGTTCTTTCGAACAAGATTAGTTTCACGTGCAGCTGTAGTAGATTGTAGAATTCACGTTACGTGCAGCCAAAGAAAAGTGAGTACTCGGGTCTCAATGACTTACGTCTCTCGCACGCTATAACCAGGACCCGGAGCAAATTTTATTGGAAATAAAACTGAAAGATAACAACTTCAACTAACGAAACATAATCCAACCGATTTATGATTTTTTCAAAATGTAACTCTATTTCATGATATATCGAAATCAAATGAATTATTCTCTCAAACAATTTTTATTACCTTAGTTAATAAATTTTTTTAAGCAAAATAACAAATAAACGTGAAGTTTTAAGTAAGAATAGAGGATAATTTCAAACAACGGATCATAATTAACGAACCAATTCGTTATTTCAACAAGTAATTTTATTTTAGATCTGACAAATTAAAATTAATATTAAAACGGTGCAACGTATAAAGGTAGAGTTTTTAATGCTGTATTTTGCATCTATCTCAGTCATAAACAATAAAACCCAATTATTTTAGAACGTAACAGCATTTGCTCTCAGAATTGTTCTCCTTTCAATTAGTCTTGGATATTAATTGCACTAGCCTGTGTATAGGCGCGAGGAAATTTGTATTTTTAACTCTCTTGGCATAATAGAAGCAGATATTATTACTTGGAAACTTATATTCCATTTTATTGAAATAAAAACAAAATAAAGATTTATTTCACTTTTGCTAGTGAAATAATGAAATAATTTAAATGAAGATAATTCTTTGATTCAAACAAACTAGCTTATAATTATTTCAAAGTAACTTTGTGCCAGATAAAATAATCTTGAAATATTTAGCATATCTGTGTATGTATAACAATGGTCGTGCACCATTTTCAGTATTTTGAAAACACAACACGTAATTCAAGAAAAGCAAAAAATGTCACGTATCGACATTCATCACAGAATCGTAACTTTGTCGAGCCGTTCAAAATTTTATGAGCCTAGCGAGATGATTTAAAACGTAACAATATTTACACGATCGGGAAAATGCAGCGAAACCTGAAAAGCAGGATTTTACGTATTTTTTTACGTGTAACATACGTTTCACGTAAGTTTGACACGAATAATTGCAATGGCCAATCTATTTCCATTCACTTAAACAAATTAAATTCACCTAAAGATTAATACACGATCGAAAGTACATAATGTTATCATCATGGGTGATCGTTATCGTGGCGAATTTTTTCAATTATACAAGGTATTGCATACTATAGTTATTAATCAAACTTTTCAAATAGTAACAAATATGAAATACTATATTAATGAAATTTTGGGAATTATAGAAATTATTAAATATTATCGACGAAATTTTTGAGTTGTAAAAAAAATATCAAATACTATCGCTTTTAACAAAATTCCTGAAATCGTGAAGTATACTAAATACTATCCTTATCAATTATCGTTGTTACCAGTCAGTTATATAAAATATCTAAAATTAAAAAAAAATACCAAGTTCTATTATTCTGAAACCCATTAATCGTAAGAAAGAAATGATTAAATTAAACATATTATTTAAGTTAGATAAGTAATATCAATGACGGATGATAGACATTTCCTACGTTAACGAACTATCCGAATCTGTCAAGCGATCGAATGTCAACCGCGTGGAAAAAATCATTTAACAATTTCGCGAAGACGATGTCGGGATTATAGTCACATCCGAAAGATAAACGTGCACTGACCTGTAGAGGTTCCGCGACCTGTGCAAACGGTGGTCGGTCCACAACGCTCGGTGACACTAGTTTTCTTGTTTAGGCAGAGAAGGGCAGCCCGGCCGGAGGAATCTTCACGGGACGTTCACTATCATCGTGAGTCTTGAACTAGACTGTGCACAGGCACTGAAGAACTCGTTCCTTTCCCTCTTCCTTTTCTTTCAGTCCAGCTCAAGCTGGAGGCGGAGGGACACCCGAAGGTTGCCCTCGACTTTAACCAAACCAAAATGGTTAGCATATCGCAGCATCATAAATCGAAGCGTCTTCATTCGTACAACAGCTTTCAACCACCGAACTAATAGATCACTGTCGGTGTCCTCCGTAAAACTGATCTGTACATTAGCCACTGACAACCGTTTAGCAATAGAATATCTTATTTCTCTATCCCGATACAATGTTTCATATACTGTGTCTCACTAAAGCATTTCAACGCTTCTATAAACTTTGTTATCAATATACGTTTATAATATTTTGTTTCATAAAGATTTTTTCATTAGAATTCATTTGATATTTATTGCAAGCATACACTTCACAGAGATTATTTAAGTATTTGAATAATCAATTATTATATTAGTTAGGGCATCTTTAACATTAATTAAATGCTTAAAACTATTTATACTCGAACGAATATTTTTCTAAATGTGTATTTGCAATAAATGTATTCTAATATTTATCTTTATACGTATTTATTTTAAGAGCGATTCCATATTTTATCAATATACAATGGTTCACGGAAGTATTGGAACGTTATAGAAACTGTGTGTATAATATAAAACACTGAAATCTCATTAGCACTGTAATGAGACATGACGATGATTATATTGGTCTTTGAAACCAATCTGAAGATAGTTACAACACAGTTACGTATATTTAATTCAAGACTAGTATAGATCATGATTAATCATCTTAAACATATAATACGTAAATAGTCGACTCTCGTTACAATGCTAATCGAATTTCAAAGTGTTTCATTTTTATGTAACATGCATAACATATACATAAATACTTCGTGAGCTACTGTATGTACAATCAATAGTATCGAACAAAACGAAGATATATTGAAAACGATCGTATCTGTGACATAAAAAGAATGAGAAACTACATTATACATTATTCAAAATGTAACACGCGAAAACAACGTTTTTACATTGATACGTACGTTTATATAATGCCTAGAGGAAAGCAGATGGTGGTGAATGGATGCACGTTTCTCTTTGCGCATGATAACGTTTTACTATTTTAGATATACTATACGGAATAATTTCTATCAAAAGTACTGAGGATTTGAATGAAATTTAGAAATAGAAAGAAAGACCTTGTATCGAATAACTAGTTTAAACACTAAATATGAACAATAACGATTTGCATTGCTTATATAAATACATACATTTGCTTATATAAATGTAGAGATTTTATATAGACGCGCGACTAGTGAAACTCGGTAAAACTCGTACATTTTCATAGGAATCGGTCGCGTTTCCATTACATCACAATTTGCTTACTGCTGCGACGTTACACACAAACATACGCGTATCGCGTGCGTATCGTAAGCGTACGTACAGATCCTGAAACGCGATTATCGCGAAATTCTCTCGAGGTTGCAACCACGATTTTGTTATTATCCTTATCAAAAAATATTCACCGATTACGTACGATAATTTCGATCAAATGTGTATTTCGATCATGCTGCGGTCTCGTGGCGGGAGATAGAGCAGGTTTACTTAGCGGTTTGGTGCTAGATGCACTTGATCGTATAGCCAGTAAACCATGCGAAATACACGGGTAAAAGTTACACAGGGTGGGAGATTCCTCCTTCCAGACCCTGTACGCACCACCGGTTCTCACCTTTATTCGAACCAACACCGAGCCAAGCTTGACCACCATACGTTATAGCCAATATATTTTCCAGTGGGCCAAGCTAAGATATCGGGGAGATTCTTTCTTCTCTCTGCTCTCTCCCCCTACTGTACAGATGTGGTTGCTTTTGTACATCTTCTTTCTACCAACGAACGTTCTTTCAGTCCGTTTTTACTGGTCATCTCCTTCTGCTCGGTCGGTATTGCTCCTTTTTTTCCCTCTCGCGCTCCCTTCTTTACCCTCCTCCTTAATCGTTATCCTGCAGGTTGCTTATCACTTTTTATTTGAAAATGCGCGCTGCTATTTTTAACCTGAGCATTCTTCTTCCTCGCAATCTTGTTTCTTCCCAGCTCGTCTTTCTTCTTACCGAGAAGTCCCGACGCTGTTCTCTTCTCTTTGGGCAAATAAAAATGTACTGCCGAGATCCTTGTATATAAATCTTTCTTTTCATTTTATACAGTAGTTACAAAAAGTATTTGCATATCTTTTTAAATTTATCAATTAATTAATTAGGTACAAGTGGATTACATTTTGTATTATTTAGTGATACGTTTCATGTGACAGCGAAAATTTGATGATTATAAAAATTGAATGAACATTCTGATAAAAAAATGATTCATTGAAAAATAAGGTTATTTGCTCATTTTTTTCTTTTTTCTTTTTTTGTAGCCATTGTACTTCGTTTTATTTTTTCTTCTTAATAACGATACGGTACTATAATAATTTTTACGGGCCATAAAAAATGTTGTTTGACTTAAATACCGCAAATATCGTTTTTTGCTAGATATTACATACAATGATTCACGAAAGTATATGAACACTTATCGTAAAAAACTTTTATGTATGTATGCGTAACATGTAACTTTATATAATATTTTGAGATTTCATTAATACTGTATCGAGTTATATTGATCAAATTTGAGCCATCTTAAACAAATAATAAATCGTAAAAATGGTTCCAGTGAATGTTAGAGCTTATTAATATAATGGATAATTGATTACATACGTTTGTGATCTGTGGGATTTGTACGAAATACATATACTTAAACTAATCGTTTTGTAATCTTTTCAAATTTTTTTCAGATGCTATCGATATAAAATTTCAAAATGTTTTATAAAAAATTTCTTTCATGAGCTACTGTTTTAATGTTATCGTGTAAAACGAAATTGTTTACATAATTATTACAATAATTATCAGTTTTTTTTCTTGTCTATATATATTTCCCGTTGTACGCTGTCCGTAGACGTACATTAACGTGTGAGAAACTTATTAACGTCTAAACGTAAAATCTGTTTTCGCTTCAGGTGTTTTTTGTAAAATGAAAGTTGTACACGTAACGTCATTTAACGAAACAGAATAAAAATAAATGTATTCTATATAGCGCCGTTCATTCATGTGAGTGTGTAATGGGATGCGAAAAGAAATTAAAAATTCGTAATAACAGTTATATTTATTGCTGATGTTAGTGTAGCTGGAAGTAATTGAGCGGATTCAATATTAGCCTGGTCTGGTTAAGAATAGCCACGATGGGAATCCCGTTTGACCACCTTGCGTGCCAGTTGCTTACTGACTAAATTAGGGTGAATGTTCCGTTGTGTAAAACTTATCGTTATTATTTCTTTTATCGAATAACAATATCAAATTGTCCGCTTTTATTGTATTGCTAGTAGAGCTGTATTAATAACGTGAACGTGAAATATAACCTAATCGAGTAATAAATCGGTACATATATGCAATTGTTTAATTTCCTTTTTCTCTAGATATCTAATTTTTTGCATATTTTCTATATAGAAATTGTTTTCAAGGTAAAATATTCTTAGAAAATCTATTTTGCAAAAATAATAATTCGGGGAACGCTATTATTATCAAAGAAGGTTAAGGAATAAAAGTCTTGTAAAAACTCGTTCGATGTGATCGAAGTTGATTTCAGTTGACTAATAAATAATTTATTTGTTAATTGTATTTGTACCCTTAAAAAGAAATTATTTGAATGTTAATATATTTTATATTTATTATATAATCAATTCATAATAATAATAGTAGATTTATAAAATGATTAATGAAATTTATTATTTACGATATTTAACTGTAGATATCCAACAAAT
Organism: Bombus difficillimus; assembly: GCA_014737525.1. Classification (NCBI taxonomy): domain Eukaryota; kingdom Metazoa; phylum Arthropoda; class Insecta; order Hymenoptera; family Apidae; genus Bombus; species Bombus difficillimus. The sequence continues at coordinate 401,168 of JACXIT010000181.1, read as the reverse complement.
TATAATTACTTAGTTTATAACGTTTTTATTAATTTTTTGTTACAATTTCGTTGTAAGAATGAATACAATTATCTATTTTCGTATTACTATTTATTAGATGTTAATGAACACATACTAAACTTATATATCAGTTATGTGTAAAAGTTTGTTACAAATACATTACAGTTTACAAAAATAAATATAATTTTTGTATTTTATATTAGCCTTGGAATTTTTATATTTGTATAAAATAATTAACTTTGATATATTATTACAATATAGTGATTAATGGCATATGAATATATTTTAATCGTACATGTATTTAATATAAAAAAATATAGATATATTGAGTACACACTTAATAATCATAAGAGCAAACACGAAATTGTTTATAATAACTTAATTTCTATTATTTTAAGAGTAAAAACAATTTTTTACATAACACTAGAAAAATTATGGCAAAAATAAACATAAAATATTATTGTATATAAATAGACAAGTTCGATTAATTTAACGAACTGTTTTATGAACACATCAAAATATCATAAACTTTCTTAAACTTTACTTGCTGCAATCATGATGGAAAAATTAAATAATGACTATAAAATAATTAAAATTGTGTTAAATCAAAGAAATTATTAAAAATGTCACATTAGAGTTGTTATTGGTCTCACTCTTTGTTAGAATCTTATTACACTATATTAAATGATAATTAATATATATAATAAATATATACATGCATATTTACAAATAAATATTTTAAATAATATTATAATTTGTTTTGAAAACCGTCATATAAATTCAATATATAGGGATATATGTGATCCATGATAGTATTAAATATATTAATATATTTAATATAAAACTTACATTGCTACTAATATACTTCTAATAAAATACGTTAAGTTATTTTTATTTCTTATACAATTAAAATTACACGATTTGTGAACTTTGTTATTACACTACACATTTCATAAATACCATTGCATTAATTCATTTTAGAAGTGAATACAAAGTATTTGTAGCATACTCAAAAATATTATATTTGCTAAAGCACTCTTTGATTCAAATTGAGCGTATAAATTTCAATTTAAAGTAATCTGTGTTATTTTCAAAAGCACTTCAACAATCCCTTGTTTCAGATTTCAAATTCCTATTTCAACTTAATTATAGATAATAATCCTTATGATTTGATTGATTCCACAATTTCGATTTTGATTCAACTCTTTTGTACCATTTTATTAGTACAAAAATAAGTTGATTAAGAACACATTAGGCATTACAACATACAACATCTTTTTTTGTTTTTTTTATAGTTTAATTCAAGCGGTGGTCTTTCAGATAACTGAAACTTTCTGACAATTCTTACTAATTCGTGAAAGGCTTGGTCAACATTCATTCTTAATTTTGCACTACATTCAATATATGGAATTTTCAATCGACGAGCTCTATTTTGTGCCTCTTCAACTTGAACCTATACATGTAAAACAATGAATATTAACATATTAATATATTAATATAATGTTCTTTATATTAGATTTTTTATATTTTATTTACTCACAACTCTATGATAATCCAAATCAGCTTTGTTGCCAACCATAAGCATAGGAAATTCTTCTCTATCCTTTACTCTAAGTATCTGCCTATGGAATTTTAATATTTCATCGAAAGACGAAAGCTCAGTTATCGAAAATACAAGTAGAAACCCTTCGCCACTTCTCATATACTGTTCTCGCATTGCACTAAACTCTTCTTGACCTGCTGTATCTAATACTAAAATTACATAAATATTACTAGTTTTATTATTTAAAACATTCTACAATATATATGTAGTATTGTCTTTAATGTTTATAAACTGACCATTCTAATTTTTTCATAAAATATTCATTCTAAAATTGAATAAATAAGGAATTATACTCTTACAATAACAAACCCATGATTCATTATGGGACTGCATGAAAATTAATATAAAATAAGTTATAGAAGTTATTACAATTGTATTATACAAATAAATATGAAACGATAATTAATATATAGCGTCTCACTGTTATCAGTTTACTCACTATCGAGTTTCGCAGGTATATCGTCGATAACGCACTGTTTGGTATAAGAATCTTCGATTGTTGGATCATAATCGGTTACAAAATAGCTCTGAAAAATATTAGTGAAATTAGTACAAAATAATAATTAAAAGCTCATTATAAATAATAATAAAAAATTATCGTGCAAGTAAATCTATCGTATATATATAAAATAATTCATTGTGACTATGCAGAATATAACTAAAAAAATTATAATTTATACAAATTTAAATATATAATATCTTAAATTATTACTTTAAAGTACGTACAAAACAATCTGTTGCGTATTACTATATATGTATATCAAAATAATATGTTATGCGAGTATTATAATATTACGTGGTATCCTCAGTTATATATGACATAATCGATGATAAAAGTAGGCTTGTTCCTTTTTTTAGTATCCAGTACAAGCGTAATTACGAAAATGTTCATAAGCGAAATATAACAGTCCAATTGTTTACCTCGACATATTAACATTATTTATGAAATATTTCCAATATAATTTATTATAATTCATTATTCGCTTCATTACTCCTTTATTTGAATTGATCGCGAATAACGTAGGATGTAGGACGCATGGAAACGAATCCGATTGACAAGTCTAATATGCACAATGTACACAAATAAATGTCATAAATACAGGATGTTACGGTAATTATGGTACATAGAAATTTTCGAATTTTATTTTTCCGGAAACGCAGTGTCCTATGAAAAAATTTTATTCTAAAATTTTATTTTCGACTTATTTTCATACGTTAAATAACCTCCTGTCAATTATTTACTCTTGTCCAGTCCGGTATTGGTCAAGTTTAAGTATAATTGGCAAACTTTTAAATTCTCTTTTCTCGAAAATGAAATGTCATATGGAAAACTTTTATTGTATATTTTCGACTTGTTTTTTCATATAGAATCGCCATTTTGTCGATGACTACTGCGACACCCTGTATACATATCATATATACCATTTATACATACATGTACGAAAGTATCGAAAGTGTTTGAAAATTTATTTTATGAATATATTATGTGCATTAGAACTGTAATAAGACTAGTGTGGTTATAATAGTCACATTTGAAACCAATCCGAAAATGTATATAGAAGTTCCAAGACATTTATTACAAGTATACACTTATCGTTGGTGAAAAATTAAAATACAGCATGGATGTAGTCTTATACATACAATTAGTACTAAAAATTGTCTCACTAAATATTGTAACTTATTAATGTATTGAGTAATTGATTTTGAATTGAGTAATTAATACTTTGGCAATATTTACGAAGTATATATTCCCAATAAGTATTAATGTAACTTTTATATACATTTTCAAATCCGTTTCAAATTTTACCAATATAATCACGATAATCGCGTCTCATTACAGTGTTGAGATTTCAAAATATTTTGTATAACCTATACATGCAAAGTTTCTAGGAGTGATCCGCTACTTTCGTGAGCCACTGTATATATAAAGAGTACACAAGCACAAACGATACGCACGGCTACATATACGTCTATACGTACACCCACGTACGTATTTGCTACACCTATTGGCCATAAAAAGTACTCACTTGAATGAATTGTATCGTGATCGCAGATTTTCCGACGCCACCCGCGCCAACGACGACGAGCTTGTATGTCTGCGCATAGCTTTGTTTGTCACCGAGCTTCGACATTTTTCATATGATCGACGAGTTGTGGAAATTTCAAAGGAATACTGGACACATATTGAAAACGGCACGGTGAAACGTAGAAAAATACAAAATCGAGGCGCATTCACATGCAAGCACGTACTACTACGTTCTTCTTAGTACGAGAAGAGCCCAGTATAGCGGATTCTGGACATTTCCTTACTAGTAGTGTATAGTCGAGAACTTAAACGTGACTAAACATCATAAGTCGCTCCTGTAAACGCGAATTTACTAAAAACCCGAGCTAACGAATGAAACGAGAGAGACACTAAAAAAAGTATCCCCCACCTTGTGTATTTGTACTTACACATGCATACGTTATACCATATCGTGCTATTTCGATTGATTGCGCAGTCGCTATTACAATACCGCCCTCTTATGCGCTTATGCCTACCTGATGTTGTAAAGTAAACGATTTCAAAATCACTCGGTTTTTACGCGATATCGAATGCATGATAATCTCACTGTGCTACATTGTTTCTAGGAACAATCGACTTTTTTCCAATTGCTTAGCTCGAGATATAAGAAAAAATCTTTATCTATAAAGAAATTTAATTTGTTCTCTTGATGTAATTTATTATTATCACAACAAAATATTTACCATCTTCTATTTAAAAATTTTACTAATTATTTTTATATGAATCATAATTTATAAGATTTTGAATTAATAAAAAAAATTACGCCACCGTTGTTCAATTTAATTCCTCCTTCATCCATAAACATTCTTTCTGTTACACGTCTTGATACTTATTTTCATATGTTCGAAAAAAAAGTAATTCATAATCAACTAAAAAGTTATAATAAACAAAAAACATAAATCAAAATTGTTCAATAGTACAATAATAAATGTATATCAAAATAATATATAATATTTTTCAATAATTGTAACATAAAAGACATACTAAAAGATATAATATTATATTGTAAAAGCATTAATATTAAATTGTTATTGTTAATCCAATTGTCAATCAATCCAATATAGACTTATACCAAAAGTTTGATTAAACAGGAATAAATCATTAATATCGATATTTTTTACATCTGGTTTATTACTGAACTCTCTTAAATAGCATTGCTGTTTGACTTCAAGTATAGATATTCAAGCTCTGTTATTATTTAACAATGATTCAATCATACGAAACCGAATAAAATAAAATATTTCATCCTCAAATCACATTGACTGATATTATTTTATTAGGGGCTTGTTTCACTTTATTTAATCATTATTTCATAGTATATCACCTTTTTCAACAGATTCTGTATTATGATAGAATTGCAGTGGTAAAAAAGGCACGGGATTTCGTTTCGAAGATAAGCGCTTTTCATATAAAATTATACTGATCGTTGCTATTTTTTATGAAAAAGGACGTATGATCTCTTTCTTTCATAAAAAAAGACACATGCCATGGTTACTAACATATTTAAATGAAAATACCGTGATCAAAAAGGCATATCTTAAAATCTTAATAGAAATATACAATTCTGTTTATCATAGGTTATTGTTATCATAAATTTCTATTCGACGGATATATCGTCTTTCATTCACTGAATTTAATATTTTGTTACTCTGAAATAAAGATGCTATCGGTGTATATTACGTAATAAGCGCATCATATACTCTGCAATCATAACGATAGCACAGCATGTACTTAGATCGATGGGAACCAGGGTTTGTTTAAAATTCATTCAATAATCTCATGGATCTTCATAGTAAACGATATCTATACATTGTTTGATAAAATGAAATTGTACTAAATAACAAGAGCGAACATTTTTCTTAAATTTGATGGGGGTGTAACTAACTAAAGTAGAAAATTAATATAATTAAAAGTAAAATAAATTATATCCAGAAATGAATTATAATAAATGAAATGATATACATATATAGATCGAAATTATCATAAACAATCGCTTAAACAATCTTGAAACTACTATGTGTATTATAGTATTTAATTATATTAACTTGTGTCTTTAATTTTAAATACAAAGGTATACACAAATGTCGGTATAAATAAAATACTTATTATATACTTGTAAAACAAGACATTGTAATTAATATAAATGTAACACGAGAAACTATAAAATTTTATATTATATATACATCGTTTTGGAAATATTTCACTATATTCAACTGTTATTATTGTGATGCTTAATTCAAAAGAAAAATTATTTCAGAGTGATCTCTCATTCTTTTGTCAATAATTGATGTTCACTTCAAACATTCAAAATATTCAAACATTTAAAAAACAATCTATCATAAGCGAAAGTAAACAAAAAGGTAACTGTTATCATCAAAAAATGAACACATATAAAATCAGACATTTTCTTTTTCTAATTCATAATGTTTCACAAAGCTTTCATTATACATGATATAGTGGCATAATATGTACAATCTTTCTCCTGTTTTTTTCTTTTTTTCTATTTTCTTTTTTACATAACACATAGTATTATTTGGTTATTACAGAAAATATTAATATATTTTGGTTCCAGTGTTTTCATGATTTTGAACGACGTATTTACATCTTTCAAATAATTTCAATCTTTCTTTTTGTTTAAAAAAATTACATAGTTTTGAAATATTTGTTGCATTACACTGGAACATTTGAACATTGCACGTAACATGTTTTCCTTCCAGCAATATAATTATGTATGTGTGGATTTTTGTTGCAATTGTTCTAAAAACAAGAATTTCTTTTTTCTTTTCATTTAGACTTTTACTTTCATTTTACTATATTGTACTAATAACATATGAAATAAAATTGAGATAGAAAAATTTAAAACTTACTCGAATTGTATTACCTTTGCTAGAAGTATATGCAACATAATACTTTATTAGACAAATATTTTTTTTTTTTTTTACTTTTAAACTTTAATTAAGGCCTCGTTATATTCGGTTCGACTACTTTTTACCACGCGCAAAAAATTATTTTTCATATTATATTTAAGTGACATCTGTACATTTCAATAAATACTTTAAATTTATAAACAGAATATTGTGTCAAAAAGCATTTGAAATATTATAGCGTTATCTTTTTGCGTGGTACAAGTATACATTTTGCCATAATCATTCCTTATACTTTTTGTGTAACATCATTCTTCAAACATATCGTAAAAATAATAGAATGAACCAAAGGGTATATTACAGCAAATGAAATGTAACTACCCATAATTTTTCATATATTCTTTTTAAATATTCGAAAATAATTCTTTTTTCCTTTATACATAGGCCAAAATGCACTATTTGATTCAATGTGTGTGCCTCTCTTTTCTTAGCAAGTGAATAAAATTGTTTGTACAATTTCTGAAAAGTGATCAATCATATTACAATGCTATATAAATCTTTTGTCAAAGAAAAATTCATTCTTTAAAAAAATGAAACATGATTGTTCTTATAAAAAATTTAATTATAATAAATTTGAAAAAAGTAATTTGCAGATTTTAAATCGTTTTTATAATCCGAATCTGATTTTTGCTAGCATTTTCTTAATACAGTGATAATTTAAACAATAATGTCAATGTTAATGAGAATAATGATATAATATACACAATGAAAGACAAGCATTCAAAGAGTACCTTTTGGACTCAAATACATTGTCACAGACATTGGGGCTAAATATTACATTAGAAGTTCCAAACATTACGTTTTTTGATTTCTTAAATATCTTCTTTATGCCTTGTTCTGTATAAAACTTGCTTTGATAAGTCAATAATGAATAATATTGACGAGAATGATGATAATATTAATAATAGTAGTAGTAATAGTAACAACAATAACAATAATAATAAAGATACTCTTGTATTGTTGATGACGTCGATGGTGAAGATGATAACGATGATGAAGAAGACGACACTAATAATGCTGATTATAATAGTAAATGATTTTTACGAATAAAGTAAAATTAAGGTTTGTGACGACAACGAATGTCGTTGAGAATGATATTCACGCGGAAAATGATTGCCAGTTACATATTTCTAGCGTGATTGGTTCACATATTCAAAGTATCAGTTTTAATTTGAATAATTAGGGAATGATAATGATGATAAAGGTGGTAATATAAAGAGCATTTATAGAAATAAAGGCAATCATAAATTGCAATAGAAATTGGTTTAATAGATTGATGACTGATCAATCTCTTTAATATTTATAGGGATTTTTCACAAATTTCAGGATAATAATAGAATAAGATAATAAAATTACTAATCAATAATAACATAAGGCAATATGTGGAAAACCTGGCCATTATAACTGGACCTTGCTAGCATCTGATGCCATTCTCGAAATTCTTCATCAGGCTGGCTATACACATTGTTTATACTATTGATTTCTGACACATCTTCCTTTACCTCTGGTTTTTCATTACAAGTCGAAGTTAAAAACGATAATTTTGGTTGAAAGTTTCCGTTCAGTCCTTCAACACATTGTGTATGTAACCTTTCTATATCCTCTGCAGTAATTTGTCTAGGTGGATACTCAGTACTATTTTGATCTTCTGTTGGTTCAGTTTCACACTCACTCCAATCTATTGAACTCGGATCTATTGGTGGTAACTTGGCCAATATTTCTTCAACCGTTAAATCTTGATACTGTTCTACTTGATTATTTTGAACATTTGTAACTGATTTTTCTTTGTACACTACACCTGATTCTTCACACTTAGATGGTACATCGAGACAGTTTTCTGTGGGCTTTAACCGACTTTCTGGTGAGGCTTCAGAAACTGTATTTCTATGGGACAAATTATTCTGAGGACCACGAAGGAACTTTGATACTTGTTCGTTGCTACTCCTCAGAATATCTTCCATGCCGGATGATTCTACACTTTGACTAGGTAGAGCACTTGAATTAATGCTAGAATTGGTGCCGCGTGCCCGTAGATCAGCCAGCAATTCTTGTGTTGTCTTTAATTTAGGATTCCTTGAGATACTAGCTAGTTTTTCCTTTACACAATCCTCTAAAACCGGTTGCTTCTTCGTAGATTTACTGCCTTTCTTTCTACCACGTTTCTTTGGCCCTGATTCATCAGGTTTAGTGGAAGACTCCGTAAAATGATCAGAGATTCTTTCTCTAAATGTGGGGCTAGGCACTTGCATATTTGAATTACCACACACATTTTCGCCATTTAGACGTTGTTTTTTAACAAAGGTTTCACTTTCGGTGATTGAGACTGAATCATGATGCTGATAATTATGTTGGTCCTTGGGATCATCTTTTCGAAGACGTTTGTTTGAACTGTGAGTTCGTGGCACTGCTTCCATCGAATGATGTTGGCTCGAAGAACCAAGCGTAGGTGGCACATCAGAACTTGTTCTGTGGTTGCTGGTTACTGTAATTGACTGCTTATTTGATGACGCATTTGGAGAATGTAAATGATCGCAATTCACAGATAGAACTGGACTAAGCACCTGCAATTGGAACAATATATTAGTTCTATTATGTTCTATGAAAATAAAAGAAAATGTTATATACAAGTGGATTAAAAGTTAATATAATAGTGAATATACAAATTAAAATTTGATGTGATAAAAATAACAAATATAAATACTTTTAATACTGTTGAACTTAACAAATTATAAATTTCTTGTCAATCATGTTACTTTCAATGATCAATTGTTCTTTTACTCTGTTAGTCGTTATTAAGTGTTTTCCCTTCAATATGTTCTCCTTGATTTCAAGAAACAGTTTAGATATATTACCTACTTATTACTTATTTTGCTTATGAAATTGTAACAAAGCATTTCTGAATCTACATTTATATAAAATTTTGTCTTTAATTCGTTGGAAATTTAATCACATTAAAATGGAGAACATCAATAACTGAATATATTCAATTTAGAAAGATATAGTTACATAGTACATATGTATATGTTTTATATTTAATATATAGTATGTAAATAAAAAAATGAATATTTGAATGACTTACTCTGAGTGCAAGCGTATCCCTTAACAATGGACTTTGAGACCGTATTATACTTCTTAATGCCGGACTTTGTGGTTTAAAACATCTTAATGCAGGGCTATGTGGTTTTGCTCCGTTAAGAGCAGGTGGTGCTGTGTCTGCTGGTGTAGGTTGTGGTGTAGAATGAGCAGAAGGTAAAACCATATCACGCCATCTTCGTACCAAATCCTTCGCACGCTTTGCCAAAGCATCATTGTTTGTTTTTCGTCGAAGTTCATTGATGTATTTTCCAAGTCTTGTACTCTGAAATAATTCAAAAGATCTTTTTTATACTTATGTAATTAACCAGAAAACTAATAGAAATAAGACCAAATGAACGTGATGCAATTTCATCAAATTATTATGAGATGCAATTCCTGTCATTCTAATATATAACTTGTTTAATATAATATATTTGCAGCATTTTTACCTCAAGCACTTCTTTAGTGATCGTCGTCTTTTCCAGGGCCGTAATGACATCCACAACAGCTCCCATGTCGATGACCTAATAAAATTTGATAATTGTGCCATTATGAAGTATTGATTTTGTAAAAAATGTATTATATTTCTATACAAATGTATCACTTATATTAAATTGCTAGAATTAATAAAATAATTATATTTTGTATATTTGAAAATACCTTTCAATATATATGCTATTCCAATTTCCTAAATATTTGGGGAAATAGATATTTATATAAATTATTAATAAATTACATGTTTTTGCATAACATATAAATAATTAATGACATCTTATTGTGCTTGTCTTATTAAATATTTAATGCACACAATGATTAAATCATTTATTATTGAAAATAAAAATAGATGATCAACCTATATTAACTTTACTTAAAAAGAAAGTACTACTGCATTGTTTTAAAAATTTTATTATTATTTGAAAGAATGCAAATTAATTAAAAGATAATAAATTTAATACTTAAAATATTTTAATGTTTTATTAATATACAGAAAGTTTTAAAATTCTAATAAATTTACATCTGTGTTTTTAATCAATTACTACATTGTTAATAATTTGATAATTATATTCCTAGCAACACGTAACAAAAGATATTTCATTGACTCATAAATTCGATCTTACAATAGTAAAATCGAACCATACTTTGATATAAAGCTCAAACTACTATAACTACAAATGCAAATAATAGTACGATTCGATCATTGATACATTTAATACGTGATATAAAACATGAACGAACGTAAAATACAAATAATCAACACGTGTCTATATACATTTCCTTAATCTATAGCGAAATGAAAGTAGACTTATGGTAATGTTAACGTATATTGTAAAAATTGTTTGAAAACGGCGATCGGACCCGAATCGCGAGATTCTCCCAATTATCCTCGAATCTTTATTCTCTACATAAAATTCTAAAAAAGATATAAATACGGTAAAAAATGGTAATTTGCGAAAGTACTGCAATCGAGTGTAACTAGAGTCTAAACAGCGGGAGACAGCTAGAAAGGAAGGGAACGGTGATTTCTTTGTAAGTTCCTCTCGACTTTGGACAATTCGCTGGAGGAACGTTAAGGTTATGCTCCAGGTAGCCGAAAAACGCCTTTTACATTGGATGTATACACTCGTGCAAAAGGAAAATTGGCTGACTGGAATCGAACGTACACAGAAGAAACGCATTACTCACTCACACGCGGAACCGCCACCACACTACACTCTCAGTGACTCTCGCGCACGCTACTGGTACAGGCACACGGCGCACGGGGGATCGAGAGTGGCCCGATAGCCGTTTGCGTGAACGGACGGACGGCGCATCGCGGATTCATTCCGCTACTTACATTGTATTCCTTATCAAGTGATTTCAACAATCTATCGGTGAGCTCGGTGCAATATCTCTGCATCGGGGGGGCACACTTAGGGCCCTCGCGGGGAGATTAGGTTAGCGCAAAATCGTCTCCACGCGTCCGAGTGTCACGAATACGAGAGCACAGGGGGACTTGCAATGGCGACTACTGAACTGTGCTCTGCTCGCATGCCCTCCCTACCTCCCAAGTGCCTCCTAGTCGCAGCCCATGCATCGTCCCTAGCCCCACGCCGCCTCATACTGCCAGACGAACGCTACTAGCTCCTCTCGTGGTTGGACGAGACTCCTAACCGTTACCACACCTCCCTTCTATCCCCACTACCGTACCGATAGCGCTCCAATCGGTTACCAACTTTACACAGCTAACTTCAAACTGCTGCTCTCGTCCACTCGCGTTTAACCCTATTGCGATCGTTTAATACTTGTATTTCAATCATGATTTTGTTTCAGCGACTATTTTTATATTCGTGAATTTTAGTATTCTATTTTAATATTCTAGAAAAACGTTTGACATAAAATTTAAACCAGAAATCCATACAAACCAATAATAATTTTTCTCATATTTTTACTATATTCAAATTTGAGATACTTTAAACCTTAGAAAAATTCAATTGGGTTAACAGTGTACTGAAAAATGCAGTAGGGTTAATTCCCTTCTTATTAATTTCTTTGATTTTGAATTGCTCAATTTTTCCGTCAAAATTTGATCGTATAAATAGGCACTTGTATGTTTCATTCTAACTTATTATATCTAGTAACTTTAACTTATTACCAGATTTAGAGGAAAATTTTAAATTATATAGTTACTATATTTTATGTTTCAGCAAACATTTTAGAAAATTTAGGATATAATTGTTGAAAATAGTTCATTATTGGCTGATTACTATAAATAAAATGTAATTTTCACACCTAAAACATATACAATTTCAATAATAAAAATTGCGTTTGCTTTTAATAATCAAATTTGTAACATTGTAGAACGTTCCGAAGTTATCTACACGAATACTGCGCTTATAGTACCAATATAAAAAACGTGAAGTAACTATCTAGTTTTTTATTTGTAACATACAATGAATTTACATAAAAATATGTGTATATATATACATATATACAGTTATATTAGTATTTTTACTTAGTTGTGTAAAAATATACGAACATTTAAAATGATAATAATGTTAAAAATGTTGATTATTTAAATGGAAGTTTATTAATTGTATCGTTCATTATGATCATTACTTTTTGTATTAATTATCACGGTCTGTGTAATGTGTGCTTAATAGGAGAAATTTTGTGAAGATTAACAGCAACTTTCTACTATCAGAGATAAAGAATCGTCCATTTCATTGTCGTTGCATACTATTATTCTTTATTGGAGTGGTATATGTGGTTGATAATTAACAGTTTCTCATATGTGGTACCCATAACCTATAAGTATCAAATTATTCAGAACAATCGAATATTATTCTTATCTTTACATGAACAACACACCTTCATCACATTTAAATTCAGGAAAAAAATTGTTTAGCAAGTACAAACATGTAAAATACTTAATGCTGTTTTTGACGGAATAATCGAAAAATATTTTGTGATCTTACCCGTCTAAAGTTTCAAATTATTCGCGTATTTTCTCTCCTACGTGTTTAAAATTATATTTTCATTTTTTTGTCTAAAATTAAATTTTGGAACTGTAAGAGAAATAAATATTTTGTGTTATGTTAAGTATAAAGAAGTTGAGCTGTTGAATATGCGATACATCTGCATAAGTTCGCGCATGCATTATCTCGATCAAGTGCATACTTATTGCATGTTAAATATATTTTATCAAAATAATTGGCAAAAGTTACACTTAATGATATAATCTGAATAAGTGTGCAAAACTTGAAAACATAAAAATGTAATTTTGCTACTTCAGTAATTTGTTGCATCAATATACCACGAAAGTATTAATTACAGATAATTTTTTATCTCCTATAAGTATGTATTTCTTGAAAATTCTAAACGAATTATTTCATAATATTTTATAGATAATTTGAGATCTTTAATATAATACGTAACATTAGTGTTACATATACTTTGTTACAGAAAAAGATAATGATTACTCATTCAATAGATTTTTTTATAATATAAAATATCATGCTTTCATTATATATTTATGTATATTGTTCGTAAATAATTGTAAAAAATCAATTATATTTTCCTAATATGTTTAGAAAGATATAACAAAGATGGTCGGAATTTTGAAACAAGGTTAAGTAGAACATATGTTTCTCTGGCTTCTTGGATATTTATGTTAAAATTATTTCGAAAACTCTGCCAGCATATGTAGTAATTTATTTTGTATATTTGTAACTATAATTATTGTATAATTAAAGAATATGATATAATGCATTGCATATTTTTGTTTTTAATGATTCATGTCTGTCTCCTAGATTAATAATTCAATTGTTATAATTATTATATTTTGTAGAATATCTTTATAAATATACTCGTCAAATTTTGACAATATTTGAAAAAGAAACTATTTCTGTAATATATCATGTACGTCATAAAATTAAATTCCTTTGTATGGGCATATATATATATATATATGTATATACTGTATATTACATACAACATATATATATATATATATATATATATACACTTTAAAGAACTATCAGGATAGCCTATGTTTTAAATGCAATACACTTATAATTACTTTTAATATTATAGTACAAGTTGAAGGACATAGTGATGCAAAGATTCAATTTTACAAGAGAAAACTTACGTGATTAAATAAACATATTTCAATTAAGTGATTAAATTTATATCTTATCTGTATATTTGCTAATAAGTGTACATATTTTTAAATCATTTCATTAGTAATGATTGTTGTTTCTAGTTACTCTAATTTGATGTTGGTAATGTTATTGGTTTAATATATTCATAAATGATAATTCATACAATGTCCTAAATTTGGTCTAACTACGTCTATTTTGACAGTTTTCCAAGTGTGAATATATGCAAAATTTTACTTCTTGTTAGTACTACTAACTCCCGAATGAAGGCGCTACTATGCTTAAATTAAAAAATGAAATTTCTCGATCTGTAGGGCAAATTCTTAAACTATTCAGGGATTAAATTAAAGTTTTAACTCTCATAAATCATTTCTGTATTTATACATCATCTCACTATTCCGATTTTCTACAGAATTAATTAATCACATGCAATGAGTGTAGTGCCTTATTTTGTACATGGTGGCGCCATCTTATGGTAAATCAATGGTACTAAGAATAAGCAAAATTTTCATATAGATGTTGTCACCAAGTTCAAGATAAAACACTACACTAATCGCATCTAATTAATACTTAGACAAAACTAATCTTAATCAATTCCTTACATTCAAAACTTTCTTTCGAACTATCAAATGTTAAAAAATTCTTCGTGCCCAAGGACCAATAAAATTTGGACTTTTTAATTTTGCCACCTGTCGATTAAACATAAGTAATTATTATTATTATACGCACACATCAGGCGTAAATATCTCGAGATTAAATGATGGGAATAGTATAGCTATTAAAATTTACCACACTCTATAAGGATATCACAAAATATATTTTTTATTATCTTATATCTTATTTAAAAGAAATGGCGATGACCTTGAAATCTTGTAAAACATGATCATTAGAAAAAACTATTTCCTCTGTTGTCCTGAAAAGCTTTATCATACAATAATAAATAAAGCAGATATTTAAGTGATTGGATTTAGTTTGGTTACTTTGTATACACATATACCTTTTAGAACAATATGCATATAAATAAAATGTATTTCACAAATGATCTTTATTTCTACTGATTATAAGTATCTAATAATTTTACATTCGATTTTAATAAATTCTTCATAATTTATAAAATAAATTTCGTATTTCTTAATATTATAGAGTACAATATTTCCTGCTAAAAGAATATTACTATACTGATTTGATATAATACTTATCATCTATTTACAAAGACTTCTATAATGTTCAAAAGGAAGAAACATTTTCCTTAAAAAAATACTCTAATTAAAATAAACATGTACCATTATCAATACTTACTTTCTATCATATAGACATATATGTAAAAGGTTAAAAAGTGATTAAAATTGAGTAATTCTTTTTATAATATATTTTCTATATATTTCTATATATTTCAATATATTTTCTTCTAGTAATAAAAATTTTATCCATATAATTATTAAATTCTTCTCCAAACGATAAAATAATTCTAAAACTTTCATAAATTTTACAATTGAGCATACATTTAGTATTTTCAGATTCTTCGATAAATCAACAATACAATAATTATGATAAGCAATCTTAGATAAATAAAGAATTATAAAAAAACAAAGGAAAGATTTGAAATTGAAACTCTTTTAGAAAGAGATTATATATTTAAAGAAATGTATTGCTTGAATTTGTATTGACAAAGTGATTACTAATACACAACCTTAATTAAATTCAATTAGCTTATCAATATAAGAATTTAGAAGTATAAACCAAAACACCTCACAATATATTATTTACTTTATATTAAACATTCATAAATAAATTTCATAAATAAAATAATTCCAATTTTTTAACAAATTTGAAGGACCTACTCCAAAGTGTTCGTAATGTATTAATTAATTAATCTTTAAATGAAGCAATAGTATTACTTATAATTTTTACAATATTTTGTACACCGGTTTTAAGATATTCAAGATTCTACTGAAATACTCCATTCAGTAAGTGTATTCATCTTATGCAAATAAATATTTATATGAAGTTTAGTAGTAACAAAAAAATAAATTTTTGAAAAAACAAAAATTAGGTCAAACCATTGGTCAATGGTGGAGGCCTCCGACTTTCAGTTTTTTTGATTGACGAACTGTCCTGCTAGTTTCACTGTCTGATGATTCAGACTCTGTGTCATTGTATCCAGGCATTGGTACACCTTCTGACTTTGTGACCTCACAAGTTTCAGCGGCGAAATTTCCTGTTATCTTTGCTTTCTCAAGTGCCCTAACTATAAATAGTACAAAAATACATTTATGGTGCAGAAAAATTTTGTAGATCAATATTATATATATTTTATAGTATATAGAACATATTTCAATATATTTTTAAAATATAAAAGTAACATATATAAACTTTTACCTAAACTACAATTATGACAAAATGTAATTAATGGACAATAATTGTAATATTCTTCTATTTAAACTGTATTTTGAATTTCCAAAGAGTGTTAGAATAAAATCTAATTAACTTTCTGATTAATATTTACTTTGAGACTCCAAGAGATTATTCTGGCGTTTCAAGTCATCAATATCCTGTTGATGGGAGGAATTCTTGCGTCGCATAAACTGTATATACTCGGCAGCTTTTTTGAGTATTTGTGCCCTACTTGCAACCTTTTCTCCTTGCAATGCAGGTACAGAGTCTCTAAGGCTAGAGAAACTATCTTTGATGTGATCCCGACGTTTCCGTTCCAGTGCATTATGGTGTGCCCTTTTTTCTGCCTATCAATATATACAATGCTTTTTCATATCAAATCAAACTACATTATATATAAGTTGTATAAAAATCTTACATCTAAATCCTTGCCTTATAATCAATATCAATCTTAAATTTATTATTACAAATAAACATGTGTGTGTATATCTTAATCTTAATTATACAATTAAATCTTTAGATCAATATACATATTAGTCGAGTATCTTTATTTTATAAGATATTCAATAATAAATTATTTACAAGAATAAATTGGTTAAAGCGCACAGAAAGTGTCCATTTAACCTCAACGATATTTACATTTTATATTTTGAAAATAAAATTTGTTTATATCGTTAATTAAATAAAAGATGTTGAATAAATGAATAGAATTAGAAAAAAGGAAAATAAGGAAAATAAGAGTGGATAATGAACTTACTTGAGAATAATATTGAGTGTTGTTTGAATGCCTCTGCCTAGAATCGGAATCGTCACCTTCCTAAAAAACGATCTCTTTAACAAGGTCCATTGAAAGAACAGTTTTAAGGGCTTACATCGCTCTCAATGTCGATGTCTCGATCATCGTCACTCATTATAAATTCCTTGGTATGTTTAAGAAACAGGTAAACAAAAGATACTTTGTCAAGTTTTTAAGAAATATACAAACAGTGTACATACAGTACATATCTAACAAAACGCACGTAGGATTTGACAACCACGAAAGTCACTAGTTTTTAGGAACTTGTCTAGAGCCTTTATTTTCAACAAGCGCAGTGTTTGTTTATGTCTCAATTTCATAACAACAGAGAGAAATTATTTTTCTCAGTCGCGGGGAGACGCGATCGCTAGGAAGCGCATCAACGGGAGTCGTAAATTCCCGTTACGATCGTAATAATCGACACCACGAACAGGTCGACCTCTCTATTTCTTGTGGGATAATAGGAGTGGTTGACAGTAAACAACAGTAATTAGCAGTTTATAATAATTATATTTTTCAACTACTCAATACACTTAAATGTTACATCGTTTCGTAATGTATATGTGATATAGATAACTGGTACTTGTAGACTTGGTTCCGTAGTCGTAGAAGCAGAGAGTTGATTGAACTGATGTCGTGTAAACCGTTTAGATGATTGCCCAAAGGTTGTAGTAACAGTTGAGATGACTGCATTAGTGAGAAGACTGCTCTAAGGTTGTAGCAATAGTAAAGACCTGCGTCGTGTTATTACGGAGGAAGTCTCCTGACAACGTGGCTCATGGGTGTCCTTGTTTATGGGAAAAACTTGCTTTTCCGTTAGACAAACATCCGCTTTCTCCGTAATTTGTAAGAACGGCTTTAAGGACCATCGATAAACCGAAAATACTTGTATGAATAGAGATTAAGTTAAAAAGGTTCGGTTTATGGTGGTCCCTTAGGTTTATTGCGGTTCGGTGTAACGGTGTGTCGGCCTTGGCGGTCAGACCATGAGGGACATATAATGAATCTTCACAGGAATTGGCCATCGTTGTTATGTACTATCGATGGTAGTTATTGACACAAATGTGATTATTACAGAGTTTAACAAGTAATAGCAGCTATTAGATAATCGAGATGTTGATGGCAATGGATTTAGGTTCGATAACGAATCCACGGTCAACGGGATGACGAATGCGATTTCCTTCACAGTCTAGGTCGAACTCAACTTACTGATCCACGATTCGGGTGTGACTTAACGTACTTGTCCACGGTGCAAATAGAACTTATCTGACTGAATCTCAGTCCAAGTGGAAAGTCCTCTCCGTACCTCTGTGTAATCCTCAGGTCAATCTTTGTTTTTAAGAAAAGCTATTTAATTATTCCATTCGAGCCCAAGCCCACTGTCATAAATCTTGGGCAAACATAATTGAATTAAATCATAAACAGCCTCTTAGTTTTATTATTTAAGTATGGCTATAATAAAAAGTCTGGACTAAAGTATTGTGGACTAAAGTATTCCCAAACATTCCAAAAGAAAGGTTCCGATGTCCTTTTATCTCCGACATATATATTTATTTATTTATATATCGGAGAAGAAAGGACACCGGACCTTCCCTTCGAAATCCAGTAGAAAGTCCTCGATACGTCAACGTTATTAAAGCAGATACGATAGTCCGAAACTTGAGACAATGAGCTTATGCTCGAGGCGACAATTGGTCGCCTAGCGTAGCCACGGTCAAGGGATGAACGTTGTACCTAACAGAGGTATAAAACAATTGTACCGCTCTCATTAAAAAGAAATAGTCACACAAAACCTATTCTTTTGGCAAGAGGATCGCCAGATGTTGATGCATCCCACGGTAAACACTTAGCCAGCCGGAGGACATGCTAATAAACCTTAGGACTTAATTACCTGAGGGCAATCGGACAGACCGTCTTTCCCTAGCAGTCCATAAATCGATCAACCTACGACAGACAAGAGAAATCTGTTTCCCTCATGTACGACACTTCCCGTTAGGGCATTCTCTTTGGTGGAATCGTGTCGACCAGTACCTGGCATCTGGAGAGAAACGAAGACTCCGAGTTAAACAAGTCCTTCTTGTACTACTAGCAAGTACAGTACGCCCGATTTCGACTTTGAAGCATATCGCACCTGTTATCCCGTTGACCGTGGATTCGCTATCGAGCTTAGGGTCGTTGCCATTAGTGTCTCATTCGCGCGGTTACTTATCAACTCTGTGCTACTCACACTTGTGCTAATTCGCATTACTTCGGTTGTACGCGACGAGGACTGATTCCGGAGAATATTCATTGCACGCCCCTAACTCAAATCTTAATGCCAACCCGACATATATATATAGGTTGGTGCAGTAGGAAATTATGTCACTAGTACCAAAATTTAATTTAAATAAATCTACACTTTTTGTATCTTTCACATATCTTATATTCTAAATTCAATATTTACTATAATGTTATATAATTTAATTGTATAAGTTGAATGTATTGACAATATACAATAACATGTGAAATACGTACAAGAACCATAAAATTATTATTAATAGCTCACGAATTTTTAATTCTTTACTTAGAAAGGTTAAATTATTTTAAGATTGATTATCTTATTAATATTATGTTTAGCTCTCAGGTAGAAAGTAATAAAATATTTAAAATTTATTGTATCTTTATTATTTTAGGTTATTTGATAACCTACAGGTTGCGATAATAATTTATTTTTATACAGAACAAAATTAAAAAAATGTTATTAAATAGCTACCGAAACAACAAATTAATCTGTCATTTTAATTAAAAATAAGATTTTAAAGGAAATTTATTCTCTAAAATTTATTGTATCTAATATGATTAATTTTCTGTTTGTTTAATTTGGAGATAAAGTAAATCAATATTTGGCATAGTTTTCAAGAAATTGGTAATGTTCTGTATGATTCACTTTTTTTCCTGTTATGTTGGAAAAGGAGAAATGATAGTAATTATATCATCGTTTGGGACTTGGAGTGGCCGTCCGTTTAGGAATCTGCCAACAGTCTTCATCAGAGAGTTCTGACTATTCGTGTTATACTATGCTGTACTCTGTATCTTTACTTGCAAATACATAATCTAATGACATACTATAACTCGGCAGCTTTAATTTACCTCCACCTTGAGCGTTGATCTCGTGCAAGGTTCGCGATATCAACCGATCAGTTGCAACCTGACCGATCGCCACATAGTTGAGAATTCGCAACAATTATATTTTTAATTTTTCTTATTTATTTATATTATCGGCAAAATTATGAGTTATTATAATTTTACTGATTTCTTATTTAATAATACTACTTTCGTATCTACTTTATTAATGAATGTATTTAGAAAAATATATCAAATGTATCTTTTATTATGTTCGCAACAGAAATATGTAAAAAATTAATTGTATAATTACAAAGAAAATATATTTCGGAAATATGCAAGTTTAATAAAGAAATATTACAATTGTATAAGTTCTGGTTCTACCGATAAGATTATAAATATTTTATTTATATACGTACAATATAAAATTTTTCGATACCGACTGCAGTTGGCGTTAGTGTTGACGGCTTCTCTTACAGATCTCGACTGTAACCAAGAAGTGAAAGGATTAACAAATGAAACGTCGGTACTATCTTATAGTACTATCACTGATATGTGGGACGTTTAGAAATTTTCAATTTATCTTTATGATTAATTATAATTCAAGTGAAGCAGGGAGAATAAAGTAAATTGAAGTACAGTATACAAAGACTAATTCTATCTTGAGTTTAAATACTGATCTGTTAAGTAGCAGGGGGGGAGGGGAGCTTCTTTAAATAGAACGCATATCTATACCTACGATACTGTAAAGTTTAGCAATTTTTACCCGAGTTTACTGCAAGCGGTTGAGTCAACCCCGTGTCCAGTTTCGTTATCGTTCGTCAAGTTCGGTGTCGATGAGTCGTCATCGGTAAAGACATCGCGCGTCTATCGAATGACACGAACCCCCGCGGATTCTCGACGACTGGACTCGGTAAGCAGCATCGGTGCGATGACAGATGTCGCGACTCGACGCAAACGACGACCAGTCGTTGAGCGATCGCGAACGCTATAGGTGTCCTTGGAGCGACGAATACAAAGGAATCGTCGAGCGCACGCTGACTCGCGCGCCTCAGCTCAACGCTCAAAGTCACATAAGTGTACGTACGTGTTATCATCGTACCCTGCGCTCGCAAACGGACTTAACTTAGGCTCTGTCTTGACGTAATTTTTTATTTAGTCGAAATTAAGACGCATCTGACCTTGACGCAAGATCCAGCGATATTCCATGGCGTTCAACGATTGACGCTAGTTGTTGCAACTAGTAACAGCGAACTAATTTAATTATCGTTAATAGATAGAATTCAGTGGTACTAGTTTTTAGCTTAGAACCGTGTTGATCTACCTATATTAACACTAGGTTTACGGGATCCGTCAATTTTACAGATTTCGAAATGAAATATCCCAAAAACCATAACATTAATTTTAACCATTTTGATTCATAAATTAATCATTTCATCTAAAGAATTTATATACACAATTATTTTTTCCTAGGCTTTCTAATTTTTGAAATCTGTATCTAGTATACCTATCTCTACGAAATCCGTCAAATTGATGGGCCAGTTGATTTCATAAACAATCCGTTTTTCAAGGGCAGTGTGCAAAAGTTTCAGTTATTGTAAACATTTCCCATTATTGTCTCCGCTTATTGTATATTTTTACAATAGGATAATTGAATTTGTGCACAGTATTTTCTTTTTTTGACCAATCCCCCTTTTCTAACAATCATGAGTAAATCCAGGAGATATAATAAGATATTGAATAAAATTGTCAACATCAATGAAGATTATTTTGAGGATACCTCCGAAGAAGATCAGTTTGAATTATGTCAAAGCGAAGCTGACAGTGAAAGTTCTGAATACACTGAAAGTTGAGATAGAAGGATCTTCGGATAGTGAAGAGGAGAGCTTCTTGGAAGTGTATTGTAACAAGAAAAGGATGCATATTTTTTCTAGTTCTGACTCCGAGGATGAAAGAACGAGCATTCCAAGCACATCCCAAAATGTAATGGGTGAAATTGAAATTGCAATTGACGGAACACAGTGGAGAAAACTGAAAGCAGGCGAATCTAGGGGCCGTTCGTATGATATTCAAGGATATGGCAGAACCTATTGGCTATGCTAAGAGAAATATTATGTTGGGTTGTGTAACTAGTAGTGCTTTCGAATTGATAATTAACAGACACATAATGAGACACATAAAAGATTGCACTGAAACCGAGGCACGTCGAATTTTGAAAAAAAACTGGACAATCACAGTTGCTGAGTTACGTAGTTTTCTAGGAATCCTATATGACCAGGACGCATATGAAGCGAGATCATTGAAAGCCTCCGAAAGAGTACAAACATAAATTTGTGCAGATATCTGAATCATGGAACAGATCTATATGTAATAGCCAGGCTTGTTACAAGCCATATGAAAATATTTCAATAGATGAACAATTATTTCCAACGAAAGCCCAATGCAGGTTTATGCAATATATGCCGAATAAGCCTCATAAATTTGACATTAAGTTTTGGTTAGCAGTTGACGTCCAAATAAAATATATTGTGAATGGTTTCCCTTATATGGGAAAAGATGAAACCCGATGTTCAAGGGGAAAAAGGACATGATGACTTTGTTTTCCTTACATTTATATAAATTAGAAAACTGCACGCTTACTGTGTATAAAAGTAAATCTAACGTAAAAATCCTCCTTCTAAGCACCAAACATACAGATGTACAAGTAGAAGACAATTATAAACATGTTCCAGAAACCATTGCTTTTTATAATAAAACAAAGTTTGGTGTGGACGTCGTTGACCGGATGGCACGCAAATATAGTATGAAAGCAGGGAGTTTCCGATGGCCCCTTCAAGTTGTTTTCAATATTTTAAATTTAGCAGCGATAAATACATGGATATTATGTAAAGAGTGCACCGGATCGAAAATATCCAAAAAGGAGTTCATATTTTACTTAGCCAAGGAATTAACTGGAGAAAACAAGGAGAACATTTGCCAAGTGGGCTACTGCAAAAAAGATAAAAGCAACAATTGTTGTATATATTGCTAAAAGATCGTATGTGAGAAATGCACAAACGAAATTCAGTATATTTGTAAAAAATATACTCAATAAATATGGTTACCTTATACCGTTAATATTATTGTTATCATTTCCGTGATAATTTAAGAAAAAAAGACTTTTTACATATTAATAATATATTTAAACATGAAGCCCAATATTGTTCAATTCAGACTTAATTTGAATAAATCGATGTTTTAAAGAAAATGCGTATTTTCGTTTACCCGTCAATTTGACGTGTGCTCGTAGAGATAGTTATATAAGAAACACCCATAAACCTAACGTTAAACTGTGTTTTGAATTTCTAAAGAGTGTTAGAATAAAATTAATTAATTTTCTGATTAATATTTACTTTGAGCCTGCAAGAGATCATTCTGGCGTATCAAGTCATCAATATCCTGTTGATGGGAGGACTTCCTACGTTGCATAAGCTGTATATACTCAGCAGCTTTCTTGAGTATTTGTGTCCTACTTGTAACCTTTTCTCCTTGCAATGTAGGTACAGAGTTTTTAAGGACAGAGAAACTATCTTTGATGTGATCCCGACGTTTCCTTTCCAGTGCATTATGGTGTGCCCTTTTTTCTGCCTATCAATATATACAATGTTTTTTCATATCAAATCAAACTACATTATATATAAGTTGTATAAAAATCTTACATCTAAATTCTTGCCTTATAATCAATACCAATCTTAAATTTATTATTAAAAATAAACATGTGAGTGTATATCTTAATCTTAATTATACAATTAAATCTCTAGATCAATATACATATTAGTCGAGTATCTTTATTTTATAAGATATTCAATGATAAATTATTTACAAGAATAAATTGGTTAAATCGCACAGAAAGTATCCATTTAACCTCAACGATATTTACATTTTATATTTTGAAAATAAAACTTGTTTATATCGTTAATTAAATAAAAGATGTTGAATAAATGAATAGAATTAGAAAAAAGGAAAATAAGGAAAATAAGAGTGGATAATGAACTTACTTGAGAATAATATTGAGTGTTGTTTGAATGCCTCTGCCTAGAATCGGAATCGTCACCTTCCTAAAAAACGATCTCTTTAACAAGGTCCATTGAAAGAACAGTTTTAAGGGCTTACATCGCTCTCAATGTCGATGTCTCGATCATCGTCACTCATTGTAAATTCCTTACTATGTTAAGAAACAGGTAAACAAAAGATACTTTATCAAGTTTTTAAGAAATATACAAACAGTGTACATATAGTACATATATAACAAAACGCACGTAGGATTTGACAACCACGAAAGTCACTAGTTCTTAGGAACTTATCTAGGGCCTTTATTTTCAACAGGCGCAGTGCTTTTTTATGTCTCAATTTCATACCAACAGAGAGGAATTATTTTCTCTCTGATAGTAGATAGATGATTTTATCGCAAAAATAACTAATAAACTATTGAAACAATTTATATTTAATAGAAGCAATAAAATAACAAAGGAGTGTTACTGATTATTGAAACGGATATATATATGCGTTTATATATAATATATATAGATATTTATTTATTTATATAGGCTGGTACAGTAGGAAATTATGTCACTAGTATCAAAATTTAATTTAAATAAATCTACACTTTTTGTATCTTTCACATATCTTATGTTCTAAATTCAATAATTACTATAATGTTATATAATTTAATTGTATAAGTTGAATGTATTGACAATGTATAATAACATGTGAAATACGTACAAGAACCATAAAATTATTATTAATAGCTCACGAATTTTTAATTCTTTACTTAGAAAGGTTAAATTATTTTAAGATTGATTATCTTATTAATATTATGTTTAGCTCTCAGGTAGAAAGTAATAAAATATTTAAAATTTATTGTATCTTTATTATTTTAGGTTATTTGATAACCTACAGGTTGCGATAATAATTTATTTTTATACAGAACAAAATAAAAAAAATGTTATTAAATAGCTACCGAAACAACAAATTAATCTGTCATTTTAATTAAAAATGAGATTTTAAAGGAAATTTATCCTCTAAAATTTATTGTATCTAATATCATTAATTTTCTGTTTGTTTAATTTGGTGATAAAGTAAATCAATATTTGGCATAGTTTTCAAGAAATTGGTAATGCTCTGTATGATTCACTTTTTTTTCCTGTTATGTTGAAAAAGGAGAAATGATAGTAATTATATCATCGTTTGGGACTTGGAGTGGCCGTCTGTTCAGGAATCTGCCAACAGTCTTCATCAGAGTGTTCTGACTATTCGTGTTATACTACGCTGTGCTCTGTATCTTAACTTGCAAATACATAATCTAATGACATACTACAACTCGGCAGCTTTAATTTACCTCCACCTTGAGCGTTGATCTCGTGCAAGGTTCGCGATATCAACCGATCAGTTGCAACCTGACCGATCGCCACATAGTTGAGAATTCGCAACAATTATATTTTTAATTTTACTTATTTATTTATATTATCGGCAGTATTATGAGTTATTATAATTTTACTGATTTCTTATTTAATAATACTACTTTCGTATCTACTTTATTAATGAATGTATTTAGAAAAATATATCAAATGTATCTTTTATTATGTTCGCAACAGAAATATGTAAAAAATTAATTGTATAATTACAAAGAAAATATATTTCGGAAATATGCAAGTTTAATAAAGAAATATTACAATTGTATAAGTTCTGGTTCTACCGATAAGATTATAAATATTTTATTTATATACGTACAATATAAAATTTTTCGATACCGACTGCAGTTGGCGTTAGTGTTGACGGCTACTCTTACAGATCTCGACTGTAACCAAGAAGTGAAAGGATTAACAAATGGAACGTCGGTACTATCCTATAGTACTATTACTGATGTGTGGGACGTTTGGAAATTTCCAGTTTATCTTTATAATTAATAATAATTCAAGCGAAACAGGGAGAATAAAGTAAATTGAAGTACAATGTACAAGGACTAATTCTATTTCGTGTTTAAATACAGATCTGTTAAGTAGCCGTACGCCGGGGGGGGGGGGTTAGGTTAGGATTAGGAAAAGAAATGATGATACTTAAATGATTCGTTCAATTATTTTCAAAAAGATTTTGGATAGTTTTAACTGGTTTGTATTAACGTAGTTCTTGGCATTGTTTTCCAAAGATGAGGCACTTTAGTGATATAAATATAAAGATTAATCTTTGAAGAACTATGCCAATTAGCAGGTTCCGCATGAAATCCGTCCACAAGTCACTCAACATTACACGTAAATCCCTATATTCAAGCTATTAATGCGAATGCAAAGTTCTGACCTTACTTGTCGGTGCATTTGCGTGAGCAGTGATAGATATTTCGTAGCCTAAGTTGGGAAACATTTATCTCCCATGTAGCACTTCCACGAACCTACAAACTTAAAAGAAAGCATACACCATGCAACATCTATTTTCTACACAACGCATACATGAATCTTTGCAAACTTAAAGAAAAACGTACACCACTCACCAAGCTAAAAGGAAGCATACACCACGCAACGTCTATCTCTCACGCAACGCTCACATGAATCTTTACAAACGCCGTATACTCAATAATACGCAACCCTACTGGCAGCAGTCAGTATCAAAGGTAGGCACATTTGTCCAACTCGCAACGAAAGAAAGAAAACGAAGCTACTGACGTTTTATTCGTAATTTCGTGTCTTGAAAAGGAATATTCCGATCGGTATATGGATAAAGGAGCGTTTAGACGATCTATACGATCGTCGATAGTGAAGGTTCCCAACATTGTACCGATAGAGCATAGGATCGATCGTCTAGGAGTCTTTTATGTACGACAGTGTTAAGATTCTTAAATATCGACGATAATATCGACAGTAATATTATCGATCGATCGAACGCTCCTTTAATGCTACTTTCTTGATATTAATATCTTTTAGAATATCGGAAAATTATCTTATCACTCTGACGTGACTTAAGTAAACTGCTCTTAAAACTAGGAAGGTAAAAAGAAGCAACGAACCTACGCGATGCACTTCCATGCACGATATAGCATCAAGTTTCAGCGGCAGGTTTATGATCGACCTTCCATCGATTTCTATCTGTCCGTTCGAAACTTACAGGAGCCACAGTCGAAGCCGCCAAACCGATGATGTCGCGGATGTTCAGCCAAGGATCGAGCATTCAGCCCTGCAATATCTAATTGTCCCCAATCGAACAAGCTTCATTTCCGATTGGAGGAGCCACTGAACAGGATTACGAAAGATCTCGAGTTACAGGTCGTAACTTACAACCCTACCTTATCCTAGTAGGGTTGCAGGTCGAGTCGATATCATTTAACTGACACGGAACTTACCGACACTGTTTTTTATTACTATCTTTTAAATGCCTGTCACAGCTGGTGTAAGTAACGTAACACAACGTAACAGAAATGTAACACAAAATAAAATAAAATATAACGCAAACGAGATAGGAAGAGAAAAGACTAGTTCATACGAGATCGCGCAAATGACTTTTTGAGTTGTTACTATATTAAATATACTATATCGAGGCTAAATGTACATAGTTACGGGATAAGTTAAGTTCGCAGCAGACATTGCTGACACTTACAGTTACAAAATTAAGGCTGTGATATGTGCGATGGGTTTCGATTACGAAGAGAGCACGAGTTCTTAGTCGCACTAGGGTAGTCGACAAGTTTATATATAAATGGTAAATACGGTGCAGCGTTACTCGATAATCGTTAATTCCAGACGCGATAGAATCGAATTGTAATTGCTATACACTGTCGATCAACGCATCATGACATTCGTAATACGGTGACGAAATAACAGAGCAATATTCGTGCATGAGACGCGCCGGAGAATTAGAGGGAGCCACGAGTGTGTAAGTGTTAAAAAAGCATTTTGATGAACGACGAAGAAAGTCGCGGTATTTAAAGGTGGAATTAACTATACTGTATAGAGCATGTTTGTAGAAAGGACTGTCGAATCGCGTACGATGCTATCGGCGGATGACAGGCCGTCGTTCGGAAAATAAGAATACGAAACGTACGAAAGTTTGCGACTAAGACGGATAACGTGGCACTTTGACACGTTGAAATCGAATTTGTTAAGCGAGCAGGGAGAAACGAGAAGAGAGTCTGTCGTAAGAAAATTGCATCCTTCACGCACGAAACCGAAGCTGTCGGTAAAAGCCGACAACGATTTATCGACGATAGAAGACTTTATCGACGACAACTTTCATCAAGGAAAACGACGATTAACGATATACGGCGGGGTGTGGGAAGAGTCAATGGTTGAATATCTCCGTTATTTTCGCAGATACGACGATCTTTTCGTAGCTGTAGGAGTTTCGGAAATTTCAAAATTACCTTGACTTTTTTAAATGGAACGCAGTTCTATAACTACGATAATGTAAAGTTTAGCAATTTTTACCCGAGTTTACTGCAAGCGGTTGAGTCAACCCCGTGTCCAATTTCGTTATCGTTCGTCAAGTTCGGTGTCGATGAGTCGTCATCGGTAAAGACATCGCGCGTCTATCGAATGACACGAACCCCCGCGGATTCTCGACGACTGGACTCGGTAAGCAGCATCGGCGCGATGACAGATGCCGCGACTCGACGCAAACGACGACCAGTCGTCGAGCGATCGCGAACGCTATAGGTGTCCTTGGAGCGACGAATACAAAGGAATCGTCGAGCGCACGCTGACTCGCGCGCCTCAGCTCAACGCTCAAAGTCACGTAAGTGTACGTACGTGCTATCATCGTACTGTGCGCTCGCAAACGGACTTAACTTAGGCTCTGTCTTGACGTAATTTTTTAATTAGTCGAAATTAAGACGCATCTGACCTTGACGCAAGATCCAGCGATATTCCATGGCGTTCAACGATTGACGCTAGTTGTTGCAACTAGTAACAGCGAACTAATTTAATTATCGTTAATAGATAGAATTCAGCGGTACTAGTTTTTAGCTTAGAACCGTATCGATTTGATTATATTAGAGGTCAGTTTATGAGCAAAATAATTACGCTATAATAGCAAAACATCACGTCGACCATTGGTGTAGAATGCGGCGGCTCATCCGAAAGAAAGAAGAATTTAATATAACGCATTTTAACGCGTGATAGATAATTATCGATTTTTCCGAATTTTCTTATGGCAGGTGCAATTTCTCCTACCCGAAATTTTACAAATAATTCTAAATTTTCTTAACTCTATTCTAACCACGTACATAACTCGTCATCCAACGATTATTTGTCAAATGATATAAATCCAATGTTAAGTACGTTTTCGCGCGTGCAATTCTCTTTTGCTTCGTAATATAAGGTCAGATATCCTTCACGTATTCTTTTACCTCGATCGCAACTGAATAATTCCTTATACGTTCCTTGTCGTTCGATCCCTAAAACTGAACTATACAAATCCTCTTATCCTCGCCCCTTCCTGCAAAAAAGCGAAACAAAACCATCTGCAGCGTACGCAAGATCGAGCGAAATCGATCGATTTCGTTGGATCGACTCGAACCGAACCGACTCGAAAAAACTATTCCCTTTCCTCTGTAACCGCTTTGCGGAGGGTTGGTCTGCGAAGCTGGTTCGCACGTTCGTGCGCTGCTAAATACGGAGCGCGCACCGGACGATCCGGTTCTGTGGAGCGTGACGCGTCGCTGTAGCCACGCGAGTGGGCGTGGCCGCCACGCCCTGCCGCCAATGGTGTCTCGCCTCTGAAACGCGCGACTGCCTTGGTGGGGATAATTGGCGGAGTGGGGGCAGGGTCGACGGTCGAGCACGCGGTCCGGCGAGTTATTGAATTCGTCGAATTGGCTGCTCGTCCGGACAAAAAGACGGACGAGCGAAAAGAAGCGGATAGCCAGATAAACGGCTGGCGGAGCAATCGTTTTATCCGTGCTACTGATCAATCTATTAACCGGCTGCGAGGTTCAGCGATTCCGCGTAGTGTACGGAATGTGAAAACGCGGATAAGGGAACGTAGGAATGCAGTTCCGTTCTCGTGATTCGCGTTGCTTCTAGATCATTTGATTTCTAAATCAACGCACGTTATTACCAGATTTTTGTGCATTCCGTAGCTAACGTAAAATTGCGAAAGCGCGCGAAAAACATTTCTACTTCGATGAAACACGAATTTGCAATGAAAAATCCACAGTCTGGCTGTTGGTAAAATTATGAAGTAAAATGATAACTGCGGTGTCAGTGGACGCTGTTGGTTCACATCGAGGCATCGTTTATTTAGCGATCACAGAGGTGGTTGGTTGGAAATTCTTAGCAGAAAAGAGATATTGCAGGCAGTGACGAAAGTCTACCGAATTTTCTGCATCTAACCGAAGAAACCAAAAACTTTGTTATAATTACGCGTACAGTACCGTACAATCATCGTTGATACGTGTATTTCTCAAAAGAATGCCAAAAGTTAGACAAAGCTCGACTGTCTGGCTACGTCAGAAGTTCTCTTCTCGTTCAGAGATCTTCAATTTATAGTTATCGTTGCATACGTTTCGTGATTTCATGCGAGTACACGTAACATCTGTACTTGGTGTAATTTTTCTAACGTTGTCCTGTTTCACGTTCTTTCGCTTCTTTCCTCTTAATAAAGTTAACACCGCATATCTAATTAACGCGCCGACAGAATTCATAACAGCTAACGTGTTATATACTTACATTTATATTTGATGTTTGTATGGGTTCTACGCGTGATAGAATACCTCTGTGATCGACTGTACGCGATTAGTTTCAGTTAAACAACCTGTACATCCGTAGCATCGCTGTCTATGTAACTGTCCACGTACTTACATACGCACGAAGTTCGTAATGAGATTTCGCGCGATGATCGCTTATGGCGAGCCATCGAGATCTTACGGTTTTAAAGATAGGTAGTTGTAATATTTTACGAGATGTTTAATGTCGCCAGCTTTTTCTTTCTTACGCTTATATTATAACGACCTATATCCCGCGAGTACCCGACATATCCGGCCGTATCAGGTAAATTATTCGTCTGCGAGCAGGCAAAACCCGTCTATTCGCAGCTTTTAATCTCAGCGACTTTGTCTTCATCGCGATTTATCTCTGCCTCGACTCTTCATTTCGCATCATTTGTATTTTCTACACTGCGTTCAGCAACTTTACCAACATCGAGCAACGTGTAGTCGTCTCTCGTTGCTCCACCTTCCGCAGAACATCTCCAACAAACGGTAAGTTGCAGCAACTTTTTGTCCAAGCTAAACGATATTCAACAACGAGCGGCGAGAAAAAGTTGCTCCGTGTCGCCTCAGCGAAGACGTTTACGTGTTTTCCAGCTACGATGAGACGGTTCGTCTTCTCAGACAGAACGAGCAACGCGCTGCGTATTTAAATCACCTTATTACGCGAAGCAACGAACGCGGAGATTGCGGCGTGTCTGAATATTAACGCGCGTAACCGATACTTAAATATTAATTGCAATAAAAATTGATTTATATGCAACGTGTGATTATTGATTCACTTACGCCCTCCACCCAATATGTATACACGCTGTGCAACGAGCAGTTAACGACGTTTCCTGCGTGCATCGATCGAGCTTGTATTTCGCGCGTGCTTGCTACCGTACATCGCATAGGTGGGGATAGCGATACGAATTTTTCAAGAGCTGAGAGCCTTTCCATCTCCCGCCCCTTCTTTCGTTTTCCTTCAGCGCTGCACGCTTTTTATGGATAGCCTCGGTGAACCGCGAGTCGGTCGACGCGTCCGCAAGTTTGCTGAGTTGCTGGTAAACGAGGTTCACGCCCACGGCCAATAGGAAAATGGGTCCAGACGCGGGGGCGTGGCCACTTGCGATTCATGGCGGTGAAACGAGGCCGACAGAGGGGTGCACTGTCGCGGCCCACGCCCACTTCTCGGTGCACTTTGTACATATAGAGCGAATTATATAAGCAAGTAAGTAGCAATGTATACGTAACTACGAAAATTTGATGCTATAGTAAAGAAAAAACACGTGATATAGAACGTAACGAAAAGGCACTCTGTTGGAAAGTAACGGTACAATGGTCAACGGTCGAGAGTATATTTGACAAGTTCGTTAAGCGCTCAAAAAGTAGAGGAAACTGGGGAACTTGCGCAAGCATCGGTCACGCGCTTTGCCACTAAAACTTTATGAAGTAGAACGGTCCAGTTCTCGCCAGCACCGTGTATCCCGTGTTCGCCAAAACTTAAGATATTCGAGTTAAAATTTATTTACAGTCGTAAGAGTTGCTTTTTCAGAGAAGAAGAGTAGGAGCGTGCAGCAACGCGGTTGGGTGCAGGCCACGCCCACAGCGCGGCGTAGTGGGAGGCGCTGGAGCGGGCACGGAGTGGTGGAAACGAGAGGCGAGGTAATCTACGAAGAAACAATAAAGCGGCTGGTGGCATTCGGCGCGACTCGAGTTCGTGACGCAACGAGGGTGGAAAAAGTGGTGTCGTAACGTTAGAGTGGGGGAACGAATGTATGTTTTTGCGTCTATGGAGGAGGAATTGGTTGGATGGTGCGATAAGATAGCTAAGAGAAGTGGTCGGCTCGTTGGTGGGGTGTTTTAGGTTTGATGAATGTGGAAGGTGGGAATGTTACGAGCTTGTTTTGACCTGATATACGAGCTGCTCGGAAGCCACACCGATCGACTCCGCAAATGGAAAAACTACATACATACGATCGTAGAAAGAAAGACGCGACGTTACAAACCTTGTGTTTTAAAATTCACGTTAGTATTTTCATGCCACTTTTATATCGCTCCTTGAGAAACTGCCTTAAATTTAAACTTTAAACTTCTCCCTTGTCCGCAACCGTATCCATTCGCATTTCTCTTCGAACCTCTCTACGTCGTTTAAACTTCCTCCTTAAACCCTCCGTAAAAGTCGCTTTCTTATCGCAGTCGTAATATTTGATCGCCAACTCGTTCACTCGGCTGCACTGAATATGCAACGAAGCTGCTTCCGCTACTCGCTGTCTCCTTCTAACCATCATCCGTGCTTATCCTTTCTTATTCGCCATATTTAATTTACGCTCTGTTCTTTTCCGTGCACTCTATGCGCATTAAGTATAAGCAGTCAGATAGTTAGTTAACACTTTACCGACCGCTACCGATTCAACAGCATACGCACGTCCGATCGGCATCTCAGGCGCAGATTCTCTCTGGCGCCGGCTCTGTTTCGGTTTAGACTCTCCAATATCATTCTTTTCGTTTATCGCGAACGGTAAGTTTTTCGAATTGGTATAAAACTGTGGGAGCTTACGAAGCAACGCAACTGACGCAACTAAGCAAGGTACCTTAGTGCTAAATAACAAATTACTGCTCAAATAACGAGAAAGATTATTGGCGATAAAAAGCCGATTAATAGGCTATCGGTTGGTAAGCGCCGGCGACAAAAAACCGATTAATCGGTTATCGGTCGGTAAAGTGTTAATCTTACTGTCACACAGATTTACCAAACAAACACTGGTGGCTCTGCTGTCTTTTCTAAACGGAAGATTCGAGAAACAGGAAAATTGGTAATTCGTACGAAACGAGCAGCTGTTCCGATACTTACGCTCTAATAGGAAGCTTAACATTGTAGCCATTATATGGTAATTTGCAACGTAAGATTATCCAAGCTAAAGGACAAAGTTATAGGTAAAGTGTCGTAAGGGAAACATGGTGGAGACGTTACGGATGAGGGTGAAGAATAAATTTACGACGGTTGCGCGTGTTTACGACGATAGAAGGACGAACCAGTGTGCCGGTTTCGCCAGTTGCACGTGTGACAAAAGAGGAAAGATATGTCATCGCGGTGTCTCGCGAACGACTTGTCACGGTGACATTCACGGTTAGTTGTGGAATAGGTCGTGTAAATAAGAAGGCGTGTCTGTGCAAAGGATATTATACACAGGGTGTCTCGTTTTCATTCATCCACGCGATTACACTGGAGAGGTTGAAATGACAGTTAAACGAGATACCGATATACCGACGTAAGTAACAAACTGATGAGAAATATTTTTTTTTCCCAAGAAGGTAAATTCCATGCTCGATGTTTAACTACCTGTATATTTTATTTATTTTAATATTACGCGTAGCAAATTGTGTAAAGAAAATAGTTAAGCCGTGACTGGAACAAACGATCTTTTTCATAGCATGGTATTTCATGGGACCAAGGGAGACCAGACAGCTTGAATCAGGTTGTTCCAAAAGATTCTTTATAGGAAAATGACAGACACGCTACATTTTTTGTTTTAATGCAAACGAAACGTATGCTGAAGTAACTGAAGATACAAAATATTCGACAGATCAACTCTTTGCACTTCTATGTCGAGTGTGAAACTGATAGTTTTTATCCGAGGAGCTCCTTTGTCGAGTCCCACTCGACATTCTTTTATGTCCACCTTTTTTTGTGAAACGTGCGAGAGAAAATCAGGTTTGCATCCTGGAAATTGTTTCAAGATATATCATACACTTAAAAATTATAAGATACAACAATAGTGCGAATAAAACTGGTATTTAAGTGAATTTCTTTCTTCCTTTGTTTATTTAAATTGTCTTATTTTCTAGTTAAAGTAAATTTCAAATAAAACAATTAAAAGCGTTGCGAGCTGCTGGTAACGAAATTGGAATAAAATTCGCAGTGCGAGGGGTTAAGTTTCCTATTTGTATGAACATCGCCAGATAAAGCAGCTACCTGCAGATAGCGAAAGACACTTTTTCGACAACCTAATATTACAAATGTGCAATATACCAAATACAAATGTCCGTAGTGTATCTATCTGCTCAGTCGGTATCGTAAACAACCGAAGAAGAGCAAGTGAAACCAATATACAACTTTATACCAACAAAGCTAAAAACGAGTCTTCTGTCGAAATGAACAGACTTAGCAATCGTTAGAATAATTATTTCTACCTGTTTTACCGGCAACTAAGTGACTGCGGATTTTGCAATACCACCTAATGACGAAATTCGCAATCACTTAGTTGCCAACGTAATAGTAACCAGCTGATCACCGATTATCGGATGTTACTATTATTCATTGTCGTTATTCAAACGAACGATTTTTTATTCGTATGTACTCGTTGATTTCTGTTTTATTCGTCCATTTACGTACATAGACAGATAATGTGTTGAATTGCTCGAATAGGTACGTTAGTTACGTTAGGCATGCAAAGATAATTAATCGAACGATTATAATTGCATCGTAGATTTTTCAAAGAGTAGAAGCGTTTTTCTAGTTTCAATTGCAGCTGGAGCATCGGTGAAAACGTATCGCCCGAAAGTAGCCGCATCTTATTGCCGCATCCGTTACAAACAGAGAAGGTTATGAATTTAAATCAGTGAGAACTGGGAATGAATGATCTCGGACTTTCGAACGGTAGCGTGTAATTTCAGCTATCTGGAGAACCATCGTACCGTTTATTTCAACACATTTTGCTCGAGGAAAGCCTAAATATAGGTTTTTCTCTACGCAGCTTGCCGCGATCTTAATTATCCCAGTGACTCTGCGTGTCTGAGAAACAGCTGAGGATATGTAAAGAGCTTCGAAGCTCAACTATCGCCAATTATCAGCGCGAAGGAAGAGTTTAATATACAGGGTGTCTCTAACAAATGGGACAAGCCATCGCGTTGATACGATAGAAGATGGGGAAAAAATTGAAATAAAATTGAAATAGAGGAAATTAAAATAAAATAAAGAATCGAATTTGTGCGCCATTTTTCCGGAAGTACAGGCGTTTCAAACGTGTCGAACTCGTCTCTAATTTTCTAGACTAACAGTACGCGTTTCTTTCGGTGTACTTTTTCAATAATTTAATTCGCCTAGTCAAATATTGCAAATAATTTCCGTAATCAACGTGATATCAGTAAAATTATTTTAAAAATTGCATCGATTAGGATGTCGATTAGAGCTGAAATCTCTGGCTGCGGACTTCATTAGTCGACTTTCTCTGTCCGAGATTTTTTGATAAAATGCTCGAAAAGATATATATACGTAACAAGATATCTACGCAGGCCAGATGATTAATTTGGTAATTTGTAATGGAAATTCTTAAACGCGATTACGCTGTCGTGCGTTCGTGTTAAGATCGTAGTATTATTTTTCTTCGACGAGCCTCGAGTATTAAACTAACGTGATTATTCTCGTTAAAAGCGTACGTAGAAATTCTTCGAGGAAAACAGAAGCAGAAGATAAAATATAAATCGACTTTGCTTGGCTTCCCTGTGGATAAAAAAAAATTTATTATTTATAACGAACATGTAAATTATTTCTGTTTTAATGGACAATTTCGTAATTAACGCTTGCAACGAATCGTCCTAAATTATATCTGCCGAGTATTGAAAATATGAAAGAATATCGTCGTTAACAAAACAAGATTATTTTCAAAAATATTCCATATTTTCGTAATTTTCGAATAATTTGGTCGTTCGAAAGTAGAGAAGCTTCCACACGAGCGCTTAAAAATTACTTACGAAATAAACAATAATATTAAAATTTTCGTTAAAAACGAGTAAATACGATTTTTATGGAAATTTATATTTTCCTCGATACGATTGAAAATCGATAGGAATTGGATAGGAAGTGTTATACTTTGGGTATTTTACAAGTTTCTTCACGTATCTTCAAGTTTCTCATATTGGCTAGCGTTTCTTGAACTGTGAACTTTTCACCTTTCCACATTCCTTACATTCCTTACATTCCTTACCATGACACGGCTACAACGCATAAACCTTCACGTAGTGAATTATTAACGCGAATGTGGATTAACGTAACGTAATTTTAACGTTAGTTTCATCGAGAAGAAAGCAGGTTTCTCTTTTTGGCAAGCTTGTAAAAGCTTCCTAACATCCACTAACGATATTTCCAACAATTAACGCAAATAATTTCCATCTGCAAACAAACCCAGTTCCGTCGTAGCCAATTCAATCTCCTACTGCGAAAAATCCATCGCCTTACTCGCACATTCACTAATCTTGTACGTACATATCTCTAGAGCCTGTGTGCATAGCGTGCATCGCCAACAACAGGTTAGAATCGTTCAGCGTGGACAGCAACGAGAACAATGTTAACAAAGCGTCCGCGTAACGCGACACGAACGCTCCTCCTATGAAGGAGGAACGAAGGAACGCTGGCGTTCCACGCGAACCATCGTTCGCCGTTCAGCAACGAGTGGAGGGGATGAGGCCACGCCCACTAACTGGAACGCTCGAGTGCAGCGCGATAGGCGGCTGGCCGCGCGGCCAATCAGCGCGTGCATCGCGGAACGCGGCCGAGCGGTGGGGGCCAGGCAGCGCATCGGGAGTGTGGGTATCGTTCGAGCGCAGTGTCCCTGGAGACGCGAAGTTGGCTGCTCGATTTTCCTCTGGCCTTCCGGTTTTCCACCGACCGGTTTCCGGCCGCGTGCGTTCACTCGCGTTGCTTCCGGTTGCTGCGAAACATTTTCACCAGACAAATTCACTGTTTCGTCGATCTCTCGTTGCAAGAAACTACGAAGGAAGAGTATTTTCGTGAAATATCGCACCGAGGGCGAGAGAGGCCGTGTTGTGTGGATCTTGAACGGCCGGAAACGAGACGCCGCGGAGACTTCGATGCTGCCGCAGCAACGTTCGCGGAGAAACGCAGACGTCCTCAAGCTTTGCCGAGGATATTTTCCCTGCATTTCGAATATGCGGGTGTTTGTAGAGTTTTGGAGAACGGCGTGAGCCTTGTGCAACATTGTTGCGCTCTTTCTCAGATGCGGAAAAATGGTAGAATCGAGGCTTTCGAGAGTATCAGCCGAGTTTGAATCGGTTGCAGCTGTTGGGATCGTTTGAAGGACTATTGGTGCTGTTTTTATTGGTGAAAGGCAGTGATTTCGAGGGGAATTGGTATTTTGTGTGGCAAGGAACGTCGATGTTTGTCGAACATTGGTAAACTTCCAACTTTCTTCGAACATTGAAATTTGTGTGAAAGTGGATCGGTATATTTGGAAGAGTATCCTCTGGATTTAAGGATTTTTCCATGGACTGTAGATTTTTGGACAATTGGAAAGGAAAAGAGTTCCGGAAGATTTCAGTGACTCGCAGCGATATTGCTGCGTGCAATTGAAATTGGGACTCTGATCAAGACACAGCATGGCGAAAGGTATGTGCAAAATTATGCGACACGATGGAAAAGCTCAGGTTAAACGGATATTACAAATTTTCAAAAGAGAAGAAACTTCGCGGTTGCAAAGCTACGTTGCTTCCTCTGCGAGCTTTTTTCTCATCCGATACGTTTCTGCTAATTTCGAGGCGATTTACGACTTTATATTTCACAAGCAATGCCATTGCATAGGTTAAATTGAAATGAATATTTTCTATCGAACAACGTATTTATCTGAGAATTTCGTCAGAAAATTAATACATTTGTTTCACCGTAGCAATTAAAGACTGCTTGAACACGAACTTCAAAATGGAACAAAGTTTTACAGCGAACAGATAGATATGTTTCATAACAATTCCATAAAGTTTGAACATCGAATAGCAAAATGGAATAATCGAGTAAATGATGAACAAGGTTCTACAGTGAACAGCTAGATACGTTTCATAGCAATTCCATAAAGTTTGAACATGGAACAGTAAAAAAGAATAATCGAGTAAATGATGAACAAAGTTTTACAGCGGACAGCTAGAGATATTTTATAGCAATTCCACAAAGTTTGAACATCGAACAGCAAAAAGAAATAATCGAGTAAATGACGAACAAGGTTCTACAGCAAACAGTTAGATATATTTCATAGCAATTCCATAAAGTTTGAACATCGAACAGCTAGATGTTTCATAGCAATTCCATGAAGTTTGAACATAAAACAGCAAAAAAGAATAATCGAATAAATGATGAACAAGGTTCTACAGTGAACAGCT
Organism: Bombus difficillimus; assembly: GCA_014737525.1. NCBI lineage: Eukaryota > Metazoa > Arthropoda > Insecta > Hymenoptera > Apidae > Bombus > Bombus difficillimus. The sequence goes on along the minus strand of JACXIT010000181.1, from coordinate 361,695 downwards.
AGATATGTTTCATAGCAATTCCATAAAGTTTGAACATCGAACAGCAAAAAGAAATAATCGAGTAAATGACGAACAAGGTTCTACAACAAACGGATATATTTCATAGCAATTCCATAAAGTTTGAACATCGAACAGCTAGATATGTTTCATAGCAATTCCATAAAGTTTGAACATGTAACAGCAAAAAAGAATAATCAAATAAATGATGAACAAGGTTCTACAGTAAACAGCTAGATATGTTTCATAGCAATTCCATAAAGTTTGAACATAGAACAGCAAAAAAGAATAATCGAGTAAATGATGAACAAAGTTCTACAGTGAACAGCTAGATATATTTCATAGCAATTCCATAAAGATTGAACATCGAACAGCAAAAAGAAATAATCGAGTAAATGACGAACAAGGTTCTACAGCAAACGGATATGTTTCATAGCAATTCCATAAAGTTTGAACATCGAACAGCTAGATATGTTTCATAGCAATTCCATAAAGTTTGAGCATGGAACAGCAAAAAGAAATAATTGAGTAAATGATGAAGAAGGTTCTACAGCGAACAGTTAGATATATTTCATAGCAGTTCCATGAAGTTTGAACATCGAACAGCTAGATATGTTTCATAGCAATTCCATGAAGTTTGAACATGGAACAGCAAAAAAGAATAATTGAATATATGATGAAGAAGGTTCTACAGCGAACAGTTAGATATATTTCATAGCAATTCCATAAAGTTTGAACATCGAACAGCTAGATGTTTCATAGCAATTCCATGAAGTTTGAACATAAAACAGCAAAAAAGAATAATCGAATAAATGATGAACAAGGTTCTACAGTGAACAGCTAGATGTTTCATAGCAATTCCATAAAGTTTGAACATCGAACAGCAAAAAGAAATAATCGAGTAAATGATGAACAAAGTACTACAGCAAACAGGTAGATACGTTTCATAGCAATTCCATAAAGTTTGAATATTCCGTGTGGGAAGAGTTTCGTGTTCTAAATCGGGTTGTAAGAGGTAATTGCGTACAGCAGAGGGAAGCATGATAAGACAGGCTGAAAATGATCGGAATTAAAGTTGTCATGTGGCATGCATCGTGAGAAAACATGGAATCAGTAATAGAATCGATGTTTCCGAAGCACGTGAAACTCGACAAATGACACAGCAATGAGGAACAACGCTGCATTAAAATTAATAAGAAAATAATACAACAATTACGAGCTTCGAATTATTAAACGTGATAAGCAATCTATTTCCACGCTGTTATTCAGTCTGACTGCGTATAAATTCAAATATTATAAATTTAAATATTATACAATCTCAAGTATATAATCTTATACACATCACTAATACAAATATAATATAAATATGGTACATATAAAACACATAGTGGTTGAGACAACTAGTTTCTTCGTATCATCTTCGTCTTTTCTTTATTTACGATCCAACAAATATCGTTTACAAGACGATCCACTCTGACTAACGTGTTATAGCGCAGCAAGGCACTTACACTCGATGGCTACAAGTTATAAATAAAATCTTCATTGTAGAGACTATTGCACGCATAATATCGGCGTGTTCCATAACACGCAGCTTGTAATTAACCAGTCGAACAAGTCGATACGAACAAGAAAACGACGCTTTTCCAAGCAATTTTCTATGAAAATAGAGCGAATATTATAGGTAGTTTTCGACACTTTCCTACATACGATATAGTATCTCGTTAGGAAAATGATATAGTGGCTAAAAAAAGTATTTGCACGTCGCTTACTAATTAGATCCGACTGTAATAAATTTTGTATTATTTATAATTATTAGCTACATGTTATAGAAAAATCGATATCTAACAAGAGAAGTTACTGCAACATGGCAACGTTAAGAAAAATGTCCCTCCACACTCTACAATTACCATATTTATCGTTGTTGTATCTACGGGACATATTAAATATAGTATCGATATCTGTTTAGCATCGAAGTACGTTAAGATAAATTTGCAAAGTTTATCATAGAAGGTACGAAAAAATAATTTTTCAAGATAAGCAAGCAACGACAATGTTCTGTGTTGCATCGTGCACGGAGCAACGTTGCTGAACCAAATTATAGTGCAACTTTTGTTTGAATGCGATGTAGTGACGAGTACAGTTTGCAAAGATCCTAAACTAATGTTCCGAGAATTGTGTGGACAGAAAACCAGCTTCTTGCTGATCAGTGCAGTTCTGCGAACTGCCTTAAAAGCTGCCACTGCTTTACGACAGCCCATCATTTTCGTACAGTTGCTTCAATGGTTTTCCGTATTGACTTTTCGCTTCGTCTCTCTTCTGCACGCTCGTTCCACTCAAAAACGATCGTTTGTGGAAATGTCGCCATTCTGCCTCGAACGTCGCAACGTTAACGACGATGTCTCCATCTGCTTACGAGCAACGTTCGCGGTAGAAGAGAAGATCAGGTTCGTTGGAGACAGAAGAATTGCTTAACTGTGACTATCGGTGTCGCTTAAAATCCATCAGTTCTTTTCTTCTCATCTGTTGGTACCAGCAACACGGAAGCATAGCGAAATAAAGTTTGTTTTGTTCTGCCTCATGTTTCCATACGATAGAAATTGTAAATTAAATTTCCTTGAATTTCCTTCCTTGTCCTTGCGTTTACGATAACCTCGAGAATCAAACTAAAAGCTATTGGAAAATTAAAATTGAAATTATACGACTAGAAAAATTCGAACAGTACCTATGGGGATAAAAAATAAAACGTGGAACCTAATAAAAAGAAATAAAAGAAAAGAAAAATGAAAAAAGTTTCACTGGAAAATAAGGGTAACGTATAAATACTTTTTGTAGCCGCTGTAGTTACATAGGCATACGTAGACTGGCTGTTTTCACGCGATCGCTAATTGTTAATGGCTCGGTGTATCGCCGATAAGGAAAGTTATTCGCGTGTGTGTCACACCGCGATCTTATCCAGCCAATTCGAAACTTTATTTCCCGCAATTACACCCCGTTAAACGCGCGCCCTGTGCGCCCTCCGCCCCTCTACCGATGGAAAAGTTGATTTTGCGATTTTTAATTTCATTCCCAGCAATTTTCCTGGTCACGAATGGTGCGTGGCTCTTCTTGTTCCTACCCAGTCGTCGATCTGCACGTCAGATTGCCTCTTTTACGGCTGTTTTAATACGGGAAATTGTGCAAAAGAGTATTTAATCAAGAACGAAGTTCGATTACACATACAGCGACATACCGGGTGATTCATAAGTGCGAGTCGTCGCTTCAGACTGTAAATCTACGCGTTGATACAAATAGAAAGCGACATGTGACTGCTGCGTAGCATAGTTTTCGTGTTATGCGCGAGTAGAGCGTAATATTGTTCAAGTGGTTTGCAGTGAGAACGTTCCGTAAACCTGCACTTTCGTGACATTCTGAATATCACGACGAACAGAGTGAGATTGCATGGCCAACACGATCCTCCAAATCCATCGGTTTTCTGTCATTCTGCGCCTTCTGCCATCTATCGTATTTATATTGGACGAATGCATACAGGGCCGGCGCAAGGCAGGTTCAGCGCGTTCGCCGGAACCCGGGCCCGCGGTCTACGAAAATTACCCAATTAAAAAACACCGATTTTGGTTAACTTTTTACAGAATGATGATACCATTAACAGACGCAAGACATTTTTTTAGTAGCGATGATTCGGTTTAAAGGAGTGACAAAAATCATGAAAGTTCAGTGTAACTTCATAAAGTCCTCATATCCTGGAAACTACTTTAGATAAAAATCCAGGCGCTTTCAGAGAAACGTACTTTTTAAAGAAATTAAACTACATGAATAGTTTTTTGCAAAAGTCATACGAGATTACAGATTTTGTACTTTCATTGAGTATTTTGCCTCTTGAAAACGAATTATGGATGCGAGAAAATATTACTTGGATTTGTTTAAAAAACTGCTTATAAAAAATATATAATATGTAACAATATTTGTAAATAAATAATTCCTAGTTATAACATTTAAACGTAGGATTTGAATGTGTATTCAGGCCCCGCAAAAGGTCACGCCGGCCCTGCATGCATACGACATACGTTCGTAAGACGTTCTTTTTTCCTTGTTTTTCAGTGTAGGTTTAACGACTGAAGTATTTACAAAAAGTGCGTTTATGAATCATGGAAACTTTCTATTGTTTATCGAGTGCTAATGACAAAATCCGCAATCACTTAGTTACCAACACAATAGTTACAGAGTAGGTAGGTTAGAGTGTTAGCTGTGGAAGAATTATTTCTCTTTTTACTTAAAGGCAGCTTAGTGTATAAGCGTTTCGAAACGTGGAAAATTGTCGAGTACTTGTTTTCGCGTCGATTAAAAAATTACGTTTCATCTATTTTCATCATAGATGTGGCGTCGAACAGTCGTCTTTCTTCGTGTTTCTATTGGGTTGGCAACTAAGTGATTGCGGCTTTTGTCAATACCACCCAATGACAAAATCCGCAATCGCTTAGTTGCCAAACCAATAATTTTCCGATTGCTCAAAAATTGCGTTTTTCATCCAGACAAAACGAACGCTTCGCCACATTCGCATTAGGTTCCTCCGACGATTGAAGATACACAAACATCTGGCATATTTTCGAAATTTGTATTCGTCGGCGATGCTCAAACGAAGAACAGATTCTTCTATTTTGTTCGTATTATCTGCTTCTGTTTATATTAAACACAGATAGGCATTTCACAAATAACAAGCTGCTTCACTATGATCAATGAAACGTTCAGGTGGACCATGATGCAGAAAAGATGGAGAACCACGGGCGTTTATAAAAACCGATTGAAATAACGTGAGATCGATATTTGTATATTAGGATTTTAGCGAAACAAAGAAGATCCGAGAGAGAAATCACACCGCGTCTAGCGTTTTGTGTAACAGGCATCGTCATTGAAACACTATGATTCATGAGAAACGCTCGGAGGAGGGTCAGGTTGGGAGGATCGTATTTCCGAGAATTTACAGACCGAAAGATATTCTCGGCCGTTTTGCCGCGGCGAAAGAAGGCGGAAGACTAAACGAGACAACTATGAGAAAAAGGGCAAATAGTCTGCGGACAACAAAGACCGGCCAAGAACAGCATTTAAAAAAACTTATGGTAGCGTGATTCGTAAAAAGAAAAATCGCCAAATGTTTGTATTCCTAACCACCGTATATACCATGGAAAGATGTTCGACGAACGCTTTCGACTGTTCCAGTCAGCCAATATTTCAATGCCTTGAACTTGCTCGCAAAGTACTCGTCCTGCTCTCTAGCGATGACAGCCGCATTTAATCGACAGCTGCGTTCGTTACGTTCGTTCCGCGTGAACATCTATGCTATGTTTCCTTTAACACTTTACTGATCGCTAGCGATTCAACAGCATACGCGCGTCGTCAAATTGGTATAAAACTGTGGGAGCTTACAAAGCAACGCAACTGACGCAACTGAGCAAGGTACTTTAGTATTAAATAACAAATTACCGCTCATATAATGAGAAAGATCGTTTATCGCCATGGCAACCGATTAACTATAGGTAGACTATAGGTCGGTAAGCGTCGGCGACAAAAAGCTAATTAATCGGCTATCAGTCGGTAAAGTGTTAATTTACGCGCATGATAAGAGGCACATGGATATTTGAAAAGAGAAACAGCGGTGTGTTACTTTCTCCAACGAGTAGATCGTATATCTAATTATTGGGTTGGTAACTAAGTGATTGCGGATTTTGTCGATACCACGTAACGACAAACTCCGCAATCACTTAGTTTCCAACCCAATAAATTATTATCGAACTGGAACATGGCAACTTTAGTAGCTAAATTTCGAATCGGATTATCTCAGGCTTTTCAAGCAGTCGTGGTAAATTCAAAAAAGACGTAAACAGACTTGCAAAGAGAAGATCCTAGTAACTTTTACTGCGAACGCTACTTGTAGATACGTTTGATAGCTGGACGAGTGTGTGGAATTTGAAACAAGTGAAATACGTAGCCAAACGGTAATTAAGAACTGTCAAAACGCGTTTAATTTATTATACGATAGGATCCCTAATGTGTGCTTGTCACGTAAACACGTAAGTTGCATTTGGATCTTATTTCTTCCGGGAATCTGACGCCAGTGGCTACAGCTTCGATGTTTCGTTCGAAGGAGAGACAGTGCAGTTGGCACTGAGCGAAAGAAGATATTTCGTTTTATCGTTGATTCTATCGTTTCAACTTTCGAATTCTATTTTTCTTGTCACACGAAGGCACTCGGAATTTTATTTCAATTTCGTTATCAGTAGCTCGCAACGCTTTCAAGCGTTTTATTTGAAATTTACTTGAACTAAAAAATAGGACAATTTAAATAAATAAAGGAAGAAAGAAATTCACTTAAATTCCAGTTTTATTCACACTATTGTTGTATTTTCTAATTTTTAAGTGTACGATATATATGCTGAGATAAAAACTGACGCGGAGACATACGAGTGCAAAGAGTTAAGATTTTTCTACGGGGTTTGCCATTTCTAAAAAACGTTTTAAAAAAAATTTTTAGCTACGGAGCGTGGCTGGAAAACCGACAGAAATTTATCGAATGACCCTATGTATATTCTCGATCGATTTTTACACGTACGCAGCCTAAGTATACACAGGAGCGCAAATATACGTAGCTATCGAGCAAAAACTTTCCACTAACGAAAGTGACAAATGTGTATACCGATTGCGATAAGGTTTCATTCGTGGTCATTTCTCTCGGTGTATGATTAACTAGATTTAGGTCGATTCAGATCGTTTTATTCGACGTATCATTTCGTTCTATTCGACTGACTTGTGATTTCCTAAGGCTGCTTGTACGAACACGATTTATTATACCAACGAACGTGTCTGCTTTTCAACGTTGATTAGGTACACTGGTTTTTATTTACGTTCGCAGTTAATTACTCCGAGGCGCGAAAATTTCGGGAATTTTTTCTTCTCCGAGAACCTACCATTCGATTGCTATAGGAGAACCTTCACGACCAATCAAAAATATGCATCAATTTATTTGATTTTTCTACGCGACATTATGTCATCCGGAAAATTTCTTTCGTTTTAGAAGGAAATAACCGACGCACATTTTTCCTTTCGTATTATTTCGTTGAATCATGCTGCGACATACACGTTGCGATAGAACAAGATGAATCGTACGTAATTCGATGAAATAATTTATAACGAAAAATGTGTATCTATTATTTCCTTTTGAAAGGAAAGAAACTAACGTATTCACTTAAATTAATTAGTTCTTTCTACAGCTGCTAACTAAGACGATGAGAAGTTTGAATATCCTTGCTATCGATAGAACATCTACAAATAATCATCCGAATTTTCCCCTCGAACGTCGCGTCTAAGTTTCCAAATGTTTCCTAACGAATACGTTTCTTGTCGTTTCCCAGGACGCCTGTGAGCCTCGTCATCGATCGTCGCCAGCACCAGCCAGTGTCTAAAATGACTGCCATCGAGCCAAGGTAATAACCATCGAAAACGCCATTGGAATTATACACGACACTCTGAAGACGCAGCAGTGTATCCGCGCGCGAAGAGTGTCAAGGAAGAAAAAGATGAGAAGTGAGAGAAAAATGTGACAGAAGGAAGAAAGAAGAGATTAAGAAAAAAAAAAAAAACTCGTTCGATGAGAAAAGTAGGCGAAACTCGCGGTGTGTAAGTGTTCTGAAGAGATCGAGGCGAGGAACTGTTGGCTGGAAGATGCCTCGACCATCGAGGGATACTTACGGCGACCAGAAGCCGCCATATTCGTATATTTCGTTGACAGCGATGGCGATCTGGTCGTCGAGGGATAAGATGTTGCCTCTGGCTGAGATCTACAAGTTTATCGCCGATCGGTTCCCCTATTATCGCAAGGATACTCGCAGATGGCAGAACTCTCTCAGGCACAATTTGTCCTTCAACGACTGTTTCATCAAGGTACGTGGCTGTATCGAGTCGTGTGTTTGTTTCTGTTGCATAGATCGTGAAGGCTGATGCAGCGTATTAATTCTTCCCACTGACCAGGTGTAGGTTTGTTTATTTTACCTTAAGCCGAATTTACACTTTGGGCCAACGCGGCGGACGAAGGCTACTTTCATCGAGTGCAGGTTCGGCTTTAGCCGTACGCGCAACAGTTTGAAGAACTGGATACGATAAATGAAATTTATGGAAAATGTACGGAGATGCAGTTATTTTCGACAGAGTATAAATTGGTTAGAATATTAGAAATGGGAATTACACACGAGGACGACTGTTGCTTCCTTTGCGCGGGCTATCGTGCACGACGAAGCTTCTCTTTAAAAGTTAATACGCGATAAAACGACTGGCATCTATAAACGTCGATCATTATGGAGTAGCTGGTGTTCTTATCTGCGCGTAAATTCAGTAGAAACGTCGTGCTTTTTGATTAAAAGCCAATTACTTTGATTTCGTAGCTATCGAAACGACGCGTTCTTTTATTATAATAACACGGTTGCGTGCCTATTACGAGAAATAAAAACAGTTTTCAATTTTTCTAGTGCTAAGTCAACAAAAATAAAAAAAAGAAAGAGGAAGAAAGGCGACAAGCGTCGACAAAGTTTGCCATATTTTATAGAAGACCCGTCACAGACCCTACGGGATACGATGTCGTATTCGCTAATTTCTCTTTCGTAATTTTTTTTTTTTTAGCAAGAAAACACGTTAACACTTTGACTGCTACGCCGAAATCAAATGTTTTGCTGCGGACGCCACAGGAATATTTTTATTATTTAAAGCATATAATGGCAAAATAGCAATAAATTCATGATGTAAGACAACATTCTTGCCCAATGGTCCGTTTATCTTATTGGCGCCTTGGTAACAGTTAATAGCGATATATTATAACAAGGCTTCGTTTATTTCAAGAAAATGTGCAGAATATATTTTTGAAACGCGTAGAAGATATTAATAATCTGTATTATGATTATTTTTATGATTTTGACGAAACATTCGGCTGGAATGGTAGAGGTCCGCGAAGGAAATTATGTTTGTGATAAACCAATGGTAGTGTAGATTACAAGAGAGGAAAATGCGCTGTGGATTTATCAGATCAAACGATAGCATATTCTACGCCACGTAGAAGAACCCTCAAGTGGTATATAAAATTAGCTTTAGAGTTATTGTTAAATACATGAATTTCAAACGCGATGATACTCTCTAAACAAGCAACAAAAACAAAAACCAAGGTATCAGATTTTAGAATGGCATTGGCAATGCACCTTACACGGTGCCATTCACCAGAACAGTCAAATATACTTATTCGACAAAGATTGCCACACGAAATGCAGAAGAAAGAAGGGCAAGCGTACGTGGCACGAAAATTTTGCAGGGTGGTATAAAAAAATGTTAAACAATTAGGATGAAAAATTGCTAAGAATCGGAGGAAAAAGTCCTATTGTCCAGATTGTATTGATGTGCCACATTTATGTTTAAAGTGGACCGTTAGATGCAAGATTTCTTCGCATTTTTTTTTATTGATGTTCTAATAAAAATGTTTAATCGTCCAGTGGGGTACTTTTTATTTCAAAGTATCTTCTATTTATCGGTTATATTCAAAATGCCCTAAATGTCAATTTTCGTACAATTTTTACAATTGTAAGAAGTTGAAGCGCTCCGGTCACCAATGGCCACCGTGGCGTCACAGGAGAAACCGTGATGGGCCATATATGACCCACGTGGCAATCAAAGTGTTAAACAACAAAATAGATATTTACTTTGTTCGTATCTGCGTTACGCCTGTAATAAACATTAACGTCTCGCGTAAATACGTCAAATTCGAATGCAATTTTTCCTGTAGCTGTTGCTTTGATGCTTCACAGCCGCGACAGCGTGATACGTATGATACAGCGACAGCCGAGCAGACACTAACTTGTTTTCCCAGGTACGCAAACAAAGCTATAACAAGACGCAACATATACAGTATACAGTTCTCTTTCTTCGATCGGAAGATATTACAAGCGTGGCGGATCCTTACGCCCGTGGCGTCTGTCCTGAATTTGCTCCAAGGAGTTTGCTATACTCGGCTCGTCTAGTCGAACGTAAAAGGTTGTTACTTCGAGCAGTAACAATTAGGAATTTTAAGAAGAAAAAACAAAAGAAAGGGCAGTTCATCGAAGATAGTGGCGGTAAGGCGAGGAAACCTTTGGTAAAGCAATTGTTTTCTGCCTGGTAACCGTGAGATCAAAGTGTAGATAAAAGAAGAGGAGACATGATTAATGGAACTTGATTCTTCTTTCCTAGTTCAAACGATTGTTCGTATAGTTGTGACGCGAACGTACGGAAGTCGATTATTACGGTCTTCGTGTCTTTTTTACTTAGACAACAGAAATATAAGCAAAAAAAAAAAAAATAGAACGCGATGGAGTTAATACAGAGACGAGAGAAGCGACATAAAAAAAAGAGAGAATTATTTGAAGTTGAAAAAGAGTTTTTAATTTTATTGTTTTAATTGAATTGATGAAAAAAGGGGGAAAAAATAAAGGAAAGAAAACGCGGCCACGTGGATTAAAATACGTTTTACGAGATTTTGTTGGCGTAGGAAGATGCGATCGTGTTGCTAATTAGATGTTACAAATGAAACGACGTGTACACCAGACATTGCGTAGATCTGTATCTGACTACGCATCCGTTTTGTTCGCTCGCGTATTAAAAGATAACACACCGGCAATCTTGTCTTCTTCTTCGCGCTTTTTATCGCGCCAACAGCCCATTAAATTCCAAGGATACATTTAACTATGATTAATGATTTAGGAAAAATGAGGAAGAAATCTCTTAAGGAAAATATTTCTTCGTTATTTATGTATTATTATATCGCTATAGGAGAAAACATCGCATAAACGATCGTTTGAGGTCTCCGTAAGGTAATTGGCGGCAACATTCCTAAGCTTTCATTTTCCAAATCACGTACAACGTCTAATCCACTTTGGGTCCGCTTTTTCTCCATTGTTTCATATGTGTTGTGCTTACCTACCGAGATAAGAAAGTTAGCAAACTCTATACAAACATCGTATCTTACCCCCATATGTTGCACAGAACACTTCTTTTTATTAAAACATATTACCAACATCAAGCGGCAGCAAACATTTTTACGGACGTTGCAGCATAATCTTCCTCGAAACATAGTATTGCGTTGGTAACTAAGTGATTGCGGATTTTGTCATTACCACCTAATAACGAAACCCGCAATCACTTAGTTACCAACCCAATAGATACTTACGTGGTACGTTGAAACAAAAGCCGAGCGTTATTTACCGATCGACAAACGATTCTCTTAACACTTTACCGACCGCTAGCGATTCAACAGCATACGCACGTCCGACCGGCATCTCAGGCGCAGATTCTCCCTGGCGCCGGCTCTGTTTCGATGTAGACTCTCCAATACTATTCTTTTCGTTCATCGCGAACGGTACGTTTTTCAAATTGGTATAAAACTGTGGGAGCTTACGAAGCAACGCGACTGACGCAACTGAGCAAGGTTCCTTAGTACTAAATAACAAATTACTGCTCGAATAACGAGAAAGATTGTCGACGACAAAAAGCCGATTAATAGGCTATCGGCTGGTAAGCGTCGGCGACAAAAACCGATTAATCGGCTATCGGTCTGTAAAGTGTTAATGTCTACTGGATAAACTCTGAGTTAAGGTTGCTCTTTTGCCTAATTACTTTATCCTATGAGAAAAGGTCGTTATATATACGATAGGTTGAGGTTGATATATACACGATAGCTCGTTTCAATTCTACAGCAAATATTTTCTTCGAGCGTTACGAACTCTTCGCTAAAAATTAATTTTAACGAAAATTCGAGGATCGCGTCAGCGTTAAAGAAACTTGATCGCACGTATCGAATGTAATTGCAACACGAGGATTATACATCGCGCGATCCTCCGAAGCCAGAACTATCGAACGAATCACGGAAGCAACCGAAAAACGAAGACGAGGAACGAAGAAGGAAGAGCAAAAGGAAGCAGTGGATCCTGGACATTAACTCGATCGTGTTTCTCAGCGATTTGGGTCGAGGCAGGTGCGAAACAGATGGTCGAGAGAAATATAACAGAAACGAAGAGGGAGACTTGTCCTACAACGTTATTTAACACGGCCGCAACACACAGGGACAAAAATAATAAAAAGATTGGCTCGTTTTATCTCAGCGGATTCGAACGATCGTTTTCCGCCTTCCGATCGTTCTTCAGAGATTTCGTTAATGAGAATTCGTCATCTAAACGGTCAATTTCGCCAGACCTTTTTTTTTTATTCTTGTAGAGTAGAAGCCACATGGGTCGTAAGATCGGGATTGTTGTTTTACCGCAGACTAATCGCGTTAGTTTTCTGACGACCTGTTATAATAGGCAATAGATTTACATATTTTGTATCGATAGTTTATCGAATCAGTCGCTCAACTTCTTTGGTTGCGCTCGTAAAATAAATTTCCATAAAAATTCCTAGTTTCTAATAAATATGCAAATGTAGCCTCTTCTTAGCTCTCCGCCACTATTTCATTTCTCGAACGATCAAATATTTGAAGTCCCCAAGTGTTTTCCTTCCTTAAATAGCTGGCGTTACGTTATACAGCCTGTTACCAAATCAAATGTTATATTATTCTTTTTATTATATATTCTTATTATTATTCTTGGGTTAGGCTTTCGTAAGTTTACGTAATAAGCGAGCTACAAATATACGTAAAAAGGTAAATATAAGTAACGAAGGTAATTAGAAAAAATATGGAAAAATACATAAGCAACAATGTTCCTTGCTGCAACATCGACTTCTCTTCTATGTCTTTCAGTCTTGTTCCTAATTTCCTAGTATCTAATTTACATTGCATCGTTTTAAACGAAGGTATGCTGTCTGGGTACTTTAAACAAATTACTCTAATTTTCACTGCGCTCTGTACGAACTTCTTTTTACACTTTTACATTCTCTTCGAAGTTCACTTTCATCATTTTCCTGTTCTTTTTATTTGTATATATTTTTAGTTTGGATTTGCTACATGTTGAACGGTGTCTCAGCACGTGTTCGGTGGATTCTAGCCTTTTCCTGCCACATATTTGCCATAGTTCTGCCTCATTGATATGTACAAAGCTTGTTTATTTTCCTGATTTTCCACTGTTTCTTTCTGCCGATTATAATTTTCTACTTACTTCACTTAGCTCTTTTAGCTGTTTGTAATTGCGATTGTACGAGGAATTTGCTTGGTAGCTTTCTGCGATAAACCAGGACGATATTTTTAATCGAACGACGAAAGAGAACGAGAGAAAGAGGAGCACGAAGTGGTAACGCAATTTTCTGAGATATCTCGACACGGATAGCACATTTAAATAAAGTTACGAACGACTCGACAAACTGTCGATACAAAATACAAATATAAACGTACCGGTATCTGTATGCAGTTTCGTTTGAAAATTATTTCGAAACAAAGTGGCAAATCTTCTTTTAGGAAGAATTCTCTACTTCGATTCTATAATTTTCCTTATTTCAACCGTGGTTGTTATAAACAAGAGCGTGGTAAAAATCCGCTTACAAGACGACTGGTTCCGCTTGATTTCACTGGCCGATGCTCATGATCGAGTGTAGATACATTTTATCGTTGGACAGGTGCAACATCGACATTCGCATCGGCCATAAATCAAACGAGGTACGAGGTCATTTTTATGATAATTCCTCGGTAATTTCAATTTGCACGAAGATACTCGTACGATGCTTGAAATTTCAAGTTGTTTTCGAGTGTCGAGGTGAAATATGGTGGTCAGTTTTTAAGTACAACATCATCGGTCGCGAGTAGTAATTTCGGGGACATAAAAGCGAAGTAGAAATACGATGCGAGAGATAATGGACGTTGGTAGTGATGAAAATTGAATTTTGCCCCAGCACTTGTATTTTAATTATTTATATAAAAATATACATTTTCTTGAAATTATATCGCCACGTAATATAAATTCGTCTTGTACGATGTGTATAAGAAGGAAACTAGGTACGTTAGCATCCAATGTTTGCAGGAAAGCCGAGAAATCTTAAACACCAAGATCGTTTAATTTGATACAATTTTTATACAACGAAAAAAAAAAAAAAATATAAAGGATTATACATATTCAAGTTGTCGGAAAAATGTCTTTCTTTCGCAAACGTGTTTTTTACAACAATGCACCTTCATAGAAACGTGAAACCAAGTCTGTGAAATGTCACGGTGCTTATCTCAACAGAACCAAATGGGTCGTACGTAATTTGGCAAAATAATATAAAAGTCTATTATTTGCTGATAAAAGGAAAGAAATTTTTCGAACAACCTGATATATTTAAAAATAGGAAGAATTTACGTTAGAATCCGATATATGTCAGAACCAGTTTCACCTTAGTTTCCTCTTTTATGCTATAGCAAAGCAAATGTATTTTTAATCACGCGTTGAATTAAAATAACACAGGTACAAGTAATCGCATATATACACAGTTATTTCAGTAATCATAAATTACAGACGATAATTACGATATCACCGTCGCTATTATTCCTCTTGATACATTGCTTTATTATACCACATTTTTCATCTAGTATTCCGTTATACCTTAACTCAAGCAGAATAATAGCTCAAGCTTTTACACTACGTTGCACGCTGCGCTCTTTTTTTGCCAGATATAATAGCTCGTGTTAAAGGAACGAAGAACGAAGATATGAATTGCAAATGTATCGTCAGATGTAATGTATTTGATAACGAAATAAAAAAAGAAGGAAGGATGTTAAACAGTAAAAAGTGTATTAATAGAATGTTAAAAAAAAAAAAAAAAAAAGAATCAAAGATTTTAATGGAACGATAGAATGGAAGTTGCAGTATGGGAATTAATGGGGTCACGTAACTGTTCGGACGAGGGAATTTTTCGCCAATAGAAACCACGCGCCTCTTTATATTTCAAAATCGATAACACAAGAACAATCGTAAAGAATACGATATAACGTAGGCGTAAAATGTTTTATAAATTATTTACAAATTATACCTGTTTTTTTACCGCTAAATCAAATTTCGTTAATATACTGAACTACGTTAAATTATAGCCTGTTTGTACGACAGATCATTTTTTAAGTCGTCTTCGAAATGCCATAAATATTTCAAAATAAGCTTTGTCATCCTTACTTTTGCTTTATCCATCTCCTCCTTTCCAACATCGGAACTGAAATTATCGATGATAATATTCGCTCAAATTTCAAAAACATTTTCGCATAATATATTTCTATATACGTATCTTGAAACAGTCGAGTAATTTTCATTTACGCGTTTCTGTTCTTTATTGCCGTTCTAAGAAAGCTATTTACTATACAGCAGACCGTGGGTATTTATTTCACAATTCCATTCAAGTTTTTCCACTTGTTGAAACACTTGTGTAATTTTCAATTACAAGTTCCTGTTTTTCATGTTCATTAATTATACATCTTCGGACGTTGTAGGTTTTTGCGATTTTTCAACACCTCCGCGTCTTCTAACTTTTCAAGTATATTTGGGTTCTTTTCTATTTTTTTCTTTCCCTTCAACGCTCGATACAACGCCTGTTCACTCTGATTTCACTATACGCCAGATACGTATTAACGTGTGCAATATTCATTCAGCTTCGTATTAACACTTTACCGACCGCTAGCGATTCAACAGCATACGCACGTCCGACCGGCATCTCAGGCGCAGATTCTCCCTGGCACCGGCTCTGTTTCGGTGTAGATTCTTCAATACCATTATTTTCGTTCATCGCGAACGATAAGTTTTTCAAATTGGTATAAAACTGTGGGAGCTTACGAAGCAACGCGATTGACACAACTGAGCAAGGTGTCTTAGTACTAAACAACAAATTACTGCTTAAATAATGAGAAAGATTGTCGGTGAGAAAAAGTCGATTAATAGGCTATCGGTCAGTGAGCGTCGGCGACAAAAACCGATTAATAGACTATCGGTCGGTAAAGTGTTAAAGTAGGACAGAGCCACCTTTATCCGAACACTGCAACGTTCGAACGTTCTACCATCGGCGCGTAACATTTTCCACTAACCTAAGCCTTTCTCCGTTTCAAATATGTACAAACTTTGTCAGCGTTCATACGCCATGTGCTCGTTCCTTTACTCGACCGAGTGAACTTTCATTATGAGAGTTTGGTATGAAACTAATAGCGTTGCAACTACCGGAACAAGATACGATATAATTAAAACACTGGAAAGTGGCGTAACTGTGACACGGTGCTGAAAAAGCCATACGATAACAAACGAAAACGGCGTATCGAAAATTATCCGTAGCACGTAGATTTCTCCGATGCTGACAACAGCATCGGATATGTTAGGTTGGCAACTAACTACTACTCAATACCACCTAATGACAAAACCCGCAATCACTTAGTTGCCAAGCCAATATTAAACGTACCGATGCAATGAAACGAGTTCGTTACGACGAAGACGATAAAAATGGTAACGAAGAGGTGGTTTTTCACGCTGAAGTATTCGGGACATTTGAAAGAGGACGTTCGATGGTTCTAACTACGAAAAGCATGTAACTCTATGCGGTAACTTAGGTGGACAAAAATTATGTGAATTTTGGAGGTTAGAAGCCAAGAAGATACGAAATCTATAGATATTTGAAGAATCTGATAATCGATCTTAATTCGTATTTGAATGAATGAAATTTCATATGGAAAGAGTGTACTCTATCTTAGTAATTAAATAATAGGAAATTAATATGAAATTATAGAGAAGACATGTAACAAAGCTGATTTTTATTATTACGAATAATAATATTTTAAATAATATTTGAGAAGCTTCCTGTTAATTTTCCTGTTAAGAATCTAGAAATTCAGAAGTGGTTCTTTGGCTAAATCCAACGTGTAACATTGAACATTTTCCTTCGTTGAAACATCGCTGGATATGTCGACGTAGCAGATAGCGAGGCAATTATATTTCACTTGCTTTTTCTATAGTCGATGTTCATCGATAAGAGACACGTAAATTAGACGGAACATATTACGGTTTCTTTATTTGCAAAAGCATGTCGAAACAAATTGAATAGTGGCGTCATCAAATAAATCTTCACGCGGTGCGAGCATAATGAATGCAGCTGTCAATCAGCATAACTGACATTGCTAGTGACGAGCTCGAGTATTTTGCAAGCGGGTTAAAACATTCACCAGATTCGAGTGCTCTTTCATTATTTCGATAAACAGAGGCAAAAACGGTAGACTTTTGTTTATCTCACACTGTAAGATGATATACAGCTGATACAATAGAAATTCATTGTTTCCTTCCCATTGTTTATGATTGCTCGTCAAATAATAGCAGTTTACAATAAGATTCTTTCAAGCCTTTATTTCTGCACACTTAAAATTTACATAAATACATAGATATTAGTCTACTGATTTAATTCCTCTCTCAATGATCACGAGCTCACCACCTTTAGTTCAATATCTCGCTATTATTATTTCCACTTACTTAACATTTATACTGAACGTCTAACTCTACAGCTACAGGGCATTGGATCTATTAGGTTGGCAACTAAGTGAATCACTTAGTTGCCAACCCAATAATTGCATTCTAAAAGTTCCTTCTTTTAGCTCAAATTCCCTAGAAAAATAAACGCTTTAAGGTTTTTCATATTGGAATATCGACTCGTAATTTGGTCACCGTATCTCGCCACTCGTATTGCTTTTCTTGAGAGGGTTCAGCACAGACTTCTGCGTGTAGCCGGCAAATATTGCGATAGACAGTTGCCTTCTACATGTCGTACGATTATGGGTCCATAACTTGTTTATTAACTTGTTGATTAACTTGTTGATTAACTTGTTGATCTTGGACGTACATCATCGCAATGTAGAAGAATAACTCAATTCCTATTTGCTCATAAAGTATTCAGTGGCTGTATAGACTGTGCTCAAATCGTCGAGAATTTCAAAATCAATGTCCTTGCTAAAGACTTCGGATATTAAATACGATTTTTTTCATGCGCAGCCTGGCGATTACATTTTTCAATATACAGGGCGTCCCAGTTTTTCCCCCACAAACTTTACCAACGTATTTCGCAAGCAAAGTTAAGAGTGCTATATAAGCGTATAGGCCCTTGAAAGTTTCGTCGACACAGCGTAAGAGCGCGTTCCCACAAAGTCTGATGTTTACTTGGTCGTTGATTTGCTGAAGCAGTCCGGCAATGGTTAAAAGACTATCACCGATGGACAAGACGAGGAGAATCAATTCTTTGGTCATGAAGATCATCAGATATGGATTCTTACTTGCGTCAGCAAGTTATATTGATACTCGTCAAGAGTTGACGCAAAGGATTCGTGAGGTTAAGACTAAACCAGCGACGGTCAAATTGACCGCTCTCGAACTTCCACACAAATTTAGCCATATTTAAACTTTATCATATCGCTTCATAATTTCTGACTTTTCCTAAAACATGTATACAATATACTTTTCTGTATTTACTTTTAGTTTGCTCTTTTATTGTCTGAGAAAAATTTGTACTCTCCCTTGCCTACCGTGAGCGGTCATTTTGACAAAATATTTTAGTTATTCTTAAAATAAATGTTATCAGTACAAAGAAAGACCACCAACTGTCAAAACATATCAACTCAGGCCCATAATAATCCTAACATTTTAAAAGTCGAGAAGTTTCTTAGTTTCTTCCCACCTCCACCTTCGAGTAACCGTTGGTGGAGAACGGCCAATACTAATCAATATTTTCGTATAAATATCGCCGTCAAGACCATATTCTTATTTGCTATTGTCCTTTCGACTAGAATACATCTCAGTTTGTTAGTCAAGTAGTCGACATCTAAACTTGTTATCTCTAAGCATCTCAGAGCGTTTTGTGTAAAGTTGAACAGATATTCGTAATGCAGGAGATGCCAGTCCTGCGTTGGTAATTTCGCAAAATGGCGTGTAACATTTCGAAATGGAATTACAACGTGAACCGACAATTACTCTTGCGCGATATCGAACAACAAAGTCTATGTCTGAGCTATCAGAAGCACGTCATTTTGTATTTTTGTTATAATTTTTGGATAGTATCGGAACTGTAAAATTTGTTATGTGAACGTGTCTTAGAAAACGAGGATCATTTTCCACGGTTTGAAAATTCGCTGGACCAACGTCTTACCTGTAGAAATCCGCGTAAGGCCGTGATCATACAGAGCGGTAAGTGGTAAGCGGCAAAGCAAACGATGGCACAGCCATAATGCCAACGCTTACAAATGCTTTTAGCGCTATCTGTATGATCACGGCCTAACCACCTCATGGAAAATAAAACATAATAAAAACCTAATGGTATATCCACAGGTTGACTACAATCTTCTATTGAAAATTATTTGCCTCATTTCCGTAAACACGACCCTCATTTCTGGCTCCAGCGACCTCAGAAACCCCTAAACAGTGTTATTCTAGTCGAATATTTCGCAGTACAGGTACCACGTTAGAGCTGAACTTTTCAATGAAGCATTTAACACGATTACCATTCGAGTCGACGCGTATCGTCGTTCTATTAGGTTGGCAACTAACTGATTGCGGATTTTGTCAATGCCACCTAATGACAAAATCCGCAATCACTTAGTTGCTAACCCAATAGAGCGACGATACGTGTCGACTCGAATGCCATCTAATGACAAAATCCGCAATCACTTAGTTGCCAACCCAATAATTCTCAACTGTACTGCGTCCACTAATTTGTAAACAGAAGAAACTGAGTTCAAAATTTGCCAAGTTCAATATCATCGTATGGAGCGAGGACTTACAAGCAACCGAACGTTTGTTGCCTTCTAAGAAGAATTCTCATTATATTATCGTGAATTTGCATTCTTTGTACCAACCAGACGTGTGTAGATTATGGTCTTTTCAGTTAGGACAGGTCAGATTAATTAGGGCGACGATATATACTTTTAGATTGTGTATGGTATCGACTTGGATGTAGCATCTGAACTAAAAATCCTGGAATTATGAAAAAGTAGATATTTCTACTGGAATCTCGTAAAAGCAGGTATCGTACGAAATAAAAATCGTTGAGCGTTTATGGTTATATAATATTTCATTTCTTATTTTCCCCTAGAGAATGCTATCGATACAGTTTGGTGGAAAAAGTGGCATATCCTGTATTTTCTCAAACTTGCCGAGCAAGTAATTTTTTGTACCAAACCTGACCTTAATTTATAATTAAATCACAACTTGTGATTAAGCGATGTAATAATGTATATTCTAATAGGGTTTTCCCGTGCATAAATTGAAATTAAATTAACTGAACGAAATTAAATTATACTGGCTGTCGTAAACTTTGGTATGCTCTATACACCTGAGCGACAAGGAAATAAAACCGGGAGTGTCATAAAAAGCATTGGCGAGAAAATTAATATTTTCGTCCACTAAATAGGAGACAACGTTCGATCAATTTAACTGTATTGTTCATAGAATGAAGTTTATACTTGGTCATCATAAAAGGCTCGTCATTTCTCTTCGTACTTTGTTCCAATACAAAATGGACATACTTCGTTTTTGATTACTAGGTATATACCAAATCTTGAATGCTATTTTGTCGAGACAGTTTGAATATTATGATCATTGTGATTTGATAGGTAGTTTTGCAGTGCCAGTTATCATAAACAGAACGTGTTATAAAATGGTTTTCCTCCATACTCTCTTCATTTACTCTGTACGTTTCTTTCTCGGTTTCATTAAAGCAAGTAATTCTGATTAGTATTCACAAGAAGGTATTAATTTTCATGCGTTTGTTAATTTGCAACAGAGTGCAAACATACATATTGCGCGTACCTGCGCGTGAAATATTGTTTCCTTCAGATAGATACGAAACGTTCTACATATATGCATTTATGTTAATTAAATAGCCGCATGTACACGGTAAGCTCGCCTCTAACGAGTTACACCAGCGAATAGAAATCTGCATTATACGCTATTTCTTGTTTATATAACATTACACGCCTAGTGAAAAATGTGGTAATTCAGCGTCGTGATGCGATACAAATCCTTGTGCATCATACTTGATTTGCCTCTTATTTTTTTAACAAACTTATTCAAGTTAGTTTGGTTAATGGTATTTAATGCCCACTTTTGTCATTTATACTTTTCCCGCTATATGGGAAAGAGGTATAACGAGTCAGAATGTTGACCTTGACATAACGTATTTCAAGGCCGTAGAAATATTCCGCATAATTAGCAAAAACTCTTCTGTTCTTTGAATAAACATAATCTCGAATAGGTAATGTTAACATGACTTGAATCATGTATGAATAACGAGAGAACAGACTGTGAGATAGCAAGTTGTTTGCTATTAATAAAATCCATAGTATCTTAATACATTCCATGTTCATATTTTATTTAAAACTCGTTAACCATTTAATTTTAATAAATGAATTTCTTAATAGGGGAATTAAATGGTAATTGCTTGTGTGTTGCCACGTTCTTTGTATATAATTGGATATTGTCGGGTCGTGAGAGAATTCTTGATAATAATTTGTTAACAATGACCGAGGTTCCTTTTTATTTGAGGAAAAAATTCGTGAAACATCTTCAAACAATTCTCTGTATCCCGGAAACTTCTGGTTGCAGGTGCCACGGGGACCCCATCGACCTGGCAAGGGCGCGTACTGGGCTCTGCACCCGGCAGCGCTGTCCATGTTCGAGAACGGGTCCCTCCTTCGCCGTAGGAAGCGTTTCAAGCTGCACAAGCCCGACAAAGAGCTGCTAAAATCCGAGCTCCAAGCCCTGGCGTCCGCCATGCCACCTCCTCACTCCGAATCCTCGCCTGTACTATCGATAAACCCGAACGCACAAACGAGCAGCTTGACCGTTGCCAATCTGCATCGTCTTCGCGACGATTTGCTCCGCTGGGAGCTGCAAGAGCGTCGTCTAACGATGGCATCCGGTGGCAACAGTTCTCCAGGCTTTACGACACCGGAGACCAGCTCCAGCTATTACCTTCTGTCGCCAGAAGTTCGACAGAGACTCGCCGGGACCGACGAGATCCTCCGTGGTTATGAGAACAATTTGTTGCAAACCGGAAGCTGGAGCTTCCCCGGGTTCCAGGTGTCTCCGTACGTCTCTCAGCTGTCCTACTTTCAGACAGACATTCCAGAGAGCAGGCAGATCTGCGCTGGAACCACGGAGACCAGTGTTCCCGAAAAGACTGACTCGAGGGTCTTCCTGGAGACCACGAGAGGCTCCACTGTCGACACCACCGACAGTAAAGTTCGTTGTCCCGTGTTGGAGGCTGGTATCTCCAGTCAGACGAGCATTCAGCCCGAACAGAAGAAGAAGAAGAAACCGTTCACCATCGAAAATATCATTGCGCCCGACGATGAACAGATTTCTAGTAATTCGGAAGACGAGAAGAGGTCTTCCGGTCATCTTCTGGTTCCCAGGCCGCTCTATGCGGGTTTTTCGTTTGGTCTCACTGCTAACAAGGTTCCGTACGAGACGGCTACTTGAATTTACTAGATCAACGTGCATCTAGCGGATGATTCGAACGGGGACCCTAGTAGCGCGACGATCGCCGCTTGGCGACGCTAGTGGTCATTCTGGTGACTATGACTGGCGAATCGTTCATCCTGTTCCTGGGTTTTCCCGTGTTTTTGCGAGAAAGTTTTGGAAGAAAAGGCTTCTGGTGGTGTTAAGCTCGGAAATTTCATTAAAAAATTATAATATTACCTTGTGTTCTTTCCCCTCTTGTTTCTTTTAGAAAATTCGCAACATTTTCGCGTCAATTTTGTTTGAAACAGACATAGTTGAAGTGGAAATTAATTTATTAATCGTGTTATGTATTCATTTTTTCGAAAATTATTGGTGCTACAGTTTTTGCGTGGAATGACTTTAAGTCTGAAATCGAGCAAGTGAGTTAGCGTGGTTCGAGTGACGCTTAAAAGTGAAGATAAATATCTGAATCTAGCAGAATTGTGGAACTGGTATTATTTGTGCTTTTTAATTAACTAGAAGTGCTTTACGCGTCGTTTGAGCAAAATCGTCCTAGCGATCAGACTAATAAGGTATTTTATTAAAATTAAACGTTTATATGCACGTTAGTAAAAACTTTTGAAATGATTCTTAATCTATGTAACTTATCTAAATTCTTGTTATGGATTATTAATATTCGACTGGTTAATTAGAAACAATGGATAAACTAATTGAATAGGCAAAGTAAGAGGTTACTTTCTAAAGAAATATGTGAAAATTTTGAAAGTTATAAATGTACAATAAACTCGTATAGATATTGGTCGCTATTTAACGATTTTTAAAACACTCTTCGAAATTGGAAACTACAGTAGATGATGTAATTTATTTCCATGAGAAGATAAGTGTCTCAATTTAAATATTCAAATGAAATTGCGTTAGCGCTTAAGTGACGAGAAATTATATAAAAGAAGTTTGAAATTCATTTTTCAGATTTGTTTTCCTTATTAGTTGAAAGTAAATTATCTAAATTTATTTTAGATTCATGTGACTGTTTCAAATAATAATATTTTTATCAGATTTCCAGACTCAAAAGATGTTTAAAAATTAATGTTTAGATCAGTGACTGGTTTTGTCAGGGCACTACCAATTGTCTTTTCTTTCCCTTTTCAATGGAACTTAAAAGTTTCTTGGAGTGAAAAATATTTGAAGAGATAATGGAAGTGAACGTATCAATATTAAACGTAATTTAACGAAAATGATAAAATCGATTAGTGATAACGCAAAGGAATGCAATATGGTGTTCGATAATTATTTAACAAATTAAATAATAAAAATAAGTGATTATTGAACTATGTAGTATTTTTGTTTACGGGTTGGTTACCCTGCGTGTAATTGCGTCATGTGCAGTGAAAATATATTTTTTTGGCTCATGTAATAATATTCCACTATGTTATTTAAAGAATAAAATAAGTAAAAAGGAATTTGAGAATACAAACGTTATATTTTTTCTAGGTTTCAACATTTCTCTTACTCTGTTCTATTCTC
Organism: Bombus difficillimus; assembly: GCA_014737525.1. Lineage (NCBI taxonomy): Eukaryota > Metazoa > Arthropoda > Insecta > Hymenoptera > Apidae > Bombus > Bombus difficillimus. The sequence continues at coordinate 337,744 of JACXIT010000181.1, read as the reverse complement.
CTTTTTCTTAATTCTAACCTTATCATGTAAAGAAAAGAAAACTGATAATTAAGGGAAGAATATATGAAACAAAAAAATTAGTGAATTTGCCAAATAATTTTCGAACACCTTATAAATAACGATAAATCGAGCATAATAATATATTTAACGTTTAACAACGTATTTGCATTTAACAAGCAACGACATGGACATTTGCCTGTATATCATTGTAACATTTTGTATTCGTTTTACAACGAGGAATCTTATATAAGCACAAGGAAGAAAAGAAAACCATTAATTAACGAAATATGTATGTACATTGACCTGCGAAGTTCTCGAAGGCATTTAAAAAAAGAATAAGAAAAGAAGATAATATTAAAGTAGCAAGTTGAAACGTACAATAAGGTGTTTTACAGGAACACGAAATACGATTTAAAGAATAAAAGAAGAAATGTGTTCCAATGTAACACGAAATATCGTACTATTTAGAAAAATATTGAGGATTATACCAATGTTAAGAATAAACAATAACTAGAGATACTCGAGTGAAAGTATTAAAATTAGGGAAGTACTCGAGTGCGAGGAACTATTATACCTGACGGATACTTCAAAATACTTAATACATAACGATAATTAAGCGTGTAATTACAGGTTCTCGGTTCTTGCGAATAATTTAAAATAACCGAGAAAGTAAAAATTCCTTAGGGCTAGATATGTGTATCACGCGAGAACTGATCAAACAATATTAAGAATTCTAAGTGAAATTAGAGTACAAGAAATACTTATTAGATTAATATCTACTAAACATAAAATCGGATTGAATAGAATTCTGTTGCAATAAATGAAGTTTTGGCAAGTTTCGATAGACGCAAGTTTTTAAACGATTATTCACAAATTAACTGTACTTAAAAATCTAAGATAATCGAAGTCATAATTAATTTTTGAATAACTTAACAAATAATAATGCTACTCAATTACGTCTCTGCTATAATTTAACATCGATGAGATAGATATATCAATATTAAATTTTGAAAAGAAACAATGTTCTTAGTATTATTTGATCAAACCTCATATTTTGAAAACCACATACCTTCGAGTAACGGAAGTGTTCTTCAATATGGCCGAAGGAGGAACATTGAACGCGTGAGAATTGGCAACTTTGTAGCTCTTATATTCGTAGCTTCTAAAGCCGGCTCTGCACCTGACGAACGAACACGAACGAAGTATAGTGAATACGAATGAATGCAAATGGACATAAACGAAGGATATGTAAGTACTAAATTCACGAAAGTCTTTGAATACTTCATAAAAGAGATATTTTATTAAAATATGTCAATAAAAATATTATTACCAACTGATCAATATTAATACAAATATTATTACCAACTGATCAATATTAATACAAATATTATTAATAAAATACATTTTTATTAAAATAAATTGTATCCTTGTATTGTGTTTGGCGATTACAGTAACTTATGTATGTATGCATAGTCGTCCACACACAGTGACAAGACTAAAGTATTTCATCATTCTTCTTGATACAAAATATAGTAACTTTACGAATAGATCTGGTAGAATTTTACTTTGATAAGAATAGCTTTGTTATTAAGTGTGATAATATTTTCGTGGCAACCTATAAACAAAAGCAAATTTATTACTTACGAACGTAACTCATCTTCGACTCCTCGCTATTCACTAACATTTGATCTCACACCTTAGTTTCTCACTATCACCAGCAACGAAAAACTGTGTTAACTCAAGATTCAAGTATTTTATTCTCACTACACCGACACGAATAAGTAATTTTTGATATGCAAAAATTATAATTACATCGTTATATGTGCACACATTGAATAAAACGAATGCTAGAAAAGCTTCTAAGTGAAGTACTGTGTGATGCGTAAGATAATATTTTAGGACGTCTTTTGCGCATTGCACTGCGCTTCAGATCAGAGAAAAAGGAATATCGATAATCGATATTAAAGCAAGTTTAGTTAGTGCGAGGAAGTTTAACGACATCGTGTTACGAATTTGTCGATGTTACATATTTTTTAACAAATTTGTTGTGTTTTGTTGTTCACGTTAGTTCGTGCTCGTTCGTGATGTGTAAATCTGACTTTATAGTCACGCTCTATCGTCCATTATGCATAATTGCGGGTCTAGTTAACGTAACGTAAGATCCTCCGAAGCTCTCGATAAGGCGTTTCCTCTTCGATATTTGAAAGATAGGTAAAAGTTTTATTAGTGAGTTTTACGTATGTGCTTGGATGATTCGAAAAGAATTTTGTGTTGCACGGCTTCTGGACCACAAGGAATTCTGGGTATGTAACATTCCAGTAAATCTTCTTTCGTTCGATATGGTGTTCTTTATGTAATTATACGAACGAATATATGAACGAAGTTTGAAAAGCTACAATGGCTACAGGAAGTATCGATAACAAAGCCTTCTTCTATCAAGTTCTACATTTCATTCTCACAATATCACATTTCTGCATTCGTATGAAAATCGATTCATACGACTTGAAGTTTAATATATTTGTATCTAATTCATCAGTATGTAAATGATATTTATTAATTAATAAATACAATGGTACCAATATTTTTTGTAGCCACTGTACTACATCCGTGATGAGTGTTTCATTAAGCGTTAAACATTTTGTTTTTCATCCACTGCAATTACCGCTTTAGTTTTAATTAACGGATTCTTTTATACATACGATCCGAAATTAAAAACTAAAGATTAGTCATGCGTGGTAGTGTATCATCAAAAATTGCTTCGACCAAACATAACCTCATTAATGGTTGTCCCCATTATATGTACTTAAATAATGAGAACAAAAATTAATACAAAAAGTTTGAACTTTGATATATTAAAAATTCAAAAAAGTGAATTATATTCGAAGAGGAAATTAATCGAATTAGAATCAATACTAAAAGTAATTGCCTTAATCGAAAATGTAGTTTGAAAAATATATTCGTGCTCTTGAAACGAACAAGTCGGCACGTTTGCTTCTTCCGAAACAAAGGAAATCATTTTCGTTTCAAAATGATGCAAAACAATTTTTCATTAGTTCAGTGGAGGTTTTACGATTAAAACAAATTTTATACGTTTTCCGTTTATATATTTATTTCGTTTCAATTTATGTAATTTCTGTATAGCAGAAAATTGCGAGAAAATTTTATTTCACACGTTTCTCTTGCACTTTAACGCGATATGTAAGTAGCTGCCAGTAGTTTCCCCGTTTAATTTTTATCAAGCGTTATTGCAAATAAAATTTTGCTTCTTGTCTTTGTTATTGAAGTTTAATTAATAATTCTAATTAATAGCGCAGATTGAAGATCAGGTATATATGTATATACTATATGTATAAGGAATATTCCTTCAAATTGTAACTATGAGTAACATAGACTGTTCTTTTTTCTTCTATTCTTAAATTAAAACAGAGGTTTCGATTGTTCTTTGTTAAGAACAGAGGTTATTTATAGACTTATGGTACGTAAATTTCGTTTAACGGGATCACGTGCGAATCCATTGAAAGGAAGTTCATCCATTGTGCGAACGTACTCGTAAATGATCTACAGGCGTAATATAATTAATGTACTCGATCGTACTTTCACGAAGATGCTCGTAAATGTAAACATTGCTTCGTGGTTAAATAAATTATTGTATATATATCTGGAAAATATTGTTCATTTTTTGAATATCTCTCGAACACACGTATACAAGATTTTATTATATATATATATATTACACAATTACCTCCACTACCTTACGTTCCCAGAAGACAAATATTACTTTCTCGACAAACTTCCTTTCAATCCTGCATAATCAAACCGAAAAAATCAAATCCAACGTGAGAAACTAAAAATACAAAATGGACGAAAAGTAAATGGAAAGAAATAAAATGAAGAAAGCAAAGACTGTAAGGATGTTAGATTGTTTTTGCAATGGACGATCGAGGCGCGAGATAATTAATATGGGAATAACCATAGCAGAACTATCGAAGGGGAAAGTCGTGGAGCGGTACGGCAGAGGAGGGAAAGAAAAAAGGAATTCTTTCTTTATGGCGTTTAATGGGATTCTTCGCACTTCGGCCGGTGCTCCGACAAAGGGCCAATTCTGGCTTGGGCCAAAGGGCCTCCTACCAAATTAGAAACCTCCGAATGATTTATCGGCCAGGGATATTAAATTAGAACGAATTTCGTGGTCGAAAGTAGCAAGCCCGTACTTCTTCCTTTAATAGCAATAATTGCCCGGACGTGAAACATTCGAAGCATCTTTGATACCTTATTTACACTCACCGTGAAATCTCTTGAAAACTGTTCCCTCTTCTCCCGGGGATATATCATGCTCTTGCAGGAACAAGCGAATATACCGCGGTTATTCGCATTAATATTCGGGCACAGCACTATTTCTGCATTCGTATATTCCAGATAATACGAAATCGAATGAATTTAGTTTGAAGATTTTAATAAAAAAAAAAATAAAGTAGCTTTATTTCTTCTTACTGTTTTACAGTGTTTTTTAATGGCTTATCGAGTAATGTAATTAATATAATTTCAAGTTTTCTGTTCTTTTCTGTGTGTTGGTATCATTCGGCCATTTCGATTTCAATATCATCCATCAAAGTCAAGACGTTCTACATCAAAGTTGTCTATCTTCCATAAATTCTATCGTCACTTTTTAGCGTCATAAAAATTTAGACAATCTGCCGAGGCGAAGTGCCTCGTTTCTTGCCAAATATTTTAAGCTTTTTATCTGATACAGCTTTGCCATTTGATCCTAATATTATTAGCAGAACCTTAAAAGCGTCCATCATGTTGGAATGTCTGCCGCGAGTAACCTTTATCAGATTTCTACTATTTCAACTATGGCTCGGTAGCGTCAATAATTTTAATTGGCAAATTTTGTCTCATTTTAACAGTTGCTAGGTTTCTGCGTAATACGATTGAAATCGTAGCTTGGAAATATTAGGTCGTCCGAAATGTCCTTCACGCGTTCGCCGCTCGGGGCCTTATCTCGTTCTTCCTAAGTAAACAAACCACCAGATCACTTTACCGCCGATCGTGTGGTCACTAGTTATTCTCTGGTAAGGCAAAAAAAAAAAAAAAAACAGTTCTCGACGAAAAGAACCTTGCAGGCAACCTAATACTCGAAGCAAATCGCTTAGTTTCGATGATATTTCAATTTTAATTTCGTCAGTACGTAGAACGTAGAAGAGACAAGGAAAACATAAAGAGGCAACAGTGCATCGTGTGAAATCTTTATGAAAAATGACCAATTGTCTAACCATTCTAAAATGCCAATATCGAATGGTATTTTATTTTACGTAGCAACTTTCTCTCTTCCTATAAAGCAAAAATAACAGATGCTCGAAAGAGATGAAATGGAAGAGAAAGAAAAAGAGGCGGAAGAAAAAGAAGAATAGCACAGAGGGTGGTTGGACCACCAACGATCAAGATTCGTTATTAAATCTCGCAGGTATCGAGATTACGGTATAATCGTATTGATAACAGCGGCGTATCCTTGCCTCTAGATGCCCTGTCCACGACGGTTTCCCATTTGCCAGGACAAAGCCCCTTTTAAACCGCGGCCTTTGTGCTCTTAATTTCGGTGCCGTGCGTGAAATCGACACGTTTTTCCACTTAATTCACGGACACGCCTGTTTCTCTCGCGTTTTTCTCTTTTCTTCCATCCCTCTCATCCTCGCCTTCCCTTTCTTTTTACTTTGCACGTTTTTTTTTTACGTCGTAATTGTAAGTGTATATTTCGTGTTATACATTGTTGATGTCTTTTTCACATTTCAGCAGGCTGTTATTTAGCAGAGAACTAGCAAGAAATAAGAAAACATCGTCGCAGTTATACTTTGTGGTAAAGCACCAGAAATTCCTTCTTTTCTTTTCTTTCTTTTTTTTATTTATTATTTAACATCACGTATATACCTGTTCGCTGGAATTGAAGATTACGTGTGGCGAAGTTCAGAACTTTAGATTCCGAGGTTCTTGAAACAGATTGAAAAAGATCATCCATGTAATACGAATACGAGAAATCGTATTCTTTTCAACTTAAAATTACGTAGCAGTTTCTCGAACGCTTTTCATCGAAGCTCTCCTGGATTAGTTTCAACGGAGATAATTGTTGCTACGAAGTTTCACTTTATACTTCACGCGAAACGCGTCTATCGCTTTTGCTTTAATTTACATTGCTCACGTTCCGTTGAATTACTCCTTTGATGCCTGGCTAGATAAATTGTTTCTGTTAAAACGTCTTCAAACCGCTGCTAATACTTGACGTGTTGCCTGTTAATTACGACTTACATATAATATAATAAAATGATGTTACACGTGATTTTATTCACAGGGAAGTCAATATATCACGATAACATTGAAAAATACATTTTACATCTTACGTTTTAATGTTACAATGTACATGTTACGTTTTAATTACAATAAATTGAAGCTACACTTCCGATAAAATACAGTTCTCGATAATAATCTAGCGTCGTTAATAAAAATCGACCAATGTCCGCGTACTTATAAACTGGATTCCATCCTTCTACATGCAGAAAACTGAGATAAAACCAGAATCTTGAGAATAAAATGGCATAACTTTGCCATTAATATACTTGAGCAGAAATTACAAGAGTACTTTATTAAAGCGATATTTTTATTAAATTTATTATATTTATTTTATTAAATGTTTCTTTTTCTTGAGAGAAAAAAAAAAAATCCGCAAAAATAACAATTTTACATACAGGTACGAATTTACGACTTTGTTTAGTCGCCTGGATGAAATCGGATAGTAACAGCTGTAACTTTAGAATTCATCCTTAGATTCTTTAAATTCTCGACCAGTGCAGTCTTCACGGCTGAACAAATTATACGCTGTATCCAAGCTTCGTTCAATCTGGATACGTGATACGATTTTTGAATAGGAATATTTCCGTTGTGCATTATATTTTCTTTTCATCGTTACTACTCTCACTATTCCTTCGATTTTTGTTTAACTCGACGCTATCTTTATTTTTTACCCACAGTCAAAGAAGAAATCGCAAAGTTCAAAAACAGATATCATACAAGAGTCAACAATCACCAAAACCCGTTANGTCACCCAACTACTGGATAAAACGGATCAGACCCGCAGACTAAAAAGGCATTACCCCCTAGATTGAAACACCAGATTCAAAAAGAATCTAACTCGCTCTAACCTATATATTCCAAGCCACTGAACCACGCCAAACTAATTTACTTAAAATTCTGTGTAAGAATTGTTGTAAATTTTCTATCAAATAAAAAAAAAAAAAAGAAAAAAAAAAACTCGACGCTAATAATATACGTTTGTAGCATAAACATAACATAAACCGGGAGTCCGATTTTGTCTCAGTTTTATGAACATTATAGTTTTTATATTATGAATTTTATGAATATCATAGTTTATACTTGCCACCACGATGGCAAATTGGAAGAAGCTCGTTTACATATCGCTATATATACAACAAAGAGCGTAATTCATACGAAAGGAAGAATAGCATAATTCGTATTTCAAAATTATCGTGACCTTGGAAAGTACATACGTATGATGGTCGATGGTATTCCGTTTATACGTTGACCGGAATGACGACACTCGATAGCTGCAGCGAGGCGGGAAAATTGTAAACCGTTTGAAAAATAATAGTAGGTTCCGGTGTTATCTGTGTATCCGGTTCTTCCCTACATTTCCTTTCATATTCGCAATTCATTGAAAAGAAATCTCACGCGTTATGAACGGGCCTGTACGCCATATAAACCCCATAAAGAGGCTGGCGAGGGAATGCTTCACACCCTGTTCCGCTCAAACGAAATTAATTACCGAATCGTAAAACGGCTCGGCCGGAGCACGCTCTTCCGCTCTCTTCGTTTTCCATTATTCATTTTGGAAAGTCCCGCGAAGTAGGGCGTGCCCCGCGTTTCAGCGTGGCGAGTTCTCAATTACATTGTTGCCGCGTAATCGCGCTGATACGCCCGCCTCCGCGGCCACGTATCATTTTCCACACAGTGGCTTGACTTTTCCGCGATCCAGTGGCTCCCATGTTTCATCGTCCACCCGCCTTTCACTTCCGCCTTTTCCCTTTGTTCGGCAAACGAAGCACCAGCGATTCTCGCGTTCGGTCTCTCGTTCCATGCAGTGGATCGATCGAGGAAGATCGATCGATCGTGACGCCATCTGGTTTCTTTTTTTTCAATTTCTTCGATCATATTCGAGGCAGAGTTACGGTTCAGAGAGAAATGCCAATTTCTTTCACTGTGTCTCGCTACGTTCCGAGTGGTTCCTAGTTAGGTTATGTACGCTATACTCGCAGAGACGAAATTTCTGTAATTTCATAGGTTTCAAGTTAAATGGTTAATGCCAGCAATCGATTGGTAACGATTGGCACGAGGAAATTTCCTCGCGAGAGGTTACGAATGTCCGACCGTTTGCAAGAGAATCGCGAGGAGACTGTCAATGGTGAAATTGCGCGTTAGTAGGGAAACATTAGTCGCGAATAAAAATTATGATAAAGCGTGGAAGATGTTGAAAGTAGCGGAATGTGCAAGCGTTACGTGATCTCAGCGTTTACCCCGGTGTTGGCTTAATACCCGCGTTAAAACGATCAAAGTAGCAGGATCAAAGTGGATTAATGAAATTTCGCCTGTGACAGTAGCCGTGTTGTCCGTCTCTGCTGACTCGCCGCTATAACACCATAACGAAGAATACGAAGAATACGAAAGGAGAAGACGAAGAGTAACACGACTAACACGAGTAACACGACGAAGAAGAAGGCTGTGGCGGTCGTGCGTCGAGTGGCAGGAAGAAAACGGGCGTAAGTACCGAGACCGGTCATTATTTATGCCATTATAGCTCGGTCTGGCCGGTTGCTTGCGAGCCGCGTAAGGCTGAACGTGGCCGCCACGACTTAACGAGCCTTCGTTCGCGTTCATCCGAGACCCTGATAAAAGGACTACCTTCGGACCGCCTCTCGACGATCGCTACCCTTCTTCTTCTTCTTCTTCTCCGCTTTTTTTCATTTCTTTTTCTTTTTTTCTCTTTTTCCTTTTTGTTTCAAATCTGTTGCTTCTTCCTCCTCTTCTTCTTCTTCTTCGTCCCTGATCTTCTTCATCCTTCTGGTTCCAGCCAGCATGCCGCTCGTTATTAGTCTTCCTCTGTTTTCCGCTTGAAAACAGTGCCGCGGTTCTCTGTGTTTAGATGATTGATATCGCTGAATGACCGGCGGACGCGTTACACGCCATGAAGAATGGAGAACGTCTGGACCGGCTACTCTTCCTTCATTTGCATTTATCCGGATGATCTTTCGCGGCCGGTGTCGGCCAGCCTCTCTCAGCTTTGTTGCGATGCCAGAGCAACGAGGTGGAGATTTGGGGCTCGGGTCTCGCGGTAATTGAGACTGCTGTTTTTCCTGAGATATTCCATGCGAAAGGCGATCGTCGTTTTAGCTTTCGCTGGTGTAGTTCGACGGTTTGAAGATCTCGGTGTTACGTGAATCGCGTTCGATACTGAGCTTCAGCTTACGGCAGCTCTCGCAGCAGATTAATTTGTTTAGCGTGGAACGTTGAGAGTGTGGTCGATTATACAAAGGGATTTATCTTTGTCCGTTTTCCAAATGTTAGTTTTGCATCGTTTTTCTTCCTCGATGCAGTTTGACGGAACGTGCTACGTCCTGATGTAGTCGTCTGAAAGTTTGAACTTTGCTTTTCTAGCAGACTCTTTCTTCTAGCGTGGAATGTCGCGTCGCGTTCAATTTACATTATTTTTCTCGACAGAATTTGCAAGGTTCTGATGGTTGATCTCGCCTCGCATACATCCTCGACTATCACCACTTTTTAAAATTTCAATGTAGCGATATTCGTCCGAGGGAACGTTCACGGGCAAATTAATTATCGCGTGTCGCGATAAATGTTGCATAGATCATGCGGACAACGGCGTGTATCTGAATAAAAGTACACGACGGAGCGTGATGCGATCCATCAGAAACGTCAACGTACGGTGCTTACGGGTGCACGATGTCTTATTAAATCATAAATTCGTTTCCTGACGACACTGAAATAACAGACTCGCGGAGAAAGAGAGAGTGTCTGGCGTAAAAAGCCCTTTCTAGGATGAAATTGACGATAAAAGCCGGCTGTAATTAAGGATTAAAGCTGATTACGAGTTGATCATGTTCTGTCGTAACAGATTACGTGTGATTTAATATTAATGTGTATCTTTCTATTTAATTTGAGTAATAACCGAAGGGTATACGTGTGTGTAGCATCGAATTATATATCCTAAGTAATTTCAGCCCGATGCTATGGTTAAAATTAATCATCGTGCACGCTGATAATGCATCTCGATATTTTAATGCTGGCTTTTCTGCAATTTCTCCGTATACGGGGTGTTTCATAATAATTAACACACGGATTTGGTACCTAAAAACCACGAAGAAAATTCATATCAACGTGTGTCCCATTTCATCTTCTTTATGGGATACAGTTTACCACGTATCATGGGTTTTTATTCGCGGGGACACACTGTATGTCGGGTACCTACAGGAAGCAAACAATTCGCCATAAAATTGAACAAGGGTTTCCACAAGTTTGAAGAATATCGAAGAGCGTCTCCTATGAAGATAATCAGATAGAGCACAAAACAGAAAACTATCTTCAGACGGTCAATCCATGGCTTAGATATCGTCCGCTTATTACGAGACACCCTGTATAGTTTCTCAAAAATACGAAAACAGTGAAATCAAATTTAATACACAGTATGTATTGTCCAGTCTCGTATTTGGCGCAGTTCCATACGAAAGTTTGATATTTCTGTGATTTAAGATTTATTCTTCTCTTGGATTAAGTTTATTAACATTAATTTCATTTCATTGAATTAAATAATAATATCAATTTTATTATCAAGAAATATACCTACGTCGTACGTCGTTAGAAATCTATCGATTGAACGTTATTCTTAGGAAAAACTGTTTACGTACTTTGGTCCCAAGCTGCGGCAAACGAAAAACGTTCTCGTAGAATCGGCAACGCCATCTTCCGTACAAACCGAATATCAAAGGAAGTAATCGTGTGACACATAGAACGCGCGAACGTAAAAATTTTGTATGGTAAATGTTGAGATTCCTTCGTGAGCCACCGGTGGTCCACTAAAGCGACGAATTGTATGAAACTGGAAGGAAGAGTTTCGCCACGAACCACATTGAGATTCCTTCGTGAGCCACCGGTGGTCCACTAAAGCGACGAATTGTATGAAACTGGAAGGAAGAGTTTCGCCACGAACCACATTGAGATTCCTTCGTGAGCCACCGGTGGTCCACTAAAGCGGCGAATTGTATGAGACTGGAAGGAAGAGTATTCGCCACGAACCATATTTTCGCACCACAAACATCGTTACGTTTCTCTTTGGAAGAGCATCCACCTTTGGGAGCTCACGAAGGATCGCCAGACGCTGCAGCGTGCACACTTCCGTTCTCGAATCGATAATTACGACAAAGAGTAATCGCGTGCCAGCTCGAAATCAGCCAGCCGGGCTCTTTCACCTCGTCTCGGGCTACCGACGGTGATTCGATGCACGAACCGAGCAACACCACCAGCAGTTGTCATAATTAGATCATGTTTCCAATGTATACTTTTCGTATATATCTTCTCAGTTTCTCTTATCGTAGAATTAGTTACGCGATTCTAAGTTTCTATAACATACAACCGAGAGAATGGCGATACATTTATTTCACTCGGCAAACATCCTAAGAAGCACTTTGTTTCGAGCGAGATATTTTTCTGCATTTCGTAGATTTCTGCACGTGCAAATTTCCCACGAATACGTAAAAATATCTAATTTCTTTATGCAAACGATTAATAATCACGTTAATTCGATTTATACGATTTAGTATTCGTGGAATGAGCAACGTTTAAACGAATGGAACGAAGGACGAAATAAAAGGAAAATCGTAGAATTGAAATGTTCGATATAAAATTTCTCTCGCTATCGCGTCCTTCGAAGGAAACGACCGACACGAGGTTAGAGCGCGAACCGAGCAGAAACAAGCGCAAACAGCAGCGGCGTGAAAGAGAGTACGTATCCGGTGGGTGGTTGATCGGTGAGCGTGAAACACGGGCATTTCTGGGATTTCAGCGATTTCTCGCTGGCTGTCGGCGTTCAACGACGCTGGCAACGAAGAATGGCGGCCCTCCCGCGAGCAAGGCGTCGCTCGTTGAAAGGAATTGGCACGCAATCTTCGTTGCTCCTTAATTGCCTGTTTTTTGCTCGGTTTTGCCAGGCGATAGACCGGCGTTGTGATTCAGCAAATATCAGGCCACCGGCCGGGGGACGACTGTAGAAAGGGATACTTTGGACAATGGAGCGCGTGAAAAGCGTGAAAATTCGCGTAGATGATCGTTGGCCGAGGTTTGAGAGAAAGAACGATAGGGATTCAGCGTGTGCGGCCGAGAGTATTATACGAACGTAACGTAAAATTTGCAAGCGGATTAATTACACGAACGAAGCGTGCATTTACCGTGATAGTTTTCACCCAACGTTTTCCATATTATTTATAAAGGAATAACGTTTTTGTCATTTATAAATATTAAGATATGTATAATTTTGTGTGCTAGACTAGATTAGCCGCGTAGCAGTGACACACGTATGTAAGTATGAGTGTATGGAAGTATATGCGTGCGCAGCGTCTCGAAAAACAGACGAATGGCAACTGTTCCTTTAGCAGTGCGTTATGGAAGATGGCGAGACAAAGAGAGTGCTGAGACGCGTGCAAATGCATATCGACGAAGATCCTGGAAATCGTTTATTAAATAAATCTAAAGCTTTTTTAATATGAATCCTAAGTGTAATCTTAGTGTTCCTTTACTTTTATTTCGGCGATTAAGATTCACAATTCTCAACGATAAACGAAGAATATTTTATGAGAAAGCTAACCAAGCTGTAATTAGTCGCGCGATAACAACGCGATTCCCGATAAAAAACACTGTACTTGGTGAATTTTTAATTAGAGCAACACGCTTGTGCGGAGAGGATTGCGCAACGCGTGCTACCAACGATCGATTTAATCGACAGCCGCACGAGTCACGAAATAACGATTAAAATATCTATGCTTTTTCAGTAAACAGTAATCTCGTAGCAATACATAATGAAGCATAATACGAGCTCTGAACTCGTTCTCTTCAAATTTTCTACCATAATCCACTTATGTTAAAAAGATTTTAATATGTATGATAAACAACTCGCTTGAAATCTTTCTACGAAGATTGTCAAACACCATACGTTCTATACATATTGTAACGAGTATATTTGAAATATTTTCTAGATTTCTCCATATTACGTCTGTATCTTTTAACTTTTCATGAAAATTCGCAGTCTACCAACGAAACACGACTATCATAATTATACACATTGATCGTTATTTCGAACTAATTAAAAAATCTATATAGAAATGGCAAACATATATCTAGTAAGAAATTAGTATACATTTTTATTAACGAGCGCGTCAAGTTACTAGTATCCAGTCGTAAATGTAGCATTTAAATTGGGGAAACATTGGCGCGCTTAGGGGTGAAAGCAACCCCTCAAACCCACTCAAACCTCGTGAAACCTGTCTTTCTCTCTCTTGGGAGCTTCTCGTTATCCCCGACACGAAGACACGTGCAAAGAATTCAACGAAGAGAAAGGATGGTCTCGAAAAGGATGATCGAGTTAGCGTGGAATCACAGGTATCGTTCCATGCACTGGCTCTCTGTGTGCGTTGTCCAAGAGACAGACAAGCGCAGACAGGCAGCAACATCAAAGCCAAGCCAACAAACCGGCGCACACATCTACGAGCCAGAAGAGAGAAACAGAAAGAAAGGAACAGTCAAACAGAGTTGAAAGACGAAAATAGCGCGAGAGCAAGAAAGAAAAAGGTGTTTCAGGTCGGAGCAATTCGCCGCGGCCGAAAAAGTAATGGAGTTTAGAGAATTGTTCGTGTGGGTGGCGGTAATGGCGGCTCGAGCGACGAGGAAGGAAGGAAGCTGCTGGAAAGAGCGGCACACCTGTGGCGGACAAGAGCCACGCTGTCTGGAAGAGGTCGATCCTGTTTTTCGGCTGATCACCTCCGACGAGGCCGCTCGCTCAGCTTTTCGACCCAACAAAGGCCCGGCGACGATAAATCATCCGACCGGCTCTCTCCGAGGCTGCTGGATCCGACGATCTAGAGATCACTGGATAGGCATCCAGTTCCAATGTCTACTCGATGAGATTAAAGTGACTCGGAGAGTGTTGAGAGGAATTTCCTTTACGCTATCGGTTCGACTATGTATGACGCTGTTTTACAGCAGATTATGGCAGCGCTTCTTCTCATTTTTAACCGATCTTAGCCGGAATTTTTGCTTGTTCGATGAATCTCGGGTGACTTTGGCGGTTAAGGCTGATTCGACTCGTAGAGTTTGGTCGTTTGGCTGTGTGTAGCGTTGTTTTACAACGGTTTGTACAAGTATTGGAACGATCGCGTTTGCGATTTCTTTTTGTTCCAACCGATTTTCGGCTTCTTGTTTATTCGATGTCTGTGGAAATTACAGGTTCGTTTTGCAAGTTTTACAAGGTTTGATTATTGTTTTAGTTCCTTAGGCTTCGCGATGGATTCTCGAATTATTAGTATTCGATTTGGCGAATTTACTTAAAAATTCGAAGACTTGTAAAATATGGTCCTATAGTTCATTCCTAACGAATTTGTTAACTCGTTAGCCTATTCCAAAGCAAGCGAATTCTACTCTGAATATGAAGAATACTACAAATTCTCATCTCATCTATGGGTCAAAATTGGCCCAAAAGTACCAACAATCTACACGGAGAAAATACACAAAGAAGATGGACGGCCAGTGCGGAGAAAAAGGAACAGAAGGAAGAGAAGGAAAGAGGAAGCGCGATTAGTCGAAACTCGAAACGTGTCGTTTGCGTGAGAGCTGAATGGATCGGCGTGGCGTCCGTTGCGTGTCGAAACACCGAGCCCCTTTTATCTTCTAACTCAATGGAATTTCCAGAAACGCCGCTAATTAATTCTTTGAATCCTGATTTCCGCCTGTCGTTCCTCTCTTTCTGTACAAACAAATAATTATCTACCTTTTTCTTATGTTTGCTTACGAATAATAGATGCCTTCAGATGGTCTCAGGCGAGAAGCTCCTATCTTAAAACGGACGTGTCAAAATTGCTTTATATTATTCGTCCTCGTACAAAGTACCATTCGCAACATGCTCCTATTCAGTCTTTTCTTTTCAACGAAATATCGTTGTTCGTTGGTCAGAATCACATTCGCTCTTTGCCTCTTCGTTCTTTTAATCACAGCAGCGCTAATTCAGCAGACTGCGGTGTCATCGAGCCAGCTGCTCTTACTTTTGTATCGTAGCGCAATTTATTTGCTTTTGAAGAAAGATAGACTCCCTTCGTCTCGAACGCACAATCTGTGAACGTTCATTTTCGAGCGTTTGAGGAGGTTGGACAAATGAATTATACGCCGCCGTCAACACTTTGACTGCCACGCGGAAATCACATGTTTCGCTGAGGACGTCACGGGAGTATTTTTATTATTCAAAGCGTATAATGGCAAAATAATAATAAATTGATGATGTAAGGCAACATTCTTGCCCAATGGTCCGTCTATCTTATTGGCGCCTTGGTAACAGTTGATAGCGACATATTATAACAAGGCTTCGTTTATTTCAAGAAAATGTGCAGAATATATTGTTGAAACGTGTAGAAGATATTAGTAAACTGTATTATGATTATTTTTATGATTTCGACGAAACATTCGGCCGAAATGGTAGAGGTCCGCAAAGGAAATTATGTTTGTGATAAACCAATGGTAGCGGTAGATTACAAGAGAGGAAAATGTGCTGTAGATTTATCAGATCAAATGATAGCATATTCTATACCTCGTAGAAGAACCCTCAAGTGGTATATAAAATTAGCTTTAGAGTTATTGTTAAATACATGAATTTCAAACGCGATGATACTCTCTAAACAAGCAACAAAAACAAAAATCAAGGTATCAGATTTTAGAATGGCACTCGCAATGCACCTTACACGGTGCCATTCACCAGAGCAGTCAAAAATATTTATTCGACAAAGATTGCCACACGAAATGCAGAAGAAAGAAGGGCAAGCGTACGTGGCATGAAAATTTTGCAGAGAGTGGTATAAAAAAAAATGTTAAACAATCAGGATGAAAAATTGCTAAGAATCGGAGGAAAAAGTCCTATTGTCCAGATTGTATTGATGGGCCACAATTATGTTTAAAGTGGACCGTTAGATGCAAGATTTCTTCGCATTTTTTTTTATTGATGTTCTAATAAAAATGTTTAATCGTTCAATGGGCACTTTTCATTTCAAAGTATCCTCTATTTATCGGTTATATTCAAAATGACCTAACTGTCAATTTGTTGTAAGAAGTTGAAGCGCTCCAGTCGCAGGAGAAACCATGATGGGTCATATATGACCCACGTGGCAGTCAAAGTGTTAAGGTGTTTGCGGAGAGGCGCGGGCCACGATTAAAGGCGAAATTGAATCGCGTCCACGTCGCGTTTCCACCGCGCCGAAGGAATTCCGTCCGTCAAACGAGCCAGCGAACAAAGTAGGGAGCGACCGTGTGAGAGACTGTGTTCCAGCCGACTCCACAGCTCCGGGCTATACGGGGTTCGGTCGAATAACGCGTACGAGCTAGCGCGAGACGATTTCTTACGAAAAAATAAGGATCGCATGGTGCGATGCTTCGTTTTCGGGAAAATGTACTTGAAGAATTTACCAAGCACGTGTACTTGGACGTAGGTAATTGCGGATAGTAGAGACAGAAGCGAACGATCGATAGATCGTAACGAAAAAAGAGAGAAAAATACGTTTGGAAATTTATCACGCACGCAAGCTAATATCTTTGGGATATCGGTGTTTCTTTATGTTACACCCTATATATGATCTTGCGATTCGATAGAATATTCATACGACGATTATAAAGAAGCTTATCAGATATGTATCAGTTTGAATAAATCACGCGATGTATGTAACTCACGCTTGAATTTGCTCTACCACTTTCGATTGTTCAATTAATCTAAAGCAAATGTAATTACTGTTATTTCTAATTAAACGTAGTTACTGATAATCGATAATTAAATACAGGAATGGCCGATAAAATAGGAATAATGAATAGATAATTAAATACAGCGCGAATGTTTGCGTAGTTAAAATATACTGAAACTTGCAAATAAAATACCTGAAATAAGAAAGTAAAATATATGAATATGCGCGTAATATGCAACCCTAAAATATGCGTACGCGTACACATAGATTAGATTCTTTCCTCGGTTTACGGACAGTAAATTAATTTCATTAAAAATAGGAAATTACTATATTTGCATATTGTTATTTTCCACCCTTAGATAAATTGTTCACACACGCATAAACATCCGAGGTCTACCGACCTTGGAAAGCATGTTGGAACGCGTGAAAAGCTTGCAAGTCATCGCTAAATATCCATTAACTGGCCCATCTGCCCTAAATCCCTCTATTTTTTTAATTAATAGACATATTTTACAGTTTAATGGCGAAGCGAAACGTAAGGTCGAGGGTAAATGGCGAAAGTAGAAGCTTATACAACGTATGATGATTGATTTGACTAACGAAAAGCGTGTTGTGTGTATACATACAAAGAGTCAGAAAAGTGTACATGCAGCCCTTAAATTGCTTCTTTTAATTGTTCTCGATGATTAATATCTGCCTGTTGATATTTTGTTTCCTTTTGAAATCGTGTTTTTATCCAGGCCTCTGCAGGCTTACGAGGGTTTTTTGGATATAATGGGGCGCAACGTACGGAACAGAGCTGATTTCATGTTAGATTGATCACCTTGTTAATCGTGCGAACTTTGGTAATTAAGTGATGTTTCTTTTGCGGGGATAGCTAATTGTAAGAGATCGAGTTACGCGAATACCATAATATTCGAATACGGACACTTCCTTTCCAACGTAGCGGGTATAATCAAGTCTCGAAACGAAATTAATTGCACAACTTTGCCATAACAATTGAACATTACGGGCAATCATTTTATTTTATACGTGGAAAAGTTTAAAGAATCTGTTGGTATATTGACGTATATGCTACCGCTCGAACACATAACTGGACACTCAGTTACCTTCGACGGAACATAAGTGGAATTTAAAGAAATTACATGGTTACAAATACGTAGGAGAATTCCGAACGAATTTATCCTCTGTCAGAGCTATCGCAAAATCACGCGATAGAATTTGTTTTTAAATGTTGGAAAACATTGGTGTCTATAACTCTAAGCGTCAAGCATTGTGAGGTAGATGCCCACTATTTTTGTTCAATGAGTTCGCTATCGGTTGTCAAGCTAATATATGCAAATAAGATAGAAAATGGTCTTGCAAATCGATCGTCAGACTATCTCAGTTGATACGAATCACAATATTTAGAAGCATCGCATCTCGTTTGAACGTACGACACATCATCCACGGAATTGTAAATAAAAGATTTAAATTTCATACGATCGTTCGATTGTCTTCTAGAGGAACATACTAAATCCTAGCAATCCTAATGTATATCCTAACAAACAGACGTTATGTTAACAATGGACCGAAACGTGGTCACGTATAGTGACGAGTGACAGTATGGCAGAGAGACGAAGAAAGGTAATAGACGTTGAAGAAGGAGAAGACGTCGTACGATGTTGCAAGATGGTCAGGTGTTGATGACCAGACAGGATGGTTAGGTCCAGTTGGTGGGTTAGGGGAGGTAGAAGCAGAGCGGTGGCTTCACCGCCGGGATGCCTTTCATCTTTTCATCTTCGACCGAGGGAACCAGAACCCGCACACCTACCATCATGGGAACATCACCACCCTCTCCTCTCCTCTGTTCGTCTCGTGGATCGTTCTACTCTCTTTTCGTCCAGCCATACCACCCTTCTAACTTCTTTCCTTCAGGATCATCGACGATGATCTCCGATAACCATTTTGTTCCATATCTTTTGTCCTTTGTCTCTCTCTCTTTATTCCTTCTCTTATTCTCTTTATTCTATCGAACGTGCATTCGCGTTCGAACGTGTGGGTTTGAGTGGAGCGTGGTTTTAGGGCGTCGAAGCGATGGGTCGATTTTGACCCGTTGTTAATACGATACAACAATACGATAACGATATGATGTAATAAATAGAACACCGACGTTTATGCACATCGATATTTTTATAGAGAGACAGGTACAGAGCACAACCTGAGCCAACATTCCTTTTACCTAGTCTCACAAGAGTCCTGCAATTTCTATGGAATTCCAAATGTTTCGTCTAACTCGCATAATATATTGCCATGTCATAAGCGTGTCAATGATTGTTGGAACACTTTCTTCAAGCTTTCGGTTCATAATTGTTTTTAAATGTTTTATTTTGAACTTTATCAATTTGGATTGGTAAAACACCATGACGTATGGATTCATCACTTTCGACTAAATTCCTCTACAATTTTCTACCATATTTGTCTCTACTGTACATGTGTCTCCAACTGTTGGAACATTCTATTTTGCACTTTATCAATTTGAATTGGTAAAACACCATGACCTATGGATTCATCACTTTCGACTAAATTCCTCTACAATTTTCTACCATATTTGTCTGTACTGTACATGTGTCCACAATTGTTGGACCACTTTCTTCAAGCTTTGGGATCATAATCGTTTTCAAATGTTTCATTTCGCACTTTATCAACTTGGATTGGTAAAACACCATGACGTATGGATTCATCACTTTCGACTAAATTCCTCTACAATTTGCTACCATATTTGTCTGTACTGTACATGTGTCTCCAACTGTTGGAACATTCCATTTTGCACTTTATCAACTTGGATTGGTAAAACACCATGACCTATGGATTCACCACTTTCGAATTCCCCTACAATTTTCTGCCATATTTACCTGTACTGTACATGTGTCCACAATTGTTGGACCACTTTCTTCAAGCTTTGGGATCATAATCGTTTTCAAATGTTTCATTTCGCACTTTATCAACTTGGATTGGCAAAACACCATGACCTATGGATTCACCACNTTTCGACTAAATTCCTCTACAATTTTCTGCCATATTTGTCTGTACTGTATATGTGTCCACAATTGTTGGAACACTTTCTTCAAGCTTTCGGTTCATAATCGTTGTTAAGTGTCCCATCTTGCACTTTACCAGTTTGAATTAGCAAAACACCATGACCTATGGATTCACCACTTTCGACTAAATTCCTCTACAATTTTCTGCCATATTTGTCTGTACTATATATATGCCCACAATTGTTGGAACACTTTCTTCAAGCTTTCGGTTCATAATCGTTGTTAAGTGTCCCATCTTGCACTTTACCAGTTTGAATTAGCAAAACACCATGACCTATGGATTCACCACTTTCGACTAAATTCCTCTACAATTTTCTGCCATATTTGTCTGTACTATATATATGTCCACAATTGTTGGAACACTTTCTTCAAGCTTTCGGTTCATAATCGTTGTTAAGTGTCCCATCTTGAATATTATCAGTTTGAATTGGCAAAACACCATGACCTATGGATTCACAACTTTCGACTAAATTTCTCCACGATTTTCCCCGTATTTGACGAGTTATTTCTTTCTCTCTTAATCTGAGGATCTCAGCTCACGAATTGAAATTGGTCGTGCAACGTTATTTCAAGCGTCGTATGTACGTGTTCTCTGACTGCTAGTACGAAGCAGATATACGATTTCACCTTTATTGTACGTGATTTGCCCCGTGCTCGTTTGCTATGCTCCATCGCATATTTCAGATGCACAGGAGCCATCCTATCTTTTACAATTTCTATTTCTTAGTTTATGAAAGGAGGACGTCAAGAAATGACCACTTTCGGACCCACTGGCGAACGAAAAATTCTTCCGAGATATTTGACAGCATCTCTCGAGAAGCAATTAGCATTTATATGATGTTTATATAAATACAATTAAACGCCATAAATAACGAAAGTGTTAAAGAAGATGTTTGCAAGGATGAGAAAGTGGCAGCGGTCAAACCTACCCATTCATTACACTTAGTTTTCGTCTTTTTCTCATAGTGGCTCATTTACGAAACGATGCTTTGGAAATTCCAGTAAATCGGATGAATCGATTTGAAATCGAGCAAATCCAAAGTACTGTACGAACAGCAATCAACAGCAGGTTAGCACCAATTCTGCGTGAAGTCTCGCGACTCGCATTCCACTTTTGTCGACGAATACGCAAACAGGACATTTTCAATTACTTCAGTGCAACGTATTCAATTCATTTCAATTAGTTGAATACATACGCATCTAGTTATACAAACGAGTACTCGACGAGCGTCTTGTTAACTGTTATTCTCACGTAGCAACGATCTGTCTGCACTTTACATTTACCCGATTTCGAACTTGGGTCGATTTCTTCGCGGAATATCCGAAGAATCATTATATCGAGGTATGTGAAAAATAACTCCGTAGCTGTATAAGAATTTCCCAAAAACGAAAATTAAATGTAATAAATGTGAACTAGCGTATTTTCTTCCCAGAGATATGCTTTGAATATCCTCATCCTTAACACTAGAACTACTACAGACAAATTGACTGGTTTTATAATTTTATTTTAAAATTCCTATTTCATGTTATATTTTTTTCCAATTACAATAATGTAACGACTTTCGTAACGATAACTAAAAGAATAATATAACGAATTTTATTTTGTTTTTTATGTATTCGAACTGAAAATAATTTTGTATCAATGCTACTTATATCGGTAACAGTTAAAACGACTGGTATTTGTCAAAGTGTAAAAGGGTGCTGCAATCTGTTTATCGAACCCCGATTAACCAGTTTCCTCGTTTTCTCCAACTTGCCACATGTTTTTCAAATTTTGACCGCGTATCATTCGATATGACGGTGTCAGTTATCAGGAAAATTCCAGATCGATCGCTGGATCGCTAGATGCTAACGCTAGAAACACCACAGCAGTCGAAATGACTGTTTCCACAATTTTATAAACGTGTCAACCTTCGTTTAGGGATGATAGTCCCAGATGGATTAATAATACCAAAAATATACTAATATAACGTGGAATTGCCTCTGTAAGAAAGTAATAAATCAATAAATATAAAAATATTCTATTATTAGGTATTTTTTAAAGACCAGTAATTTTCACTGCTTTTGGTAGAAATAGTCTCGTGTTAACTATCGGTAGTTCTAGTGTTAAGCAAGTGCAAGGATCAGCGTTTTCCTCACATTGTCCTTCATCCTTGCGTTTCAATTATCCCCAAAGATATAGTACACTGACGATGATGAACGTTTCGGTGCACGTGTCACGCATCTTCTTACAACGTTACAAATTCCTGCTGTTCGCTGAAACCGGGGCAAAATTGAAATATAAAAATCGTAGTAGCGGTCTTGATCCTTCCGCTAATAAATTAAACCATGCGTAAATTCGACAAATGATCCAACAGCTCGGATCTCTTGGTCCACCCCCTCCTCCCACTCCTCCTCCTTTCCTTAACCGACGAAGACGAACGAATCGTCGACATGATGGATTAGAGCGAAGGGTCTCGTGTGTGGCACCGAATTTCTTCGAGAACACCCGAGACCGCGTACAGCACAGAGTATCGTTCCCTCTGGCTCTCGTAATGAACCGCCTATTCAGCCGACGGCAAATTTCATCTTTCCCGCTGCTCGCGGCTTTAAACCGCGATAACTCATCGAGCGGTTACGAGTCGTTGTGAGAAGTCGAAGAAAAAGAAGAAGAAGAAGAGGAGGAGGAGGAAGAAGAAGAAGAAGAAGAAGAAGAAGGAGAAGAAGAAGACGAGAGTGTTGCGTTGTTGGAGACCGGAACCTATGGTAAGAGGGACCTATGGTGCGTGTCGTGGACGGCGGCACGGTCGAAAAACGGAACGCCATGCAAATCGCGTGCACTCGGTGGAACCTGTTTTCGAAACGGTAGCTCGTCTCGGTTTTGCGTTTACACTTGGCAAGACAAAAAGATGGAGCGCGATAGAAATCCGATGTTTCTGCAATTTGTAGGTGATAAAAGGAATTGAATTTTCACGATCCATCGTCTTTGTGTATATAATACGGAGTTTAGAGATGATTATTAGAAAACAGCGTAGCTAGCCGATTTTAACGAGCTCGAAATATGCCGTCTCAAGGTCAACATCCCGAGCACCTCTTGCCTGTATAGTTCACCGACGCTCGGTCTTAGTTTCCAAGATATTCGCAACAAGCTTCGATGCGATTTGTGTCACGATCGGGTTTCATTCTGCAAGAGACGTGTTTTTCTACTAACGCGGCCAGAAAGTGCCGATACAGCGGCTGGTCCGATAAAACGTACACTGAATTTATTGTAACGCGTTTGCGCCAACCAGGTTTTTGTATTTTTCCTTCAACCACCTTTTATTGGGTTGGCAACTAAGTGATTGCGGCTTTTGTCAATACTACCTAATGACAAAATCCGCAATCACTTAGTTGCCAACCCAATATAATCGACCGAACGCACGGCCTTCGAAACGCGTAGCGTATTCTCATCTATCGCGTCTATCGACTGAAAACCGCGTGCATGAAGCGGTAATTTTAGCCGAGGAAGTGAGAAAAAGTGACAGGGATCGCGGAAAGGCGTTGGTTGCATTTTTAGAGAAAAAATCACGAGTCAGAAAAGAGAGAATATTATTGAAATTTGGCAAATTAATTTAAGAATCGCCAAAAGCAGCTTCTTTCAATAACAAAGATCTCGTTCCATAACAGTGCTAATTACATAAAAAAGAAAAAATGAGACTTCTGAAGATCAGCAGAAGTATATGGCGTTGGAAAAGGGAAAAATTACGATCACAGACACTGAAAAATAAAAACATATTAATATTGAAAATTATCCGAAACAAACATACGAGATTCCTCCGATGTTGACACAGCATCGGATACATCAAATGTATCGATGCAACGAAATGGCTTCGTTACGGCGAAGACGATAACATCGACGATTTTGTACGACGAACGACGAAAAAGAACGAAGACTGTGACTCTAATATTATATTACTTACACTGAAAGAGATATCTGTGTTGGTAGCCAAAGAGCTATAGGACGCATAAATATTCGAAGAATCTATCGATCAATGTTAATGCGTGTTTGAACAAGTGAAATTTTATATCGGAAGAGCGACACGTTGCATCGAAAATTCCATCGTTCGAACAGTTTCCTCTCTTTATCAGTTGTAGAAATTAAGGGAAGCTTGTGCTTCGTGTTTAATAATAAAGTTAAACGAAGCAAACAAACGAACGAGTAAAATAGTAAACACGAGGGAAAAAATCGGATGTAAGCGTAACGTGTGTTGGAAAGAAACGAGGCTCTCATCCCACGTGGTTTGAAAAAAGGGAGAAAGAGTTGCCGCGGCGAATAAATAAATAAATGATTTTCGGCGTGTCGGCATTTAGACAGGCAGGGATGGCTTTTTATTTGTAGGAGCCCGGGCCTCGGCCTGTTCGCCGCCTAGTAATCAAAACCCGCCGAAATTCCCAGCTTTCGCAGCGGTTATTACGCCTTCGGGCAGGCTGCTCGCGCGGATCGTTGATACGATTTTTCCGTCACGGTGCTTTGCCAAATTGCACCCTCCGCATTCCATCGCCTTTCTTTCCTTACACCTTTGCTCGCCGCTTGTTTTATCTTCCCTTTTATTTCCATCTTTTTTTAACCTTTCTTTTCCTCGCAGCAGCCTTGTTTTTCTTTTGTTTTTCAATTTTTCGTTTCTCCTTTCCTTCCTTTTTCCACGTACTTTTCTCTTTCATTCTACGTATCTCTCGCTTCTTTATTTTTTTTCTTTTTTTTTTTCTTGCGCTTTCACTTTTATTCTTTCATTTATTTTATTGATTTACCCAATCGCAGACTAAACTAAAGAAACGGAATTGCTAATAGAAATTTGTTTCTTGGACATCTTACGTATTATCGCATACATTTTGACAGTTGCAGTTGTCGACGTTAACACTGACCTTACCAGGCCCGGTTTCAAAATTTCATTTCAAATTGTACGTTCTTTGTTATTTCTTTCGTTCGTTTAACTTTATATAAATCCTTCTGTTATCTGATCAATCAATTTCTCAATTCTCCTTTTTGCTTCTTTTTTTACCGAGGAAACTTCATCGCCTGGCTTGTTTACCGCGGCCGGTCGGCAAATTTCCATCTTCTTCTAAAGTCCTCTGCCTGGGACCTTAGCTCTGAACTCGTGTAACATCCAACCAGCTATAGTTGTATACATCTAAACGCGATATGTGTTTGGCTTCGTCGTAAGCGCTTGAATAGTCCGACAGAGTCCTTGTGAGGTGACGCATGAACACAACCGAGTGTTGTCGGACACTCTCGAGAAATATTTCTCGAGAATATACTCGCTGCATGATGAGTTCTCTATAGCTAAACGAAATCTAAAAGCAGTATCATTTTGAGAGTCACAGAGTACAGATCGAAGCCTACGAGAAATGAAATACGACAAGGAGCGAACAAATCTCATAATATCCGCCATGTTGGTTTTGTATTTTCTTTTATCCCAGAATATGTGTACGTGTTCAGTGAGAAAGTTATTGAAAAACATAGAAAATATAAGCGAGGAGTGTTCAGACGGACGACATTCAAAGCAAATTGAAAGTGAGGATGATCTGTTCTACTATCATCTCCTGTTTATATTACATACAAAAATGAAAATATACGATCGATTATTTTTTCATTTAGAAGTTACGTCGTGCGTTATTTCCTACAATAAATTGACAGTTTCTTTCGAAAAAAATCACGTCTATTTAATGGTAAAAATAGGTATATGTGAAGTGTTAGTGTTAAAATAATGTTCAGAGTGCAGTTTTCTCGTTGGATGATTTTATTTAACGATTTCACATATTGTTTATACAAAACAGGAAATTAAAAGAATAAAAAAATATAGGTAAAATTGAAAACGTTAAAGATGACTGAAGATAAATAAGACGACTTGAAGGTGAAATTAAAAATTCACAATGCATTTTAATATTTTTTTACAGTGTGGTATCGTTCCATTATAACTTTATTTAGTCATAGCTGATAGTGTGACTTTTTAATTAATTTTAACATCACTAAATTGCTATATTTTATTCTATATTGTACTTTATAAAAGCAGAAAAAGTGGCACAATTAATTGGCAACAATTCCAGGTAAACAATAACTGATAATAAAAAAAAAAAAAAAAGGAAAACGCGTTGCTAAAATAAAAAGGGAGATCTCCCCGTTCGGTTGGCTAAGTGTTAATATATCGCTAATTATTTACACCAGGACACTCCTCGTCGATTTTGACGACTTTGATCACTTTGACGAAACACATTTCAAAGTCATTGAAATCAGCAAGGTGTCTCCGTAATTCTTTAAATAATTGCCAGAGATTTAATCATTGTATTTATTAATATCAATTGATATCATTTCGAATGTTGAAATTGAATCTGCAACTTAATATTAAAACAATATAAATAAACTTTAATAAGTTTTATTTATTATTCAACTTTCAATATTTCTTTTTCCTATGATAAACAGTGTAACAATCATCTACGTGTAATGATACGCAACAGCTTCTATAAATGTATCTGGTTTCGCTGTGTTTCCTTTTGAACAGCATACTCTACACGCTATAGTCGGATGTGTTTTTCTGCCAATGACTATTTTTTCTAGGACCTGGTCTCTTAGAATGCATCATTATAAGCAGCTGTTTTAGAAATTCGAGAAGTGTCAGGTGCAATGCTGCATTCTTTGGAATCCATGGTTATCCATTCTCTAGCTACTTCCAGTAGAAATTTGTTGTATCTTGTTTTATTTTCTAGCGCATAGGTAGAGTACATTTTATATGCATCGAACAAGCTGCAGTTTATCAGAAAAAATGCTAATTTTTTTCACCACTTTAAAGTTAAACGACGTTGATGCGAAAAAAAAATCGCATTACGTGTTAACTCGTGGCCGGTTGACAAGGTTTGGCTATGAAAACACGAGTTAACTCGTGAACCCGGTCAACAATGTGTTAACAAATTCCTCCCTTTGAATGAGAGTAGAAACGTCAGAAACGCGAGTAACGCAAAGGGCTAATCGTTTGTCGTTTAATTTACAACGCGTATCCCTCGTCGTATTAGTTTCATAAATTGAATTTCGCGAGTATTGTCACGAGCGTGTCGGATTTATAGCCGGCAGCCCCTTATAATTCTCGAAAATGGAGCGTGCTTTTAATAATCCGCCGAGCGGAATGAAAATCCGCCGCGTCGGCGATTCCTCCGCCACTGGTTAATCGACTACGTTGTTCAAAAGGGGTTCGATTGGCCGTCACGTCGAAAAAGTATTCTTCTCCCCGAATAAACGTTTACTTTTTTCGTAACAAAAATCGAATTTGTCAAATTACAAGGCAGACCTTAGCTTATCTCGATTGAAACATCTCCAAACATATTAATACTAGAACTCCCACAGCAGTCAAATTGACTGGTTTTACAATTTTATTTTAAAATTCCTACTTCATGTTATATTTTTTCCAATTACAATGATGTAATGACTTTTGTAACGATAACTAAAAGAATAATATAATGAATTTTATATTGTTTTTTATGCATTCAAACTGAAAATAATTTTGTATCAAGGCTACTTATACCAATACCAGTGAAAATGACTGGTATTTGTCAAAGTGTAAAAGGGTGCTGCAATCTGTTTATCGAACCCCGATTAACCAGTTTCCTCGTTTTCTACAACTTGCCACATGTTTTTCAAATTTTTACCGCGTATCATTCGATATGACGATGTCAGTTGTCAGGAAAATTCCGGATCGATCGCTGGATCGCTAGATGCTAACACTAGAAATACCACACTAGTCAAAATGACTATTTCTACAATTTTATAACCTTTCCAACCCTTGTTTAGGTATCATTGTCGTAGATGGATTAATAATACCAAAAATATACTACGTAACATGGAATTGCTTCTGTAAGAAAGTAATACATCAATAAATATAAAAATATTTTATTATTAGTGTAGGATCTTACTACAATTACTTTATTTATTATAAATGGATTAAATGGTGTTGGTTAAACAGGGAACGATGATTGTTTAACGTGAACTAAATACAATAACGTACTATAATTAAGACAACTAAATAGTTAATTTGCAACTCCCGTTTCCACGGTTCCAACGCCCTCTCTCACGCGACCACACTCTCTCGACAGCGCTAGTGTCACGTAGAAAACACAAGAAATCACGAAAATGGTGGGTCGCCGGTAATCTCCGCGTCGCAGTTCGAACGTTTTACAAATAAGAAATAAAAAAATTGAATTTTGTATATGGTAACAGAATTTATTATGCGAATTCAACAGAGTGACGGTTCAAAGTGTTACAACAGAATGGTAGCGAGCGCTAATTTGGGGGGGGGGTTATACTGAGGTTTTAGTCCCTGTGGTGGGGTTATCATCGTGTGTATATCAGAGGCGGCTATTTCGTTGTTATTTGGTTGTTGTTTCGATAGCTGTGGCATGCAGAACGTTTACCCTATCGTATTACTGTTTCTGAGCGTGTGACACTAGCAACACTCTCTCGAACTACACTCTCTGTTAATTCGTCTTTCTTCCTTAGTATCCCTTTGTCTTTTCTCTTAGCTCCACCACGCACGTGTTCCGCAACCGCTCGTGGCCAGGGTCACGCAGGCCTTTTCCGCGAAACTGTTCTATTGAAGGACCGACGATACATTGATGGGCCTGTCGGCACTCAGGCTTCCTCACGACATTGTTTACGGTTCACCCGATATCTCTTAGGCCTTTTGTCCACGCTTTTGTGTACTACATTAGGTATCTTTTAAAGACCAATCATTTTGACTGGTTTTAGTAAAATTAACTTTGTGTTAACTATCGGTAGTTCTAGTGTTAATACTTTACCGACCGCTAGCGATTCAACAGCATACGCACGTCCGACCGGTATCTCAGGCGCAGATTCTCCCTGGCACCGGCTCTGTTTCGGTTTAGACTCTCCAATACCATTCTTTTCGTTCATCGCGAACGGTACGTTTTTCAAATTGGTATAAAACTGTGGGAGCTTACGAAGCAACGCGACTGACGCAACTGAGCAAGGTACCTTAGTACTAAATAACAAATTACTGCTCAAATAATGAGAAAGATTGTCGACGACAAAAAGCCGATTAATAGGCTATCGGTCGGTAAGCGTCGGTGACAAAAATCCGATTAACCGGCTATCGGTCGGTAAAATGTTAATAAACTCCAACCACTTACGTGCTTAGCGACTACGTGGAACGCAGAAAAGGGGAGAAACGAGTCTATGGACGAGCATCTGCCTTTCATCCCTCGTATCGAGAGGCTTCACCCTCGACAATCTAATATTCTCGTCACATTAACCTCGAAACACGTGTTAGAAAGTAATCGTTTCGACCCTAACGTGTAGAGGATTGGCCTTTGTGAGTAGGCGGACTTATCGACCAAGATAATCGCGCTTTGACTTCTCGCGTCGCCACGGGACACGGTAATAGCTTCTTTCTGCTGTGACGCGTGTATTCGGATTAGTAGCCTCGTTACTACTGTTTGCTTTCGGTTCTATGGGCATTTCGGATTTTACGGTGTTCCTTTTCTAAGACGATGTTTCACGCCTTACGCTGATCTCGTACAATCCTATCGATGTGCACGGTCGATATTTTAAGGTTCTCCACATCGCTGTGTGTTGTAAACGAACTGTCGTCGATACGTAGAGGGAACAAATCGATCTGTTGACGATATCTCGAATGTTTACGTGGACGAGGACCCAAACGTTTTCGTCTCTCGTATTCTATACGTTCGGACAGAGGCATAAGCCGGTTTATGTGTGCAAACGTATGTTTTTTTAACAGCCATTTTTCTCTGTCGCACGGTTTCTTCGTTGACGACGATGCTAAAATATTAGGTTATCCGAAAAGATTCTTTCGTTTCGTAAGGTGATGATAGACAAACAACAATTTCTGTTTTATATTATTTTATTGAATTTTAGGTATCATCCATTTCGTTCTATTTCTATTATTATGTTCCTGCATAATTCAATGAACTAATACAAAACAAAAAACATTGTGCGTCTATTATAAAACAAAACAAACTTTTCGGATAACCTAATAATAGTCGAACGAGCTTTCTTTCTACTCGACGTGGTCGAACGAACGCTAAGTGGAAACTCACCGCTTCGCCAACAAATTTATCGAACGTACGAGGAAAGTGCGGTATGTTGATAAATATCCGCAGTATCGTATCGATGATAAATATTGATCGCTTTAGTTGAGACAACCTTGATGTATTGGCGATATATATATCGATATTCTGAGCCAGTTTCAGTGCACTCTAGCGTCCGTGTTCGTGTTTACTAAAGAATACGAGCTACGTTGATAGAATTATGACCTACGGTGTAAGTGTTAAATACGCTTCCACTGAATGGCTCAGGTCTAATAACATAATGGATAATTGGCTGTTTAAGTACTTTCGTGATCCGAATCCCACGCAACCGGGACAAGTTATAGCTAGAACATAGAAAAGAATTTCATTACATTTCAAACGACGTACTACCATACAGTGTACACTCCTCGCCAAAAGGATAGCCCAGGTGTGCTATCTTTAATTTCTCAATGACGCGTGTCCTGTAACGTATAATATGAAAACTTTATGAGCTCAGAATATGCGGTTCGTTGAAAATAATTAAAAATATTATGAGGATAGTGTGTAACGAAAAATTGTTTTATTTTAAGAACGAAATGATAACACACTCTGTTAATACGTTTAGAAATTGCTCAGTAGTTCGTGATCTATCAACGAGTAAAGATTACAGTACAATATTATGCAAATTTGCAAGTATGGGACGCGGAAAAAATTTTAACGAGTCTGAAAAAAAGCAAATTCTTGAACTAAAACGGCAACAGTTATCAGTAGCAGAAATATCGAAAGTAATAAGAAGAAGTCGTAAAGTAATACAGAATTTCTTAAAAAATGTTGAAGATTATGGCAAAAAGAAAAATACTGGTCAGCCATCATCGTTATCCGATCGTGATAAGCGAGCAATTTTGAGTGTAGCTTCCAACTGGCAGTTAACAACGAAGCAAATAATGGAAAATCTAGTGTTATTGCCAGTGTTTCGAGTGTTCGTCGAGTTCTACTATCCTGCAAAGATATTAAGAGGCTAACATTGAAAAAGAAACCTTCGTTAACAACGAAACACAAAGTAGAACGTTTACGCTTTGCAAAAGAAACAGTGCATTGGAAAAAGAAACGGAGAAGGATATTATTTTCGGACGAAAAAAGATTCAATTTGGACGGTCCTGATGGGTTGCAATATTATTTTCATGGCATAAGAAAAGAGACAATGTCAGCAATTCAACGACAAATGGGAGGAGACAGAACGATGGTTTGGGCGGGCATCGGTTATTTCACCAAGACAAGTATCAAGTTCATCAATGGCAGAATGAATAGCGTCCGATACATAAATTTAATCAAAGTACAAACAAATAATCACGCAGAACGCATTTCTGGACCTGATTACCTGACCTCATAGTGTTTTCGTATTATACGCTACAGACGAAAAACTTGACGCGCGTCATTGAGAAATTAAAGATAACACACCTGGGTTAGTTTCTTGCGTTTTACGAGGAAATAATAAACGCACGACATTTTTTGTTTTTTGTTATTTTATCGTATGATCCATTTTGTTCTATCGAAATAAAGATCACAACGTTCGACAGATTAGGTTAGGTTTCATGTTTGTATACAGATGCGTCGTAGTAAAAGACCTAATACCTCGAAAAGTGGTGTTTCGAATATCTTGAAACAGAAACGCGAATTTTCCTACGTACAGTCGAATCGATGGAATTTCGTATTCTTCGTAAAAAAATCATCGAAGGTTGATCGGTTTAAAAGACGTTGGAACCCATTGATCTCGCGAAAGTTGCCAAGTCGAGAAATTTTTCCTTCAAAGTAATCGACGGATCGATATCGCGCCAGATGTTCGATTAATTCCGATTGCTAATTGAATTATATGTACAATATATGAGAGGCGCGTGAATTATTTTCACACGTCGCAGCGATCTAATCGTTGCGATATTCCTCGGGTTATTAATCTTCACGATGCCACTAAAACTTAACCCCGTTTGCTCTTACGTTCAAGAAAAAACATCCCTGAGATACGATCTTGCAAGCTTGATGAGCATGTAAATGAAGGAACACTGATGTTTCGTCATTTTTCCCGACCTCCTGTACGCGTATCTTACGCGCTAATTTATATTATTAAAATTATAAGTACACCATATTATTATAATTATTTCACCGCAGCCATGAAAATCGCGTAACCAGTGTTTCCTCTACGATTATTCTTCAACCAAATGAATATAAAAACGATCCATCGATATTATTATCAACATTTACGATTTTCCACACGGTGTAACGATTCTGTACGGTGTGACAGGATGTAAAAGATCACGTGCGATTCGCCTCGCCAGCTGATCGCACTGAACGTGCTAAAAACGATGGAAGAGAATACTGTACCTTGTATTGGGTTGGCAACTAAGTGATTGCGGATTTTGTCGTTACCACCTAATGACAAAATCCGCAATCACTTAGTTGCCAATGCAATATATCGCGCAGAAGATTTTCTACGGAGAATAACGCGGAGACGGAACGACGAAAGCGAGAAACCTCTTATCGTCGAATGTATAAATTGGATACGATGGGAAAATATCGAGCGTGTTAAAATAGAAAAAATTCGTGCGAGTGTTGTTTCGTCACGGTAAATCGACGCAAGCAGATTCGTTTACGATTGAATTCAGATTTTAATGGATAGACGGGCGCGTGCACGCGTGCCTTGCTGATTCATCGATAGCTCGAAGGCTTGCGCTTCATTATCACACAATGCGTGTTTCTTTCGTCTCAGTGGAACGGATAAAGATCGGTTCGTAAAGATGCCGGTGGAAAAAATCCGGTGAATTACGCGCGACTCGAGAAACCGCTTAACGTATCCGATCTTCCGATTTCTCAACTTCTTAACGCGTTAAGCGAGAAATAACGTGTCATCCGCAACATCGTCCGAGCGCCAGCGTAATAATTTATTCGCGGTCAGCTCGTTGCCGATCGAAATCGTTCGAACCGAGAGGTGCTTGTTAATTATGTTGTGCTTGTACCGTAGCTTTTGAAATTTCTGCTGTGCTTGATGAGAAACGTTGCGATATATCTCGGCAAGTGGCTGAGAAAATCAATCGGCAAGAGAATCGAATATTTCGTTAAAAGGAAATCGCAATATATTGAGATTTTAGCTTCGGCGATCTGTCGTCGAACGTAGCTGATCTGTTGGCTGAGTTGCTGCGTTTGAAAATGTATAAAAAGAGTGTTTGAGAAGAGAGTTATGAAAAACTATCGCTTTCGCATGATTTATTTTCTAAACGATTAAACACCGTTCGGGAGTTCCAATGAAATTTACCGTTAGATCGATTTCCTTCTTACAATTTGTGTAATTATTACGTACGCGTGTACCATGTATGGCGCACGTTGAACGTACGCGATATGGAACATGCCAGTGATGAGAGATACTGCCGACGATGATACGCGATCGTATTCATTTTGAAAGACACTGCAAATTCATTCGCTGTTTTCGTTGAGATCGAAGAGCGTGAAAATTAATGGAATACGAGTTGAAAAGTGGAAGATGTTTTCTTTATTTAACTAAGTGTGTATTTTTCACAGTAAAAATTGAGTTCTTGAGATTCGTTGCTTCATGCGCGTCATTGTCGTGTTCAACGTAGTCGTAAAAGAGGAAGAAAATTAATGGAACGTAATGCAAGTTGAAAAGTGGAAGATGTTTGTCCACTTTTCTTCTTTATTTAACTAAATATGTATTTTTCACAGTAAATGTTGAGTTTTTTGTCATTTTCATAATCAACGTAGACGTGGAAGAGAAAGACTATTAATGGAATGTAATACAAGTTGAAAATTGGAAGAAGATTGTCCACTGTTCTTCTTTATTTAACTAAATATGTATTTTTCACAGTAAAAGTTAATTTCTTTGTCATTTTCATATTTAACGTAGACGTAGAAGAGGAAGATTATTAATAAAGATAATACAAGTTGAAAAGTGGAAGATGTTTGTCCACTTTTCTTCTTTATTAAACTAAATATATATTTTTCACAGTAAAAGTTGAGTTTTTTGTCATTTTCATAATCAACGTAGACGTGGAAGAGGAAGAAAATTAATGGAACGTAATGCAAGTTGAAAAGTGGAAGATGTTTGTCCACTTTTCTTCTTTATTAAACTAAATATGTATTTTTCACAATAAAAATTAAGTTCTTCAAATTCCTTTACAAATGTCTTCCATTTCTTCCATATGAACATTTTCCAAACTCGTTTAAACTCTCTCATAGTCAACAATCAGCAACACGAATACCTAATTTATCGTTAATTTAAACATTAACTTCCTCGTTTCAACAAACACATTTCTCATTTTCAGAAGCTTCTTCTATCAAATCGAGTGTCTCTTACTACCCACAATTGGGTATCCTAACTGTCCTAATCTACTTTTATCCAAAGACATTCTCTCAAAAGTAATTTCTCTCGACTAATTAATAAAATTACTCGACAAAAATCTCTCGCCTCCTCTCATACACCTGCTTGTACGTTTCCACAACCCAATAGCACGCGCGACTATGAAAAACCGCGCGATATAACGCGACTGTGTCTCGGTTCGCCGTCTATTGTTCTCCAATCGTTGGGATCGAAATCGATGATGGAAAAGTGAGAAAGACCATCGATGGAACCGGAGAAGAAGGTGGCCGAGACGAAGAGGGTGCAGCAAGGAAGGCACTGGTCGGCAAAGGGCGCATTAGCGGCGCTCGTAAAAGCGTACGCGGTGCTCGTAGCGTAATGCAGCACGAAGCGAACCAGCACGCCTCGTAACGCTCCTTAACCGAGCGTATTTACGCTCTCCGTGGCAGAGTTATGTAACATGGCGGCGCAAACGGCCCGTGCCGGCCATTAGGAGCCAGTTCGAGAGGCCATTTTGTCGAGCCACCCCTCGACTTCTCTCTTTCTTCGCCTCTTGCTTTCTTACTGTCGTAC
This sequence comes from Bombus difficillimus, assembly GCA_014737525.1. NCBI lineage: Eukaryota > Metazoa > Arthropoda > Insecta > Hymenoptera > Apidae > Bombus > Bombus difficillimus. The sequence continues at coordinate 302,624 of JACXIT010000181.1, read as the reverse complement.
ACGTAGCTACGTGTTCGTATTCGCTTTCGTCAGCGAATCTTCTATCTTTTCATACGCAATCTAAATTAACAATCTAGAAAGGAGCAGCGAATAAGGTTTCCTGGACGAGTAGTCTTCCAGTTGCTTCGATTCTTTGTTTAAACTTTGCAAGCTTCCATCGAGTTAGAACCTGGTTGCTATAGAGAACCTGCGAACTGACCGATACTTACGAACGCTTCTCACGTGATTGAATTTCTAGACCGACGATAGAATCATTTTTCATTGTTTTCCATGGCCATCTTTAGCCATTTCGCACGGTTAACGTGCTTCATAAATTATTGAAACCCGATGCACGCGATGTAACAAGGATGAATACTGCACGTTCATCGGTCCGCGTTATTCTTTCGTGTTTCTGACGGATTACGATCTCGCTGCCTCCGTCGTTCCGCATTGATTTTATTCCAAAAACTCGTCTCCTTCTTCTGGTAGCTTTCGTCGGTTTCTGGTTACGTCGTTGAGCCAACAGCAGCTGTCTTTTATCTGGTTGTCCGAAAAGATTCTTTCCAAAGAAAAGTTTCACGAGGTGATAATAGATGAACAATTTCTGTTTTATATTATTTTATTGAATTAGTTATGAATTTCGTTCTATTTCTGTTACTATGTTCTTGCATAATTCAATAAACTAATATAAAACAAAAGACATTGTGTCTATCTATTATTTCCTTATGAAACGAAAGAAACTTGCCGGACAACCTAATGCAAGCAGCGTTCTGTTCTATTGGATTGGCAACTAAGTCATTACGGATTTTGTCATAAGGTTGTATTGACAAAGCCGCAATCGCTTAGTTGCCAACCGAAAATTCGTTCGTTTCATCTGCTACGATAAAATTGTAAATAATATGCAAATGAATGGGATTTATTTTGACTGAGGTGTCAGAAACGTTTGAGCAGTGGAGCGGAGAAAAATGGCGCGCTAAGGGACCGAAGAAGCAAAGAAAAGAGTCTGTTTGTACGTGGAGACAGCGAGTCGACCTTGTCGAACCACAGTAGCAAAAGCAAGTGGAGTGAAACGAAATTGGCGGTGACTAAAGCCCTCTGGCTTTATTATTTCGGGGCCATTGTTATTAATTCAGCGTGTGGCCTGGCTGTGCACTAAGAGCGTAAGCTTGTCACGGGCCTGCCACCCCGTGCCACCCCCTTTCACGTGGAACCGCGACCAACGTTGTTCTTTGCTGAATTCATTAAATCATCGACATTCCACGCGGCACGTGGCCAGACCCTTTTACAAGCTCTTTCGCTAAATTAGGATCCGGCTTGCTCCTCCGCTTCTTTTTCCTTCCCTCGCTGACCTTCCCTGCTTTCTCTATACAGGGTGGAACCGTAACGCGATCGTTCAGATTTTCCAAACTATCGCGAGCGATTTGTAGAAGCGAAACGATAATTGCAACGCGTTTATTTTACAAAATATAACGAGAAAATGAAAATGAAAATGTTTCACGAACACAATTGAAGAGATGGAACCTAAAGCAGAAAATTGTGCCGCTCGCAAAACGCTACAGGGTGTCATCGAACAAGCGGTATCTTTTGTTTCCACTTTTTGTTTTTTTGAGGTTATGTCGACCATTTTGGTCAACAGTCATAGATCGTGCAATTTTATTACGATCGTTCGACGCACCAACAACAAAATTATTATCAAACTCGGTCATCCAATCGAAGTAAATAGAAAGAGACAATTTTGGAGAATTTTCTGAACTCATTCGTTAAACCAGTTAGCTGTTGCGATCTCTTTTAGAGCTTTGAAAAGTGTGAACTTAAAGTGTGCGAGGAAAAGTAAGCGATGACGAGTATACTCGTCAGACACAGATTACGTGCAGCTGTTGTAACGTAGAATTAAGATTGAAAAGATGATCGATAAATCGTTGATGGAAGGGTGCAGTCGACTGACACGTACAACAGAGCTAATTTCTTATTTATATGAAAATAACAAGGAATTTTGTTCATTAAAGCTCAGTTTACGAGAAAACCGAGTTGGAAAATTTATCAAGTAGATGGAAGATTGTTAATTCCGGACTAGACAGGACTAAATAATCGACAGGAGGTCGTGGTACGCGTGAAAATAAGTGGAAAACGTAGAATAAAATTTTCTCTCAAGACGCTTTGTTTCCGAGAAAAATAAATTTGAATATCTATGAAACACGTTTTTAACTAAACACGTTGGAGCTTTATTTTCTTGAAAATGGTGCCCCAAGTGGAAAAATCTTATTCTACATTTTCCACTTATCTTTACACGTAGAACAACTTCCTATCGATTAGTTCAAGTATACTTGATGAATTTTCAAATTCTAACGAAAACTAAACCTTCGATGAACAAATTTGTTCTTATTTTATGGCAAGAAATCGCGCTCGCTTGTACGTTGTTCGGTCACACCCTGTACGTATCTTGCTTTATTTCAAATTTATTTCCCAATAAAATTAGCGCTCCTCTTATGGTACCTTAACGATTACCATTTTTTAGATATTTAATTTAATTTTTAATTTAATTTTTAATTTTAATTTGTGATAACAAATTTATATTAATTTTAAACACATAGAATTACGTTAACATTGATTTTCCGATGTCATCGCTTGACGGCTGTTCAAAGTCGTTCACACGACGTTCCCCTGAGTTAGCCGCCGCGTCACGAAATCCCGTCAACTGAGAAAAAGTGACGCCCTTTTAGGACGATATTTTTCAAACTGCGGGCTTCGCTCGACCGTGGAGAATCTCCCCGATATTTTGAGTGATCCAATTTGCCGCTTGCTGCCAGCCATAAGGAGCAGCCTGCGTAGCGCACGAACACGCGTGAAGTTGAAAGACACGTGAAAGGAATTCGCTTCGAGACGTGTTTGGTTAACGAAGAACGAAAGTTCATGTGCTCTGTTTGTTTCTGCTTTTATCTGAAACAAACCTAGAGAAGCTTGCAACTTACTGCGATAGACATTCGTGCAATTTCACAGTCTCGCTAATGTGCTGAAAGAAATGCCTCGCTAAGTGACGATTTACCTCGCTCACGAAATATCGCAAACGAACGTTCTATTTCGCGTATTTCACGCTGTTTTTTCTTTCTCATATTACGTACACTTTGTGTTCTCTCGCGTCTTCGACTCTGCTTCTTCCTCTCGTTGTACGTAACGCGATAAACAATAGCAGATACAAAAGGACTGCGACGATTACAGTGGCTGCGCAAGGCTACCAGACGGATGCAGACGACACGCGATGTACTTAAAACTATGAAACAAAGAAACATCGTCCCGTTTCCGAGACGCAACATTTGCAAGACGACGTAAAGCTGTGAATTGCGAAGCTTGGTCGATCGAAAGCAGTCGTAAACGTAGAATCGTTGGAAAATGAGAAAGTACGAGCCAGGGAAATGTTTTCAGTTAGTCTTTATTAAATCATAAACAGTGAGATTTATCAAGTATTCGCTTATTCTATCTGCAACGTCTAGCAATACCCTCGTAAATGGCCAACGATCGTAAAGTCGAAACGACACTGTGTGAAATGCGCGTTCGTAGACCACAGAACGCATTAAGAGGGATGAAAACCATAAACTACGACTTCTTGAAGATAATGCACTAGACATAATCTTCATTTTTTTTTTTTTTTTTTTTTTTTTTTTTTTTTTGTTATCAAAAGTCTGTTGTCCGATCATTGTCAGAAAGAAAACGTATTTTGCAATATAATTAATAGAAATTGAAATAGGAATTATTCTTCGTAAATACGAGTAATTCGATGGAGTAGGATAAAATCGATGGAAATAATCGAGTAAGAAACAAGAAGGATGGACGTGTAAGAAAATAGGAAAATAATGGTGGCAAAGGATTTTCCTGTAAAGCAGTGTAAGGGAAACGATTACCAGAAAGGAATCGGAATCAGAGCAATCGTATAACGCACGAGGCGCGAACATCTCGATAAGACTGTGCGGTTGCTGCGCTATTATCTTCAAACGAGCCTATAATTTGAGAATAATGGAGTTGGATTATCCTTGTCCTTTCTTCCTTCCAACCTTTTACGTTTTTATCAGCCATAACCGCGCCGCTTACTATCCATTCGCGTTTATTGAAATCCTCAGCCTCGGATTCCATTTGCCTCCGTACAAAATCATCTGTATTATCCAAGCGATTTACATAATCTTCGTGTTACGAAGAAAAAGAAAGGCGAAACGAGGAAATTAATATTGGCTTGGCAACTAAGTGATTGCGGATTTTGTCATTAAGTGGTAATGGTAAAACCCAATATTTCAGTCCACCGAAGAAGAGACAACGGTCGAACAATTGAAGCCTATTTGTAAAATGCTAAAACGCGTGAATCTTGCGCTTAGAAGTCGATAAAGTATCTCTCTTCTTAACCGATACAGTAAATATTTAACACTATCTCGTGCAGACGAAATGTAATACAAAGTGTAAAATTAAGAAACCTGGATATTTTCTTTTACTATTTCATACAATTTTACTCCTCGTATTATTAATTATGGTTCGATGGTCTCGCGACGATTACGACAATTTGACAGAAGAAAGTAAACCGAAAGATACTTTCTGCAGTCACTGTAAATACGAAAACTAGCAAAATGTTGACGAACGCCGTGATAGCGTTCCATCGCGCTGCCTATCAACCCCAAACACGCGTCTAGCCACCCTTAGAGCGACGTCGTAGGGTGAAGAATGGGAATAATGGAAAGAGAAGGGCGCGAGCCGTAGTGCATTATATTCGAATTACAGACGTGTTTTCGGGGGTAACGTTGTACATTGGGGAGGCAGGCGGCCCTTTAATGCCCAGAACAAATCGTAGCCGGCGAATCGGGCGGTTATATTTAAAATAAATTGCCCGTGGCTCGTTTTTCTTGCGAACCGCCGAGTTGGCGCTTTGTCGACGGCCAGACCGTGAATCATTTCTGCTGGAGGAAAGCTGCGATCTTGTTGGCCCAACAACGAAGCAGAAGGGCCACCGAACCTTCTCTGCCAGCTATTATACAGATAATCGCCGTGAATGCCATCCAACCGAGCACAGCCACCGATTTCTCGATCGGTTTCACGGAAAACTTTTCACTTCTCTTTTGTCCAATTTTCTTTCTTTTTCTTTCTTTCCTTTCTATCGTCTTCCGTTTCTCTGTTTTGCTTTCAGTTGGATCGGTCGATTCGAGACGCGTCACCGTGTCACACTCTTGCAATTCTACGTTTCTAGGTTCTACGCGAAGCTATCGTGAATTGGTAACGTTAGGTTGCTACGCTTTACAAACGCGTCAGGCTGCTTCAGGTGAAACAACGCGAATATCGCGTAAGAAGAAAACAGGCGAAACAAGCGATACGATTGTATCGTGGTAACACTTTGACTGCTTCGCTGGACGTGTTTCGCTGAGGACGACACGAGAATATTTTTATTATTCAAAGCTATTGAGATATGTATAATTTTGTGTGCTAGACTAGATTAGCCGCGTAGCAGTGACACACGTATATGAGTATGAGTGTATGGAAGTATATGCGTGCGCAGCGTCTCGAAAAACAGACGAATACAACTGTTCCGTTGGCAATGTAATATGCAAGATGGCGAGACAAAGAAAGTGCTGAAACGCGTGCAGATGTGTATCGACGAAGATCCTGGAAATCCTTTGTTAAGTAAATCTAAAACTATTTTAATATGAATTCTAAGTGTAACCTTAGTGTTACTTTACTTTTATTTCGGTATTAAGATCCACAATTCTCAACAATAAACGAAGAATATTTTATGAGAAAGTTAACCAAGCTGTAGTCAGTCGCGCGATAACAATGCGATTCCCGATAAATATGAATATAATTCCATGATATGAAACATGAGTTCTAAGTATAACCTTAGTGTTTCTTTACTTTTATTTCGTCGATTAAGATCTACAATTCTCAACAAAAGTATATAATGGCAAAATAATAATAAACTGATGACGCAAGACAACATTCTTCCCCAATGGATCGTTTATCTTATTGGTTGGCACCTTGGTAACAGTTGATAGCGACATATTATAACAAAACTTCGTTTATTTCAACAAACCATTCGCTTTCGTTATTTCGTCGTGAGCAAAACGTGCAGAATATATTATTGAAACATGTAAAAGATATTAGTGAACAGTGTTATGATTATTTTTATGATTTCGACGACACATTCGGCCGAAATGGTGGAGGTCCGCGAAGGAAATTATGTTTGTGATAAACGAATGATAGTGGTAGATTACAACAGAGGAAAATATGCTGTAAATTTATCAGATCAAATGATAGCATATTCTACACCACGTAGAAGAACCCTCAAGTGGTATATAAAATTAGCTTTAGAGTTATTGTTAAATACATGAATTTCAAACGCGATGATACTCTCTAAACAAGCAACAAAACCAAAAATCAAGGTATCAGATTTTAGAATGGCACTCGCAATGCACCTTACACTGTGGCATTCACCAGAGCAGTAAAATATACTTATTCGACAAAGATTGTCACACGAAATGCAGAAGAAAGAAGGACAAGCGTACCTGGCACGAAAATTTTGCAGAGAATGGTATAAAAAAATGTTAAACAATGAAAAATTGCTAAGAATCGGAGGAAAAAGCCCTATTGTCCAGATTGTATTGATGGGCCACATTTATGTTTAAAGTGGACCGTTAGATGCAAGATTTCTTCGCATTTTTTTTTTATTGATGTTCTAATAAAAATGTTTAATCGTTCAATGGGCACTTTTCATTTCAAAGTATCTTCTATTTATCGGTTATATTCAAAATGTCCTAACTGTCAATTTTCATTCAATTTTTACAATTGTAAGAAGTTGAAGCGTTCCGGTCACCAATGGCCACCGTGGCGTCACAGGAGAAACCGTGACGGGTCATATATGACCCACGTGGCAGTCAAAGTGTTAAAAAGGTAGGTTGAGCGAAGCGATGGTAAGCTGATTAAGCGAAAAGGTGCAAACATAGACAACTGACTGTGAGCCAAACGCAACGAGTGGCAATTACAAGTACGCAAACCAAATACTCTTTTGAAACCGAGAAATAAGTAAATAAATATACATACAAAGTGTGTCGTAATACGTGGGATCCACTTGACGAGTGGATTATCGAAACACCGAAATGGCTATAAATTTGAAAGAGGGTCGGATGGATATCATATATTACGATACACCCTGTATATATCGGAGGGGAAAAAACGTACGTAATAAGTGGATCAAAAAGTTGTTCGTTTTTGCTGAAGCGAGAACAAGATTGAAACGTGAAGGTGGAAAGATTGGTGCGGTGTTAAATATTAAAACACGCGATCGTAGAAAAACTCGTTTCGTTAATTAATACGAAGGTAAAAAGTCAGTAAAAGCGTAGTTAGATCGAAGATAACTGGTCAATGCAAATATTCACCGTCGCAAAAACCTTGTTAACCAGCGTTACTTCCAGTTTCTTTCGATAACGTTCGGTTTCTCTCTTTAAACCAGTCTTCTATTTATCCAAGTGCGTACGCCATTTATCAATAAAAGCCCATTGTAAGTTGCACTTCCTAGGGGCAGTGTTTTCACTTTCACTTAATAACGCGCCGTTTCACGTGAAAATACCATGTGTGCGATTTTAATATGCGTCTAGCTAATTGACTGCCGCGAGTTGCCCAACTTTTACATCGGTAGACTAATTACCGATCCGTCGGTAAATCTGTTCGGTTGTCGGTAACGCGATGGAAAGCGTTAATGTTGGTCCGTTTCTTTTTATTTCTTCCTTTTCGTCCATACATCTGTACGTAGATATTTATCTAGACGTCTATTCAGAGACGTGCGAGCGTTCATTTCGCGTCAAATGGCGCGATATTTCGATCGTCTTGTAGAAAGCAACAAATATCGAGATCGTGCTGCGTCCGAACGTTAATTCCAATAACTGTACTTTACACTTTCTGAATAATAAATTTCCACCTTTTGCCAGATTTCAAACGTTTATTGCAGCTTTGTATTTGGAAAGTATTGATAGACTGTATATGTTGGGTTGGAAACTAAGTGATGGCGGATTTTGTCATTAGGTGGTAATGGCAAAACCTGCAATCACTTAGTTGCCAATAGATAGAAATAGTTGAGAATTGGGTTTAGAAATTTGACAGTTAGGTGGAAGAGTTTAGCGGCCGAGGAATTTTGAGATTCACAGGTTTGGGTATTTGAGAATCTGACAATTTGGAATTTGGTTTCGCCTTATGCTTAACCTTTTGCATTCGTATGACTTGACATCAGTTTTTATTTCAGCAGCTCCTTTGTCGAGTCCCACGTTTTTTTGTGAAAGAAAAGCAGGATTGCATCCTGGAAATTCTGTCAAGATATACCATACACTTAAAAATTAGAAAATACAACAATAGTGTGAATAAAATTGGAATTTAAGTGAATTTCTTTCTTCCTTTATTTATTTAAATTGTCTTATTTTTTAGTTCAAGTAAATTTCAAATAAAACACTTAAAAGCATTGCAAGCTGCTGCTAACGAAATTGAAATAAAATTCGCAGTGCAAAAGGTTGGATAACAAGAACTGTTTCGCTCGACTTTTTCCGATAATAGACTGCGCTATATTATAACAAAAATCATTGGTCATTAAAATTAGATGCATCTATTAGACATAAATTACAGAGATATCAAATTTCTAAGATGTACTATATTTCTGTTATATTGATTTTCGGTTACTTTGTAATGCGCTTAAATGGCAAGACTCTTTCGCTCGACTGTTTACGATAATAGACTGCGCTATATTATAACGAAAATCATTGGTCGTTAAAATAGGATGCATCTATTACCACAAATTGCAGAAACATTAAGTTTCTAAGATGCGCTATATTTCTGTAATTCGCTGATGTAGCGGTCCTTGCCCTATCGTCTCTCGTAATAACACGGCTGACTGTTTTGTAAATTCTTATTGGCTCGATAGACGTTGCATAGTCCGTGGAACAACATCGATTGTTGCGCCACGGAGTCGTAAAGCCTGTGACATGCCACGCGCCAAAAAGGGAACGACATCGTTCGTGGCAGCGATTCCAAACAAAACGAAAAACTGTCTTTGTCTGTAAATTGTGTCTGCCTCGTACTTTCCACTTTTGCTTTCTTTCGCCACAACTTCATGTTTCACCAAGCCTGAACCTTATTCGAGAAATGCTCTTAGAATGAGATGAACACAGCGCCAAAGTTCGTGTGCAGTGATTGTCGAATAAAATTAGCTCGAACGCACGGAAGCTTCCCAGCAATTTTGTTCTGCGCAATGTATAGGAAGCTATCGATTTCCGGTTGCTTTTGTTAACACTGATTGCCACGCCGAAATCACGTATTTCGCTGAGGCCGCCACGGGAGTATTTTTATTATTCAAAGCTATTGAGATACATATAATTGTGTGTGCTAGACTAGATTAGCCGCGTAGTAGTGACACACGTATGTGAATATGAGTATATGGAACTATGTGTGTGCACAGCGTCTCGAATAACAGACGAATGCAACTGTTCCGTTGGCAATGTGATATGGAAGATGGCGAGACAAAGAAAGTGTTGAGACGCATGCAAATGTGTATCGACGAAGATCCTGGAAATCGTTTATTCAATAAATGTAAAACTATTTTAATATGAATGCTAAGCGTAACCTTAGTGTTCCTTTATTTTTATTTCGGCGAGTAAGATCCACAATTCACATCGAAAGCACTGTGATACTTTGGTAACAGTTGATAGCGACATACTGTAACAAGGCTTCGTTTATTTCAACAAACCATTCGCTTTCGTTATTTCGTCGCGAGCAAAACGTGCAGAATATATTGTTGAAACGTGTAGAAGATATTAGTAAACAGTATTATGATTATTTGTATGATTTAGACGAAACATTCGGCTAAAATGGTAGAGGTCCGCGAAGGAAATTATGTTTGTGATAAACCAATGGTAGTGTAGATTACAAGAGAGGAAAATGCGCTGTGGATTTATCAGATCAAATGATAGCATATTCTATACCACGTAGAAGAACCCTCAAGTGGTATACAAAATTAGTTTCAGAGTTATTGTTAAATACATGAATTTCAAACGCGATGATACTCTCTAAACAAGCAACAAAACCAAAAATCAAGGTATCAGATTTTAGAATGGCACTCGCAATGCACCTTACACGGTGCCATTCACCAGAGCAGTCAAATATACTTATTCGACAAAGATTGCCACACGAAATGCAGAAGAAAGAAGGACAAGCGTACCTGGTATGAAAATTTTGCAGAGAGTGGTATAAAAAAATGTTAAACAATCAGGATGAAAAATTGCTAAGAATCGCAGAAAAAAGTCCTATTGTCCAGGTTGTATTGATGGGCCACATTTATGTTTAAAGTGGACCGTTAGATGCAAAATTTCTTCTCATTTCTTTTTATTTATTGATGTTCTAATAAAAATGTTTAATCGTTCAATGAACATTTTTCGTTTCAAAGTATCTTCTATTTATCGGTTACACTCAAAATGCCCCAACTGTCAATTTTCATTCAATTTTTACAATTGTAAGAAGTTGTAGCGCTCCGGTCGCCAATGACTACCGTAGCGTCACAGGAGAAACCGTGACGGGTCATATATGACCCACGTGGCAGTCAAAGTGTTAAGACTCTCTCCTGTTCAATTTTTTACCATAGCAAACCTGGCTGTACAATAAAAGCTGTTAATCGCTAAAGTTAGATGCATTTATTGCGCGCAAATGGCAGAGACGTTAAGTTTCTAGCACGTGCATTATCCTTTTGTCTGCAAGTGTAGCCTAGAAACAAGCGTTCAGAGCCATCACAGAGCACAGCCATAGAGGAAGAAGAGTTCTGGGAGGAACAATGCGTTGTCCCGCGGTAGCTGCTCGACCAACCAAAGCAACAAACGAAGAATAAGAAGAAAAAGAAAACGATGCAGAAGTACGTAAGCACAGTAAGAGGAGGAGGAGGTGGTACGGTTCCCTGGCGAAAAGTGTACGCGCAATTGCATCGGAATGGCATATCGCGGCGCATTAATTTCAGTAATGCGCGGCTGAAACGACCTGGAACCGCGAAATAAGCGGTCCCTTGCTTCCTACCTTCGGCATTAATTATTGGCATTTGATGGGCCGGGTCGAGGATCTGGCCTGAACCGTGGGTAAGACGCCACGTTTCTACGCTGGCTTCCTCTTTCTGCGCGACTCCCATATAATAACGCGTTTCTTACAAATTTCCCTCCTTCTTTCTATCTTTCTTTGCTTCTCTTTTATTCCTCCTTGGTTCACGTAACTTTTTTCCCGCGTGTTTTTCCCGTGTGCGACAAAATTGTGCAAACAGGAAGATAAAATAGGGAAATAAGGAGACGAGCCTGAAATTCAATCGTCGAGATAATAATTGATCTTCCTCGTGGTGAGACAATTTCGGATTGAACTTGAAGCTTTGCAAATTTCAACCGGACGAACGAAATTTTGGTTTGATGTTCGTAACGCAGAGTAACAGATACAGCGAAAGTTAAAAAGTGAATTTTCAGAACCAAAGTACCTAACATTTGTCACGGTTTTCATGGATAATAATTTATTTTGTTTAACAATTATTATTTCATCACCGTGGAAAGCAACACCGTACTTTTGTACTTGTCGAGAAGGCTGAAACTGGATGAGAATCAATCGCAGGATATCGCTGCAACTGTTGGCTGTTGCATTCACGTTATGACAGTTGTCTGCTTCTTTGCATATGGTCAGAGTCTTGGGATTAGGTTTTATATCTAATAGATAAAAATTCGATTAAAATAAATGTCGCAGAGAGGCGACTTTTTAAATGTAACATAAAAGCTCCTGATGCGTAACATTACGTTAATGAAGTTTCACTTTATCAGCTTGCTACATCCCAGAAACTATTGGGTTGGCAACTAAGTGATTGCGGACTTTGTCAATACCACCTAATGACAAAATCCGCAATCATTTAGTTTCCAACCCAATAGTTGTCGACGTAACTTGGTAATTTGTAGCGATGAAAAAAATGTAGCATTGGGCACAAGATTGGGTTGCAAAATCGTAGGATGAAAATTTTGCCACAGTTTGTCGATCTGAGATACGAGAATCGGAAGATCGACCTTCGACCCTGCGATTAGTATTTTCCATGGAAATGCAATTGTACAGAAACGTTCATTCTTAGCGTGAAATATTTGAAATATTGGCGGTTAATTTGCGCGGGATGTTTAAACACGCGGCCAGATTTAACTAAATTACAGCGTATCGTTGAGCAGATGCGAGAGCGTAAAACGCGTAGCTGATAAACACGAGACTAAAATATACTTTTGCGAAACGGCTTGTTTATTACGGCATATAAATACACAATTTATAACGCCATAATTAAAGTTGCAGGCCTGAAGCGATAAATCGGCCGATTCAAATTGCTGCATAAAGCGTAATTACTGTAAATTGTACGGGACGATTCTCGCAACATGTCACGGTGTAACCGTTATTTATGATATTTATTGTCAAATAACCAGCTGATTTTGTTACGTATTAACAAACCAGCCGCTGATTTACAAGCGGATTTTACGCATTTATATAGATTATGCATACACGCCGCTTCCAACCTACAAGTTCATTTCTTATGGTATTTATCAGTTAGTACGTATCGCAAGGTTTATGGGTCGCATAACATAGAAGGTAGATGATGAAAGATGTGGCAAAATATCGTCGTATTTGCTATCTCCATTTCTATATTTAAACATCGCGTTTTTAAAATCGGTAAGTAGAGTTAATATTAGTCGTAAAGGTTGATGATCGAAATATCGAGGGAACTAGAGGCACTAGATGGTACTTAGAGAGGGTGAAAAAAGCGTAGGGGTAGAAATTGGAACGAAAGCACGTAGATGGGGTAATTAGATCAGGCTTGGCATAATTAATAACTGCGGGGCCCCGTTTTTTCTTTGTTCCACGAGAGCAGGTCTGATTTATGATATCGGCCACGGCACTTATCGAAACTTTAAGGATAATAAAAGGCCGGAAGGAGCTGGAAAGGATTAAGGAAAGTGATGGACGATGACCGATCAGCGCCGTCACAATAATGATCCGCGTAAATAATAAGACTCGTTATGGTTCCCCCTTCCTTTGACCCTTTTCACCCTCTCTACCTTTATCTCTGTCTTTCTTTGTTTTTCAGCCTTAATAGCGAGCTGGCTGCTCTCCACGCCACGTCGCCGACCACCAAATTAAACTTAGCAACGTGACGCACCACGAAATGTCGTTTCTCGAATCAGAGCTACACGGTGCAACGGTTATTTTGCTAATTGTTTTTCGGCTAATGGCCCTCCTTAATTGTCCTGTTGGACGAGATCTTCTCTTTTCGCTAGTTCGCTTCAATTTTCTCTTACGTAGCATCTTCACGGACTCGTGGGAAATTTAAAAAGCTGCAGAGATGCGCACGATACGAACCATTCCGACCGGCGTTCTAATAATTTGTCATCGTATTCGATGTTTCTATTCCGTGATTCTTCAGTTCCTGAGAACACTTTTCGGTGTCGTGTCTCTTACGTCGAAATGTGGCAATCAGACGAATGGCTAGGATCCATTGAGAGCTTGCAAGTATTCTCAGTCTTCCTCGAAGTTCTTCCAATTATCGTGCTTAGTTAAATGATGGAAATATATCCAACGCAACTGTGAAAAGGTGACTTTTCATCAGACGAAGGACACCAGTTTCATGTGGTAAACCTTCGTTTAGTTAAATTAGGAAGAAAATACGTTGGGACAGACAACGTTGTTTGCATCCTGCAGGTATTTCCAAGCTCGTCTGCGACGCTACTAACACTTGTGTCGTTATTCCTACTAATTATAATTAAAAATAATAATATATAATATAAATAATAATAGTAATAATATAATATAAATATAATATAAATAATAATATAATATAAATATAATATATATAATAATAATATAATATAAATATAATATATATAATAATAATAATGTAATATAAATATATATAAATAAAAATAAAATAATAATTATAATTAAAAATAATAATATGTGTAACATAAATAATAATAATAATAATATAATATAAATATAACATAAATAATAATATAATATAAATATAATATATATAATAATAATATAATATAAATATATATAAATAAAATAATTATAATTAAAAATAATAATATGTATAATATAAATAATAATAATATAATATAAATATATATAATAATATAATATAATATAAATATATATAATAATATAATATAATATAAATATAATATATATAATAATAATAATATAATATAAATATAATATATATAATAACAATAATGTAATATAAATATATATAAATAAAAATAAAATAATAATTATAATTAAAAATAATAATATGTATAATATAAATAATAATAATAATAATATAATATAAATATAATATATATAATAATATAATATAATATATATAATAATAATATAATATAAATATGTATAAATAAAAATAAAATATTGATTATAATTACAAATAATAATATACATACCAAACTAATATATATTGTAGTTAGATATTAATTTATATTGGGTTGAACATTTTTGCGGGGCCTGAATACACATTCAAATCCTAAATGTTTACTTAAAAATTACTTAAAATTTACTGAAATTTTTACTTAAATTTTACAACGAGGAATTATTTATTTACAAACGCTGTTACATATTATATATTTTATATAAGCAGTTTTCTAAACAAATCCAAGTAATATTTTTTCGCATGGGTAATTCGCTTTCAAGGGGGAAAAAATTCAATGAAAATATAAAATTTATAATAATATATGTCCTTTGCAAAAACTATTCATGTAGTTTAATTTCTCTAAAAAGTACATTTCTCTGAAAGCGCCTGGACTTTTTTTATCTAAAGTAGTTTCCAGGATATGAGGACTTTATGAAGTTACACTGAACTTTGATGATTTTTGTCGTTCCTTTGAACCGAATCATCGCTGCTAAAAAAATGTCTTGCATTTGTTAATGGTATCATGATTCTGTAAAAAGTTGATCAAAATCGATGTTTTTTAATTGGGTAATTAACGCTGAACCTGCCTTGCGCCGGCCCTGACTATAACTATCAATTTATTAATTAGCTTATATTGCACAAATAAAAACATAAGTAAAAATATAAGTAAACTACTAATACTAAACGCCATAGCCAACAACCGATACAATTTCCACAAGAACGTTACGATGTTGGGAAAATCATGAAATTCTTTACAACGAGGAGATCGGATACGTCCGAGACTAACTACGCATTTATCTAAAAATTCGCAAATTTGCAGTTACGTCGTTATCGCGATGCAACGACGATACGCAGATATTTATCGCGTTTCTGCCCGTGATCTGCGTATTTTAAAGTCGTTAAGTTGCCTTTTAATGCTGCTTCGATCTCTACTATCGTACAATGGCCGTGATTCTCATATATTTCGCAATAATTTCGACACATGGATCTGGCAATCGCGACACGTTTCTGTTGAAGTAAATACTTCAAGAAAAACTCTACATCTTTATTTATATATACCCGTGACCTGCATTTACTGCTATTACGCAGAAATATTCTAAATAAGGAGCGATGTATATTATTGTACCCTTGAGTATACATTATGTTTTGGGTTGCAAGGTCTAGGAACAAAGGAACTGATAAACAGATTTCTATTTATGTTCCCTGTAGCCTCTAGCCAAAGCTATAAGCTTAACTTTTTTTGGTAATGTCCTTTTGCTATAAATATATGAACGTGCTCCCTATCGTTCCATTGTCTACTAGCACTCAAAGAGTAAAGATCCGAATAAACTTATACTTATACCTTTAATTATTTCAATATACTTTTCTATTACAAATTCATCCACTCGTTCTTCAATTAGTTAACCTTAACCTCAACAGTTCCCAACAGCTGGAGAGCCGCGCGTCGGTTCTCTTCGAATTGAAACTTCTTGGACGGTTCGTATTACGTGATTACCGAGCGACCGAATAATGGCCGACTTCCGGTCGGCCGAGAAACACGCGACGCTTGAAATGTTGTTATTAGCCCCTTATTTGCTCAAGGAATGTCATCGGCTTCTTTCAACGGTCGTGAAATACCATTCAACCCGTCAGGATACGCACTCGACCACGTTCTGCCCCGTTTCCTTCTGTTGCGCATGGGTTTCATCGCTTATACACGAGAATTACAGGTTTCTTGACGCCAGGCAACTCGATGTCACGGATGTCGAACGAAGCGGACGTTGTCACGTGAAGATGAGCAGCGCAACGTGTCGAATATGGCGGTTTACTAGCCGAATCGATGGCAATGGAATTCCAAGTTACCGATCGATGCGCTGCAATTTGCGGTGGCAAATGGCGAAAGTAAACAGTGTACGTGTATTTCCAGGCCACGTTAGAACTTTGTTTGTCTACGTGAACTCGCTTTACCCGAACGACACGTCAGTCATCTTCCGATCGTGCGAACTTTTTTTGCTTCGAGTCGTTCGCCCAAACCTTAGCTGCTTTCGTACGAACGAAACATATCGGGTAACAGCGATAATTGGTCAGCTTCTATTACATCAACTGCGATTACTATACGGGGCGTAACTGCGTTTAACGAACGAAATTTTTTGTAGCGATCGAGTGAACTTTAGCCGAGCTGGCATTATCTGAGCCATCGCCGAGAGTAGAAGTAGTTTAGGTGCGCGAACAAGTCTAACAATAAGACGCAAACA
Organism: Bombus difficillimus; assembly: GCA_014737525.1. NCBI lineage: Eukaryota > Metazoa > Arthropoda > Insecta > Hymenoptera > Apidae > Bombus > Bombus difficillimus. The sequence goes on along the minus strand of JACXIT010000181.1, from coordinate 285,956 downwards.
GCAGGGACACGCTGTCACGCTTCGCGATCGATACAACTTCGAAACATTACTTATTACGTATTTAAGAACAAATGTTTCGTGCGATTCTCTCATACGAACTCTTATCAAGTGAACGAAAAATCATTGCTGATGAGGACACCTTGTATCTCTGATTACATCAACAGACTTGTGTATGGGTTCGTAAAAGCCACGTTCTACTATGGTATGGCTCTTGAAGGAACGCGTGTGGGAATAAAAGAAACGGTTGAACAACATTTTTACAGCGGATAGTATAACTGAATACAAAAGCTTAACTCTGAATCTGTATAATTAGATGGAGAAATTTATTGGAAGTAGAATTAACCAACTTAGAGATGATTGAATGTATTAATGTGATGTATATTGTATATTTATATATAAGTCAACACACACGATCTTGATTGCTCATTATGTTTTAGATATTTAAGATATATATATGTATCTTTCTTTTATTCTATTTTATTCTATTTCTATTCTATTTATATATATCTTTTTTCTATTGTATTCTATTTTATTATATTTCTGTTCTATATATATATATATATAAATAAATCTAAAACACAATGAACAATGAAAATCGTGTGTGTTGACTTTCTTGTAATTGCGCAAACTGTTAATTGCTAATAGCAGCAAATGCAATTGTTTCTGCGGCAAATGTTGCAAGTTTCTAACGTTCGATTTTTCATCGCTGCTGCTGTCGTCACTCGCAATACGCTTGGTTGTTTCATTGTGCTCCGTAGGAAGTAATCTACCGACGTCAAAGCTAGAGATCGTGATCGCTGGAAGAATTGTCCAACGCTGTCCTTAATTAACAGGTTGTACGTGGCTACAGTTAGTTGAGCGGTAACGTACGTATTAAAAAATAAAACGCGAAACATTTAAAGGTTGTCAAAGCTTATCTACTCGTCTTGATAATTTCGAAGCCTGACGTAATTTTAAGTTCGAGAATAATCCAAGTACACTTTTTTGTTTTTAACCATATCAAATATTGTCGATTGTTAATTGAAATTTTCGAAATAGATCGATATCGTCAAAGCTTATCTACTCGATTTGATACTTTCGAAGCCTGACGCATTTTTAAATTTAAATTCGAGAATAATTCAAGTATACCTTTTTTTTATCCATATCAAATATTGTCGATTGTNTAAATTGAAATTTTCGAAATAGATCGATATCGTCAAAGCTTATATACTCGATTTGATACTTTCGAAGCCTGACGCATTTTTAAATTTAAATTCGAGAATAATTCAAGTATACCCTTTTTTATCCATATCAAATATTGTCGATTGTTAAATTGAAATTTTCGAAATAGATCGATATCGTCAAAGCTTATCTACTCGATTTAATACTTTCGAAGCCTGACGCATTTTTAAATTTAAATTCGAGAATAATTCAAGTATACCCTTTTTTATCCATATCAAATATTGTCGATTGTTAAATTGAAATTTTCGAAATAGATCGATATCGTCAAATTCGTCGTATTATACGTAAAATAATATTCTGATATTTTCCAAGTATCGTGTTTTGAGACGGAAAAACACATTGTGCGTGGATGCAACGAATCTTCAACAAAGTTAAATATTCTCATAGAAAAGGAAGTAACAAAGCCGCGAAATGAAAATTATACAGTGGTAGAATACATTAAAGCTGTGCTTACAATACGCTATCGTGGACGAGACCAAACGTTCCTTTTAAATCACGCATAAATCTTTCGCCCCTTTGTTGAAGATTTCTACACAGGCAAATAATTGATGAGCCTATAGGAGCACCTTTATACCGGCAACAGAACAAGAAAGAAAAGTTTCTGATTCTTATGCGTGACGTGTAAAGAGAACGGTGGCACGAAGCATTAACTTCCAGACAACTAGGTTATACAATCTGGCAAATAAACAAATTAGCTGAGAATACATTTCAAAAATTCATTTCGAACGCTGTCTATCGACTTGAACTTTCTTAACGCAATAGTTCGGTACAAACACATTCAAACGCAAATCTCAGCTTTCCTTTAAACTTCAAATCCTTAGCAATTTCTGTTCATTTTATTTATCAATTTCTAAAACCCAAGTTATATTTATTGCGTTTGCAACTAAGTGATTTTTTAATTAATTATTAACGCNAATAGTTATACGTAATAGTACAAACGTGAAACATGTTCAAACGCAAATCTCAGCTTTCCTTTAAACTTGGAATCTTCAGCAATTTCTGTCCATTTTATTTATCAATTTCTAAAACCCAAGTTATATTTATTGCGTTTGCAACTAAGTGATTTTTTAATTAATTATTAACGCAATAGTTATACGTAATAGTACAAACGTGAAACATGTTCAAACGCAAATCTCAGCTTTCCTTTAAACTTGGAATCTTCAGCAATTTCTGTTCATTTTATTTATCAATTTCTAAAACCCAAGTTATATTTATTGCATTGGCAACTAAGTGATTTTTTAATTAATTATTAACGCAATAGTTATACGTAATAGTACAAACGTGAAACATATTCAAACGCAAATCTCAGCTTTCCTTTAAACTTGGAATCTTCAGCAATTTCTGTTCGTTTTATTTATCAATTTCTAAAACCCAAGTTATATTTATTGCGTTTGCAGCTAAGTGATTTTTTAATTAATTATTAACGCAATAGTTATACGTAATAGTACAAACGTGAAACATGTTCAAACGCAAATCTCAGCTTTCCTTTAAACTTGGAATCTTCAGCAATTTCTTTTCGTTCAATTCATCAAAACCCAAGTTACATTTATTTCGTTGGCAACTAAGTGATTACGGATTTTGCCAATACTACCTAATGACAAAATTCGCAATCACTTAGTTGCCAACGCAATATACAAAAATTCGATTTTTATCTCTCTTTGGTCGCTCAAACGCGGAGAACTTTCTTGTGTAATCAGGTTTGTTACGCGAAACGCTTCGAAATCTCGTTAACGCTGCAACGAGACACGCGATTATTACAACGAAATTTGCAACTGATTTGATATTGTACGTAAAAGTATTACCAAATTTTACCATTATTATTTGTATATTTATAATTACCATTATTGTACATATTTAGCAAAATACACTCGGCAAACATCATCGATGTATTTTAACAATCAACTACTCGCCATATCGATAAGCCATAAAATTTAGCAAGACCATCATCCACGCTAATTACGTGTTTAAGACTATTATTCATAGCGTATACTAATTTTTCACCAACGACAAGCATACGTTCGCCATAAACGTCTCGTAACTTGTACGCGTATAGATTTTCAGATCGCTTTCAAATCTTATTAGTCGTGTCCGATCGCTGTGCTAATGAAATTTCAAAACGTTTCTCATAAAACACGTAATATACTCGTAAAATGTTTCCACGAGTTATTGTTGCAATACTTTGACGAGGCTGTGTGCACGTAATGTTTCCTACGATTCGCGTATGATTTGATCATAAGGTTTCACGGGGCTAAAGAAACGTCAGGTTCTTATTCCATTTGATATAAAACCATCGCTTCCGGCGCGCTTCTTCCTCCGTTCTTCTGCAAAGTACGCTTCATAACTTACCAATTAGGACGAATTTGCCCGTAAGAAACGTATCGAAATAAATGGCTTCGTGTAAAGCGGCCACCCTGCTCGCCTGATTTAAGCTCAACACGGTTTTTTCGCCGAGAACAGGGTGTAACATTTGTTGCCATCGAAGGGCCAACGAAACGTGGCAAAACAAATTGCACCATCGACCGGAAGTCGGTGCAAGAAACGCCAGTTTTCGACTTGCCGCTGCTCGCTCTTTGAATTTTCCATCCCGCGTACCTCGCAAAACCAACTCTTTAATTTACTTTTTAACTTTCGCGTCGTGTTTTTAAATGTCGTGACGATTACAAAGTACTCACATTGTAGCACAAGCAATGTTTTATCAGTCAGTCACGTTTGGAAGAATTTTTATCGATCCTGAGTATTGGCGCACTTCCTCTTTATTTTTATTAAAAGATTCAAATTTTGCTTCGATTAGTATTTTGCGTTATAAAATACACGTAACGCGAGTGAGATAAGACGCGGTGGCAAAGTAAGTGGGAAAGGAGCACCCAGTTCGTACGAAACGTTAGGAGACTTAGCTAGCCGCTGTTCAAATTTATATTTGCCGGTTCTTAGGTGATTTCCACGTCGAATCTTTCGCAAACTGAAACTCCTATAAGAAAATCACGCACGTGTTTCGATTAATCGTTCGATAAGCGTGATTTATAGCCAACAGTTTCTTCTTTAACTTGCTTAGCTAATGGTTGGAAATGGGACGAGGTGGCTGCACGGGGACAAGAATTTCGAATTATACGAAGCGTAGAATATATTTGAAACGTGTAGTGTATGTTGCACGTTATAAAGGGTGTCATGAAAGTACTTTTCGTTAACAATTTCTCGAGTGTTTATTAAATTATGTACGGAATATCACACGGGGCAAATGAAATGCTGCGGTTGCTTTAAAGATGCTCTCTCGTTCGAACCATTTTCCCTGACATTTTCACGCGTTTCCTAGCCAAGTTATTTCTCAGAGACCTCGCCACGAAAATTCTTTGGTACGTCAGGAACGGTAAAAATAGTTGTAAATTTTCAATCGATCGAAAAATTCTCGCCAGCCTGTTTCTGTTTCAGCAACGAATAACCGACTCTGATAATACGCTTTCGCCATAGCCACACGTTGTTGAGGCGTGGAACGAGCCATAGTAAAATTTTACGGTCACATTGCGCGTCTGTTAATCGATGATCGATGCAACCTCGATGAAAAGAAACGTATCGCCTCTTCTGTAACGCCCTGTAGCTCTTTTAGAAAATAAGAGTGCCTTTTTCTATGCGCAGCAACACGAATATTTTCAACAATCTTTCACCGATAAATATTCGCGAAGATTAACACTAGAACTCCAATTGACTGGTTTTACAATTTTATTTTAAAATTCCTACTTCGTGTTATATTTTTTTCCAATTACAATGATGTAACGACCTTCGCAACGATAACTAAAAGAATAATATAACGAATTTTATTTTGTTTTTTATGTATTCGAACTGAAAATAATTTTGTACCAAGGCTACTTATACCAATACCAGTGAAAACGACTGGTATTTGTCAAAGTGTAAAAGGGTGCTGCAATCTGTTTATCGAACCCCGATTAACCAGTTTCCTCGTTTTCTACAACTTGCCACACGTTTTTCAAATTTTGACCGCGTATCATTCGATTTGACGATGTCAGTTATCAGGAAAATTCCGGATCGATCGCTGGATCGCTAGATGCTAACGCTAGAAACACCACAGCAGTCGAAATGACTGTTTCCACAATTTTATAAACGTTCCAACCCTCGTTTAGGGATGATGATCCCAGATGGATTAATAATACCAAAAATATACTACATAACGTGGAATTGCTTCTGTAAGAAAGTAATAAATCAATAAATATAAAAATATTCTGTTATTAGGTATTTTTTAAAGACCAGTCATTTTCACTGATTTTGGTAGAAATAACTTCGTGTTAACTATCGGTAGTTCTAGTGTTAAGCAAGTGCAAGGATCAGCGTTGTACAACTTCTTCCCATTTTTCTGGTAGGGCCATTATTCCGTCCCGATAAAAGTTCTCTCGTTTTTCTTTCAAATAATTTTCTAAGCTATTTTTGAGAATGTCGATATTTCCAATTTTTTACCTACTAAAAAGCGTCGTAATGCTCTGAACAGGTGGTAATCAGACGGGGCAATGTCCGGGGAATATGGGGATGTGGTAAAATTTCCCAATTAAATTCAGACAATTTTTTTGTAACGCTTTTCGCGGCACGCGGTCTACCGTTGTCGCGATGGAAGATAACGTTGTTCCTATTCGCTAAACCTGGTCGTTTTTCAGCTAGTGCTTCCCTTAATTTTTCCAACTGAGTGCAATATTTGTCCGAATTAATGGTATCACCGCTAGATAAAAGTTTAAAATAGAATATTCCTTTATAATCCCACCATACGCACGAAAGAACTTTACGCGGATGTAACCCTGGTTTTGCACGGCGTTGAGGTGGCTGATCTCGTTGGGACCAGCTACGTTTCCGTTCAGGGTTTTCGTAAAGTATCCACTTTTCATCGCCAGTTACCAGGCGTTTAAGGAACGGCTCGTGTTTATTACGCGCAAGTAACGACACGCACGCTGTCGTTCGTTGAAGACGGTTCCGTTCCGTAAGTTCATGGGGCACCCAAACGTTCAACTTTGCCACCATCCCCATTTTTTTTAAACACCTACGAATCGTTGTCTTAGGTATTTTCAGAACATTCGACGTCTCTCGAACCGTCAAACTTGGTGATTTTTCAACAAGATCCCGAATTTTATCTTCGTCCGTCCGAGGAGGACGCCCGGAGCGTTCCTCGTCTTCTAAACAGAAATTCCCAGCTCTAAAACGTTGGAACCACTTCCTACAGGTGCGAGATGAAAACGCATTTTCTCCGTAAACGGCACGTATGTTTTTCGTGGCAATTGTTACAAAACTTCCTTTCCGAAATTCATATAACGCGAGACGTCGAAAATGGATACGCGTTTCACTCCTGTTTTTTTTACTGTCAGAAGTCACTGTGTTCGCTATATTACGATCTTATACCCACGAAAATCTGCTCTAGCCTGTTCTCGATCGGCTAAGCTCGAGTGCATTGGTCCCTCATCGCCGTATGTTTATAAATCGACGCATGAAATGTATACACAAAAGTCGGCACGAACTTATGGGATGACCTGATACAAAGAGACACAATCTGGTCACGGAAAGCGAACTTTCGAAAGGAAATTTGATCGCGTCGTGATATTCTACGGTAGCTACCGCGAGGAAAATCCTCGTTTCTCCTAATTCCTAATTTTCTAATCGATTTATACGCGGTGAGAAATAAGTAAGCGTCTACAGATAGTAACGTACATAAGCTGAGTGTTGTCAGAGCTTAGTTTCTAAGGACGAGACACCCTGTGTGTTGGATAACCAGTCGCTTGAATCGTCGGCTTGAAAAAGGAAACTAAAGGGAAACTGTAGATATCGCTAAACTTATCGTAATAAACATTTACCATAATCGTTTTTTCTTTTTTTTTTTTTTCTACCAAGTGGTGTAATTAGTCGCGATAAAAATATTTCTGCGAGAGAAACTTGTTGTTAATCACGTGAGAAATAGCGATATTCTAAAGGGGTGAATTTTCCAATAAAATCGACGATTTTTGTATCGTTTCTCATCGTACACTGTTATTTTCTATAGTTTCTATATTATATTAAACATTCTAAAAATAATATTATAATATGCTAGAAACTCTAATATTCCAAGAGGATTTCTTCTACTACAATTATTTATTCTTTATAATTCTATGGCTTTATCGCGGGACGTTAGTTTGAATATTCCAAGATGGTCATTTCCTCTTACTCGTGTTTTCTTTTTCAAAATAAGACGACGACTTTCCGTTCGAGCTTGTCGTTTTACTTACAAGCTTCCTATTCTCATTTCGCTATTTTATGTTTTATATATTTTCATTCCGCTTGAAACTGTATACTTGTTATTTGCTTTACATTTTGCATGATGATATTTGGAAGAAATATTTTGTAACCTAATGAAAAATCATTTTTCCGTCGTTAGAATATGGTACGAGCGAGAAAAAGTTCACAATGCAGAGTTATACGAAAGAAAAGAAATAAATTATAAATGTAGAATTTATAAATAATACATTTATAAATAATATATAGACGTATGATAATTATATAAAAATAACGCGACGCTATAATGAAAAATTAAAACTACTAATTGTACTTAATGATAATCTTGATTAACATGTTAGACAAATGTAATTATTTTCAAATTTGCATAAAGTTAAACGAACAGAAATTCAATGGAAAGCAGACGTAGCGATGGTTATTTGTTCGAGGGAAGCTTTGCAAAACGTGAAAATACGTTTGTAACGTGGATGTAACGAAGTGAGTGCAGGAAATTAGAATCATTTTAATCGACTGAGCATCGATTTATCGAATATTTCTTGTCGTATCACGGCTGTTCCTTTGAAAGAAGTTTCATTTGTTCGCTTACGCAACGATATCGCGGTGAAAGCAGCCGTCGGACAAGAAAATTCCACGAGTTGACTATTATTTTTGTTAAACTTACGATTGTTTTACTCGGCGACAGCGTTGAATATTTTTCGAAAAACTTTTCACGCGATTTACTACGACACGAGTACTTTTTACAGCAAAGAGATTTCTAGATTTTTCTGGTTGTCTCGATAAGAAATGGAGTCCGACGGATGGAGAATTCGATCGCTGACATCGTGAAAATGTTCCATTGGTCTTGCTTCGTGTTAATTTATTTCATCGACAACGTATTGTATTTCTATGAAATTACTTCCTCTACCGTGTTGTTCCGATAAAATGAAGATTACAACATAGTCGAAATGATTTCTTCCTTTCTCGATCATTTTCCAAGCCTGATGATCGATGATACTCAACTGTATGCATTGAATTGGCAACTAAGTGATTGCGGATTTTGTCAATACCACCTAGTGACAGAATCTGCAATCACTTAGTTGCCAACCTAATAAATGCAACAGGAAGCACAAACATCGATGCCTTTAGATTATCGATATACCGTCGATATTTCAAACTTTCAACTAGAAACAGATCGATATGTCTTGTCGATATAACATTGTCAATATTACGCAATGACGCTGAGAAGGCAAGAAGATAGCAATGGAAGACAACAGGATAAATGTAGAAAAATACACAGATGAAAAAGAACTGTGGCAAATATGTGACAGGAAAAATTCAGAATAACACACTGTATAGTTAGTCTGAACCAAAGATATGTAGAAATAAAAATAACAGACAAATTGTGGTAAAAATAACAGGTAGATTGCACCACTTGGCACAAAGTGCATTGACAATTGAAACAATGAAAACCAGCAGAATAAATAAGGTAGACAAATACACAGATGAAGAACTATGGGAAATATGACAGAAAAATACAGAATAAAACACTGTATAGCTAGTATGAACCAAAGATATGTAGAAATAAAAATAACAAGCAAATTATGGTAATAGTAACAGGTAAATAAACTGCACCATTTAGNCATAGAGTGCAATGACAATTGGACCAATGAAAATCAGCAGAATAAATAAGGTAGACAAATACACAGATGAAGAAGAACTGTAGCAAACATGTAACAGGAAAAATTCAGAATAAAACACTGTATAGCTAGTCTGAACCAAAGATATGTAGAAATAAAAATAACAGGCAAATTATGGTAATAGTAACAGGTAAATAAACTGTACCATTTAGCATAGAGTGCAATGACAATTGGACCAATGAAAATCAGCAGAATAAATAAGGTAGACAAATACACAGATGAAGAAGAACTGTGGCAAATATGTGACAGGAAAAATTCAGAATAACACACTGTATAGTTAGTCTGAACCAAAGATATGTAGAAATAAAAATAACAGGCAAATTGTGGTAAAAATAACAGGTAAATAGACTCCACCATTTAGCATAGAGTGCAATGACAATTGAACCAATGAAAATCAGCAGAATGAATAAAGTAGACAAATACACAAATGAAGAAGAACTATGGGAAATATGTGACAGAAAAATTCAGAATAAAACACTGTATAACTAGTCTGAATCAAAGATATGTAGAAATAAAAATAATAGGCAAATTGTGGTAGAAATAACAGGTAAATAGACTCCACCATTTAGCATAGAGTGCAATGACAATTGGACCACTGAAAATCAGCAAAATGAATAAGGTAGACAAATACACAGATGAAGAAGAACTATGGGAAATATGACAGAAAAATTCAGAATAAAACACTGTATAGTTAGTCTGAACCAAAGATATGTAGAAATAAAAATAACAGGCAAATTATGGTAATAGTAACAGGTAAATAAACTGCACCATTTAGCATAGAGTGCAATGACAATTGGACCAATGAAAATCAGCAAAATGAATAAGGTAGACAAATACACAAATGAAGAAGAACTGTGGCAAATATGTGACAGGAAAAATTCAGAATAAAACACTGTATAGCTAGTCTGAACCAAAGATATGTAGAAATAAAAATAACAGGCAAATTGTGATAAAAATAACAGGTAGATTGCACCACTTGGCACAAAGTGCAATGACAATTGAAGCAATGAAAACCAGCAGAATAAATAAGGTAGACAAATACACAAATGAAGAAAAACTGTGACAAATATGTGACAGGAAAAATTCAGAATAAAACACTGTATAGCGAACCTGGGCCAAAGATACATAGAAATAAAAATAGGAAAAATAGAAAATGACGAAAGCAAAGTTGAAAGAAGGTGTAAAAACACTGGTTCGTATAGAGCGCAGTGAGAATTGGAGTAATTTGTCGAGAGAACTGAGATAGCGTGTCTTCGTTTGGGACAATGTAACGTAAATTGCTAGCAATGAGACTCAAAGAAACAGTACAAATAATACGAATCAACACTGTATCAAAGAAAGATTACTATAATACGTCTTATCTATGCTTTTGTACTACCGCTTATTTCTTAGTTAACGCAATAATAGTAACAACAAATAGTAACAAAATATAAATGCAGTAGGAAACATTAGAATATTAGAAATAAAATATAGAAATGAAAACACGAAACTAATTAAAACAAGAGCTGCGAGGAATTCCAGTCAGGATACTGGCTTCGATTATTAGAAATAATAAGCTAAAATAAACATGCTCGTTTTCGATATTTGTTTTATTCTCGTTATCGATGGTTCGGTACTCGACGTACGTATATTCGCGTGGAGCTGTAAAGAGGAAAGAAAACACCGACGGTTGGGAACAAGGGCTGGCTCATAACGAAACATACGAATTACGTCGATATCCTTGTTACCATTAGATCGTAAATGCTTATGCACGCGATACATGCGATATTCGTGCACGTAAAATACGGAAAAATATGCAAAGCGCGTACGATAACGCGCGTATAAAACGTTATCCACAGCTGTTATTGATTCTAACGTTTCAATGAATTTGTGGTTTATTGGTAACGAGAACGCGATTAGCAGAGTGTCTACACATCGAGATGCGACAGTACTCATCAAGTAGAAATTTGTACAAATCTTTCGACTCTGATAATTTGCTGCTTGAATTTTTGAAATTAATTTTTTAAATTAAATTAAATTTCCACGATTATCAGCATCTCGATCTTATCCCAATACTTTTCGATTTTCTTCCAAGTACGAAGTATCCAAGAGTTTCAGATTTTTTCATTATTATTTTTTAACGCTCGTCACACGTTTATACGCGTCAATCTTTTTTTTTTTATTAAATAAATATATGCATTTAATTTGCTATGTTTGCAGACGGCGTTCATTGCCTTGGTAACTGACCATCGGCCATCCTGTTCGTCGGTTTGCCTCGCAGCTAACGCTCTTTCGTTATGAGGCTTCTCGAGATAAGAAACATGAAAAAAGAAGTCGCAAACGGAGAATATAATTTACTGCGCGCTTGAAGATAATTTGCTCGGCAGGCGAGATAGCAAAAGGTAAATATTTAACATCTTCTTAAATCGGAAACAAATTTCTCTGTAATTAGACTGTACCTTGCTATCAACTTTCTATAAAAATACGCCTCCGCACGATCTACTTCTCATTGAAACTTCCAAGTGCACAATATGAAATCGATCGTTTGATAGATCAAGCGTACGTTCATAATCGCTGTACGTTGTTCTCTACTTGGAACTCGTATTCGTTTGGCAATTAAGTGATTGCGGATTTTGTCATTGGGTGGTATTGACAAAAGCCGCAATCACTTAGTTTCCAACCCAATATTTTAATATAATTATATCTTAATTAATATATATATCTTTTCAAGTTATATAATTTCCATTTTATATTTTGTATTATTATATAATTAATTGAATATAGAAATATAATATTTGTAAACGCATATACACGGCGTTAACGTTAACAATAAATTACAAATATATGAATTTATCGTAGCCACATAATTCAGAAAAATATGGCACACCGTTAACAAACGAAGAAACCGAAGTTTGTTGGACAAAGTTCAGAATTTTCACTTCGTCTGACCTGAATAGTCGGCAAACATAAATCTAACTGTTTTTGGGCAACACAGAAATTAGTTTCCAACTACTGTGGCAGCAACGACGGTTCTTCCTCGACAATTTTCAACGACGCAATGCAGAAAGCACAATCGTATTACTGTTTATCGGGAAAATCTCGACAAACTTACAACAGTTTGCATAGAAAAACAGACGATCGCGTGTTTGGAAATGCTCGAAACGATGAAAATGAAAAGCCAAACAATACAATTTTCTACGATCTCACCAGTTAGCACGAGCAAAGTTGATTGTTTCCCGATTACAATGATCGTTTCGTAAGTTAATGCGTGTGTACATAAGATCGCGCTGGTATCGGAAGAAATCACAGTATACAACACGACATCAAACTATCGTTCTTTTCAATTATATCACGTAAATAGCTGTTCTTAACCCGAGTACAGTGCGAAGAAATCCATTTAACACAGACTTAATAAGAGCATCGCAATATCGTCCTAAATGTTCAGAGACCGTGAAGAAACAGATGTTATATATAGCCAGGGAAAATTAGAAAAATCTTTGACGTAGAAACAGAAATAACAATTCTTAGGCGATGGATTACGTTTCGAGAAATTCGATGAATTATGGATGATGAAAAATGATTAAAGTTAAGTAATTTAACAGGCAACGCTATTCCGAGATGTCTATATATATACACAGTGTACATATTAAATATTCTTCCCACGTAATACCTTACATTTTAACTTGGAACAAAACTCCTGTGTTCTAAATATAGCTATCGCTAGAGGATCAAGAAAAAAGAAAGATAAGAACTTATTAATATTAATTAGACAAACAGGCACGCGGAACGGGCAAACAAACAAACAGGAAGCCCGAGGAACAACGAATCGTTGGCTGCGTTCTCTGATTTTCAAAACAGATATCCATGTACTGTATATTTGTGTGTATTCCGTTTTTTCCTCGCTCGTTTACCGCTAGATCTATCGGTTTTTCATCTGGTGAGCACGAGCCGCGTACAACAGCCGTAAACAGACGCCTGAAAGAAGAGAACCGGCCATTTAAATTCGACGCGAGGATTCCGGGCGATGGCTACCGGACGCTGATAACCAGATAACATGCGCACTCGTCTAATTAACGAAAACACATGCATTTAATTTAAACAAATGTTCAATGCGCACGGTGGTTGAATTTGACAAGAATTCATGGCACAGAATTAAGATATTGTATTATACTTTTTTAAGATGACAAAAATAAATAAGAAAGTTCAAACAACGTGCTGTTTTTCAGAAGTTAGAACAATTGCTTTACCGGATAAAATAATTTTCAGAAAATTCCGATTGATCGAAATGGTGAAGAGAAAAGCGAGGGACAATTTTCTTTACAATTTTTCTAACCTGTAAGGAAAATTTAAACAACGCGTTTTCAAGAATTATGTCGCGACTGATGATGTAAAAATTAGTCGAAAGGAGAGAAAAGAATTTTTACGTAGGACGAGAAAATCGAACTTGAACATGTGACGAATATACTATATATCGATCGAAAGAGAATTATCCGTCGATCGATTTATAATCCGCGAATCGCGACATAATTGTGAAAAATGCGTTGCTTAAATTTTAAAATAAAGAACGATCTTCGCGATTCGATCGATCGTAATTTTCTTAGAATATTTTTCCTTACGCGTCATCCAGCAAACTGATCCTCGCAGCTTTCAGAAAGACATCGGTCGTTTGGTCCAATTTGAAAAGAATTGTTCTATTTTAAAAAATGTCCACGACTGTGAGTAATCTTTCTGAAATAAATGCACACGTTATTTTAGATTTACACAAGCGGAGAAAATATTTCCACGAGTATCGGTTTGTTTGATTTTCTCGTTTGCTCGGTCCAACTTACGCGACGTCAGACGGTAGGTTGTGAGGTTTCAGGCTGCAAGGTAGGTTATTTAAAGTCGTGAAAACTGTGACGTGAATTAAACTCAGCCGGCTCTTGCAATTCACCGTTACTCACGACTTTCGAGCTTCCTCAACTATAAAGTGTTTTATAGCGTGTCAACGTCACGCTGATGTTTTCCAAATTAACACTTGCTTCTGCAAACCGATTCTTTCCTATGAATAAATCAATCAACTCGAGCAGCGTGTCTATCTGTATTGCTATTCCAAATACCATGTTACAAAGTATTTTCAATGTATCGATATCAATCTATTAAAAGTCAGGCAAGAAAATAATACGTACGAATTATCGTAAATAGAAAGTCATTAAAAAAGCACGGATGCGATTTTACGTAACGCGATAATATTGGATTGACAACTAAGTGATTGCGGATTTTGTCATACCACCTAGCGACAAAATCCGCAATCATTTAGTTACCAACCCAATAATAGCTCGATCGTGCGACACAGATTCGTCGATTACATGAGAAACCGTTGAAAATAACAACGTGAGTTTGCGCTCGCCATCTATATGCAGATACGCTAGTTACAATAAATAGTAACTAGAAGATAGTTCTAAATATAATCGATAGATTTAATCGATAGGTTTAAGATATTCTTTTCTTTTTATCCCTAGTCCATGTAAAAATGTGCAATAAAGGTTATTCAGCTCAGAAAGGTGTGATAGATTTATCCGAAGAATAAACTGATAGCTATTGTGAACAACGGATTATGGGCCCAGGTACAATAAATAATTATTATTTTATTGAAAATATTATTAATAGTAATAATATTGAGGAGCGTAGAAGATAACCTAAAAACCAAAAAAAAGCGCGATTGATGATTCAGTTGAATATCACAAAGACGCTTTATCGAATACATAATATACGCTTACGTGATAATACAATTATCAAAAGAATATAGAAATGTCGAGCGGGGCGAGTTTAAGTACTGAAAAGCTAACTAAAGAAATAACAACAGAAACGTTTCTTGTTTTCTGTATTTTTAAACTTGTGAGATTGAAACGAGTGGAGAACGTGGCAGAAAATTTGTCTCAATCGCAGTCTCGGTTTCGAGAAAATCGAATTTGAAAACCTGTCAGATACAAACGTAGTTTTATAACTTTGATGAAGTACGTTAAAACTTTGAAAGTAAACACACACAGAGAGAACGTCGAATTACTTGAAATTTAAGAATTCTAATTTCGTCCTTTTCTCGGAGGGTACGAATAAGAGAAATTAAAGAGAAAATATTTGATCGTGGTCGTACGGTATCAAAGGTGTAATTAAGAAAACGTTCGTCTTGATATTTAATTAATCGTATTAATTACGTAACTGTCATGTCGCTAAAAACACTTTCAAGTGGTATGACGATAATTAACGAACGATTTTTAGATTTTATTTTCGGTATATAATTACAAGGTGTTTAAAGAAGAGGCCAGCTCCTGCTCGAGCAATTAAATTGGGAAAAGTTTCACGTAATTAGAATCTGTCGTGTGAATGCAACAAAGTAATGAATCCTCGGGCTTAATTGAATGTAATTAATACCCTGAGAATTCCAGCCTTCTTTCTTATCGTTTCAGCACATTCGCGAAATATGAAATCAATAAAACTTCTCAAATATTCATATTAATCATAGGTTATTCTTTTGAAACGTCTACCTTGTAAGGAGAATAAACGACGCTATTTTGTTTAACGCGTATCTTTAATTTCGAAATCGTTTATATTCCAAGAATCGATTTCTCTGGCTGAATTTACCGCGTCGTATGAAAAACGTTCGAAGCAAACGAGAGAATTCTATCGATCAATTCTTCGTTAATTTAAGATCAATAAAAGACGCGAGAAAAATAAAGGAACATAAAGAGTTGGAGGAAAGAATAAACGTAAGAATTTTGTTATACCGTTAGACATTCTAATTTTCAATTACGGTTCGTCCATATCCATAAAAAGTTCGCTTCTTCAAACATTTCTACGAACAATAAAATAAATCAAGCAATGGAAGATTCCATTCCACCAGCAAAGTCCTATTATTGCCAATTTCCACGTAGCCTAAAGAGTAGCCGTCCAAAAATAAAACAGGCAACGTAAAGAAGCCAATAATGAAATTTGATTACCGTTTTAAAGCACGTCGGCAAATCCTCGCGAGAATATAAAGCACCTAATAAGTGACCATCCTCTGGCATATAGCAGATTTCGACCGAATCCCAGTGATCCTCGAAACGAAACAGCGCCCTCTTTTAGCGCACATTCGTACACAAGCGTTTGGGACTCGTGAAAATTTTTGGAAACTCCGGTTGATGTGAAAAAATCGTCGAGAAGTTGTCAAGATTCGGAGAGATTCGAACAATGGAAAAGTTATTGATCTTTACGTGTACGAAAATTAATCTTTGTAGAAACTGTTTGTCTGCATTTACGCAAGCAAGCGTTACACAATTCTTCGAACAATCCACTTACGTATATCGCGTAGCATAGAAATTCGTGCGTTTTTTAAGAGATGTCTCTGTGTCATTCGCTCATGATTCTTACTTGGTTAGTCTCTCGTTCTTTATAACTTTATTTAGTACTTTCGTCGTACCATTTGCGTATCTTCCATAACGAAATCTTCTAAAACCATTGCTAAAAACGAAAATGTCCGTCGATAAGACGCGTGTTCGTCACGTACCGCTGCTCTAAAAGTGTCGTAGGGAAATTACAGATACGGGAACAGTGGAAAATATTTGTAAAGCGTATGGAGAAGATTCGTATGTGTCACAAAAATGGTTGACAAAATTCCGATCGACAGATTTTGGCTGAGGCAAATCATCGTGTTCCGGGCGACCGGAAGTAACACAGTTAAGGATAATTTGATAATTTCGTCGCAGTTTTCATCGCCCTGGTATGATTGGAAAATTGAACCTTTTGAAAATTGAAAAATTTTCCCGAAGTTTTCCTGAACCTGTTGCTTTTTTTCTAATGTAAAGCGTAGCTATCTTCGAATAATTCGCCAATTTAGTGTTGCAACAGGCTCCTTGCATTCCATGCCAAATTCGGAATGAACCTTCCGACATTAACGCTGAAACGAATTTCTTTCATTTCGATGTCAAGATGACACTCTTCGTCAGTTACGAGCGCTTAGCGTGCAGCTTCCGTTTGATGTGTCGTAATTTTTCAACTTGAAAATGCGGTCGTGTGATACTCGTATTCCCTGCGACGAGAATAGTCGCTGTATCGAAATATCAGCGATGGAATGCCGATCGAAATGTCCTTGTATCGTAAAAAGTACTATACTTTGGCCTTGTATTTTGTAACTTTCAATGAACATTGTACTTTCGTATATTGCCAGCTCTGTGCGCAAGTTTAAAAGTTTCCCATTGATGTCCAAACAGTAACCTATGACAGTTTAATGGATAAATTGTAATTTAACATATACTTTTGTGACAATTGCAAGAATTATAGAATTAGAATTAGTATGGAATCTTGCAATATTTTCAATGGTTTTATTATTTTGTCTACGCAGTTTCATAAAATTAGCCGCTGGATGGCGCTGCTAATGAACGGCCACGTTTTCGTATTTATAGGAACATTTGCTTCTTTTTGCTTCCTCAGCGTTGAAAGTTTCAACGATTAAACAACGGCTGAATATTTTCAATTTCCTAGCTAACCTACGCTCTCTGAACAATAAATTGCAACATCTGAGTTGGTTCGACCACCTGGTGCAATTCCATCGAAAGCTTCACAACTTTGTCATACATATTCTCTGCCTTTAAAATCCTTCATCACTCATCGAGTCAACTTCATCTCGAAAATCATCCTTTTCCTGAATCTGCGTTTCTCACCAAGAATCGCATCCGCAAAGTGTCACGAGGCAAGCCATCATCTCGTCTTACCTAACGATCGTCCCTAAGCGAACCAAGTGGCAATATCGACGGTCTATGCAAACTCCATCCATCCATCCAGCGATCTCCAAAAATATTGCCGCCGCAAGTGCTGCGAGGCCCATCACGGTGAAGGAGTCGTGCTCTCGAGCAGAGTCGAATCGCGGTCCAAGGTGCCAGGCGTATTCCTGCAAAGGCATTCGATCGTTAGTTAAAGGGCAATCCGTTAAAGGTGCAGAGAGGCGCAGGGGAAGGTTCCCCCGACGCCTGGTACGCACACAATACCCTGGCCGCAGAACAGATAGAGAACGAGAAGAGAAGAGAAGAGAAGAGAACGAAACGCGTCCGGAGGGTCCCGTGCCGGCAGATGAATCCTAAGCAATTTCTCGCTGGTCGGGCCTCTTTGATGCTTTGAACTCTCACCGCGCTAACCGATCCTCCTGGTAATCACGCGGCCCTCGCCACGCCCCGAAAAACACCTTCGATCCTCCAGTCTCTCGCCTCTTGCTCTCTTCTCAGCCTCCTTTGATCCTTTTCTCCGCTCGAAAACACGCTCTTCCTTTTTCTTTTTTTATCCCTTGGCCTCGTCCTATCCTTCTTCGCTCTAAGCTGTAGCATTTACTCTGTTTCTATCTGTTCGCTCTACTCTTCAGTCTCTTCGAAGGTTCTTATATATCTCTTCTCTTTTTTTCTTCTCTTCTTGCTCGCTTTTTGTCTTTTTCATTTGCTTTCGTTCGTTCGAGCTTGGATCACATAAGAGGAGAACACTGTTTTCGATGGTTCATCGACGTGTTTCTCGCTACGTCTAGCAGTTCGTTGCTGCGTTTCAGCGACTTCTCCACATCCAAAGGCTTCTCAGGCCGAGTTTACACCAAAGCGACGATAGCGTTATATCGTAAACAGTTATCGAATTTCACGAATCTGTTCGCAAACTCGTCTACAACGATTCCAAAGTCACCTAAACTCGGACTGGTCCCAAGCGCACGATCGCAGCGCCCTTAAGGCTGGTTCACACACGGCCAGTAGTTTAAGTAAGTTCAAGCAGCGAATAAAGTCGAATTGACGCTGTTCGCGTTGCAGGGTCACCATGGACGAAGATGAAAACGTTACTTTTCCGCGAATCAACAGCGTAAATTCGCTCGCTTTGCTCGATTTAACCTGTGGCTGTGTGTGAACCAACCTTTACAGCACTCGGACGTTCGATTTCCGGTTCGACGTACGATCGCCGAGCGACGAAACGACGCTCGTCCTCCCTTGAATATTCGCAAAGCGGAGGGAAAAAGAGTGTCCGCAGAAATCGGTGAAAACGCACCTTCACGAGGGCGCGCGACTGCCGACAGTGGCGACTAATGTCTGCACGCGCGAGCGCACGAGCGAACGTGTTTTCTTGGCACCTGTTTCACTCCTCGTTTCAAAGGTTTTTCTGCCTACCGCCACGCTCTGCGTTTCCTCCTTCGCTCGTTTCTTTGGCGAGGGTTTAGGAAGCTGCAGCGCCCATGATAATACGCCGGGGCTTCCGTTTTTTTTTGTCCGCCTGACTCGTACAGATCGCGTCTTACGTATTTATATTGGGTTGACAACTAAGTGTTGTCATTACCACCTAATGACAAAATCCGCAGTCACTTTTGTAGTTGCCAATACATCTTGATCTTGTCAATCGGCGACGTAGTAAATATTTCTTCATATTTGTTGAAGTGGTCAGCACTTCTAGGAAAACTCTACATCTGTACTGTTTCACAAAGGATATAACCTAGCAAACACGAAGATGGTACCCCACTGGGGGTAGCCACCCACATGCTATACTCTACAGATATAACAATTTACCAAATGTCCTTCTGGACAAATTGCAAAAGCAAAAATAAAATAAATAAAAAAAAAAAAAATCTGTACTGTTTAGTTTCCTCAGTCACTGAAGCCATTGAGAGTGTATAGACGATAGACAGGCGACGATGGCTTCGGGTTTTTTCAGGGTAACACTACCAGCGTGCGGATCTAGACCAGCTCAACTGTATTCATACTTGTATCTACTATTTACTCATTAAATATATTTGCTACTTTTACAATTTATCCACTTGTTCTTCGATCCATATAACCACGATAAACTCAACAATATTGAACAGGTAACTTGCAACGCGCAGCTAAATATATTCTGTGTATCTTCTACTGCAACAACGAACACAAGTGGAGTACAAAACTGTGTAGCAGTGTGAATCCATCTATCGTCGTAGCGACATGTTGAAACTTACGGTTGTCGTTGAGAAATATACGGCCAGTTAATTTTTTTTTCACGCAATACAAATCAGTTAGAAAATTGCAAGTAGGAAGGCTCAGCATGAGAATTCTATCGCGGTATATCGCGAGATAAAATTTGTTGTTGAAGAGCAGCGAAAAGATGGGCATCTAAATAGCGCCAACCTGTCGATCGATAAACTATCTTCCATTTTATTATCGTTTTATGTCACGACAGGAAGGGAACGCGTTACAACACTCCGTGTTTATTATTATAGCGTCGTTTTATCTTACGAATATTTTGGAATATCGTGGAATTGGAAAGGCAGCGACGTGTATCTTAAAAATGGAAAATATGCACGAAAGATGAAAATAAATGGGAAATTGGGATACGTGGGATTGCGGACGTGGCAAATATCGAAAGTAATAAAATTTCAGGTTGATACGATCCCATTACCGCTCATGACGCCATAATCACAACCGTGGGATCTGATTTCAAGCTTTTGATCGGCAATTCCGGAGATTGTATCTCTAACGACCTCGATCGGCTCTTTAATTTTTCCTCCTTCCTCTTCCTTATCCTTCTGTGCGCAGCATCAAACTACATAATCAGTATAAATTATGCATCTTCTTGTTAAAAAAAGCCACGATAAATTTTCGCTTATATAAATTTGCCTGTTCATGTTGCACTTGCTTTTGCTTCTATAATTATGTCGCTATTAAATAGCTCGCTATAAAACGATTGATATTTTTCCCTCTGTCGTTTCTTCGGTTAAAAGCAACAAACGATCCCCTCTTTCGAGTAGTTATTTTTTATTTGTATTAGAAATCAAATTTACCCGAGCCTGCCTCCCATATATAATCATTCACAAAGAAAACATACAAAAGGAAGGACGGATGAAAACGTAAGGTTAATAAGTTTACAGTAGAAGCCAATAATACAGCAGGGGAGAAAAAAGCGGAATCTCAGATGTTAACCGAACAACTATAATCATTAATCAAATCTCCCTCGCCCTTTTCTCGCTGCCCCGATCCTCCCTCAGCGATAAGTAATTCATTAGGCATTGACTAACTCCATCTGGCCGTCTATTAAGAAGGCCAGCGAGAGGGAAGAACCGTGACCAATTGAGTAAATAATACACGTGAAATTTGAGAAAGTCCGCTGTCCTTCGCTGTGAAACTTGCTGAGAGCGAAACGCAGGATAATAGAAATAATGATCCGTCCAAGAGCTGATTAATTTCAATCTTCCGCTGCACGCCTCTCCGTACAGTCTGCCACTCTATCGGTTTCCTTCGTCCAAATTTCGCTTCTTATTCTTCTTATTCTTCTCTGGCAACGGTATACGTAAACGTTATTGCAGCGATTGAAAAATCAACGAGATACCGATGTTCATGTACTTGCGAATTTTGACTGGAAAGTTTAATCGTGTGCATCAATGTATAGAAGTTGTGAAAAATATTTCTACCACATGTCAACGTAATACTTGCGGTGTTTAGGAAGTGAAAGGAGTCTGTGTTTAAGCGCCTTTTCTTCCATGTGTCATCTGGCGCGTATGATATCTGGAATATACGCGTATCCTTGGATTAACCGGTCATTCATTCATCCAGTTGAGGTCGCATAAAGACCGGTTGAAAGAAACTCGGCCGTAATTGCTGCCAAAATTGAAATTCCTGCGCGAAATACCAGAAAACAAAAAAGAAACAGAAGAGCAGCGGGACATGGAGAGTTACATCAAGACGCTCGTACCAAAATCTAACGACCACCGACAAACCAGGACGAACGAGCGGCCAAGGCAGCAGCGCGAGAAGGCGACGAAGACCCCAGAATAGGATCAAGGACACGAGCAAAATAGCCGGCGAAGAAGAAGACGAAAATCAGCGAAGAACAAGAAGAAGAGGAAAATAGCGGAGGAAGAAACAGGCGAAGACGAGGAGGAGGAAGATGCAAGGAAAGAAGCAGCACAAAGGGAAGGAAAGGAGAGGCACGAGAGCAAGCAAGATGGTAAAAGGAGGAGAAGGATGCTCCTAATTCGTAGTTCGGGGCGGGGTTTTTTTCGGCGATAGAGAGGAGGAGAGCGAGACTGAGCGTTGGCGAAACGGAGACAGAGCCAGGCACAAAGCGAGCTGAGGTATAAATTGGTTTGTTTGCCGCGGAGATAAAAGGGGCCGCTAAATGTTATCTTTAAGGTGTCGGATCAACGCAAATGTGGCTGAGTTACTCGTAATTATAGTATACACGGGCCGAGACCCTCGCCTCTACCTGCCGCACCATCGGCCGCCGCTCTCCTCTCTTCTTCTCCTTTCTCTTTCTCTCTCTGCTGCCTCGTTTCAACCCATTGGCGTAACTATCGATCGCGATCCGATCTACGGACCGAGATACCGACCGACAGAGGCGATACTTGTTTGGTTAGACCGGAATATCCGCGGGTGGGGCAACGAGCAGCGCGAGAGAAGACCATCCTTCTCTCTATCTTCGGACAACCACTTGGCTTGGGTCAGAAGCGATATGCTGTTGCTCGCCTTGATATACACACTCTATGAAGAACTCTCTAAGACAGTCAGTTTATTGGTTTCTGCAAGAGGGTGTTTTGTTTAGACACTTAGAGATGGAGCTGACGGAATGCTGCAGTTACAGAGAACATGAGCAAGGAAACGAATTACATTCACGGTTCTTGCGACTTATTGCCATTTAATTCTCTTGATACGCACAGTTCTAACTTCTTCGCTAAACAAACGTTGCTCTCGTTATCGAAACGAGGGCGAGGATGCGATGTACGTAGATTATGTACTTAGGTGAGAAGACAGGTTAGAATACTTGAAATTTGAAGAGAGAGTAATTCGAATGGCGCGTTGTTTATGATATCAGTCACTTACCTAGTGGAGCTTGAAAATTTTGCTTTGAAAAGTGATTTCTAACGATAAAGCTTGATCGTACGAGAGATTTTCAACAAAAAAGGGCGTCTTTCGTGGATCTTCTTTGTTTACATTTTCTAATATCTGCTAAAAAAAAATAAAAAAGGTTGGGTGGTACCAACGACGCACAGAATTCCCCAAGGAGCGATCACCCATCTTGGTTTTCTCCGTGTCACGCGCTGCTTAACTCTGGCGATCGAACGAAAGCCAGCATTTTCAGTGCGCTTTCGTCGTTGGCGCAAGTTCTGTGTTTTTCTAGGAAAATGAAGGTCACAGTTCGATAAAACTTAAGATGAATGTTAAGTTAAATGAAAATAATTTTAGTCAATTTTATTGGCTTTTCCATTGCCAGGAAATGCAGTTATAAATGTCTACATATACGTGTACATATGTTTCATAAAATATAGATAGAACATAATTAACTATGAGAAGATATATATTATTAACGATTTGTTGGAGAATTATTTCGTTTCTTTCAATGACAATATAAAGGATAGAAAGATACGAAAGCATAGTACTTGTAAAGATCTGATATAGCACTTCCCATTTCCATAAATACAGGCCTTGTAGGACAAAGATAAGGAAAAAAGTAGAAATGTTCGGGAGACCATCTATCTTCAATGGGAAAAAGTTAGTAGGTAAAAAAACATAGTAAGGAAGTATACATAAAAAAGAAAGTAGAATACATATATGTAATTATATGTATCCCACGTAGATAATTATTTGCTTTGAGCTTCTATGTTCTATCGACGCTAACGTTTTATGTCTACTAATAATAAAGGGAAACACCGTGGAACATCGAAAATTACCAGTTAACAAGAGCAATAAGGAAATTAATTGTACGACGTAACAAGCATGAATATCTTTTTAAATCAATACTTTGATTCTGCCATGTATAAGATATAAAAGCAAAGATATTAATTAAATTACCTGTAACTTACGTCGATAAATAAAATCGAATACCATTCGTATTAAAAGCATAATATCCAAAGGTAAAAGTGTTAATAATCATTGATTTCTTGCTTCGAAACAAAATATAATACGGAATTTACTGTTATATGAAAAATAAAAG
>JACXIT010000181.1:246131-261885 GCA_014737525.1 Bombus difficillimus | reverse complement strand
AAAAAAAAAAAAAAGGGAATTCAAATAATTTCCTTTCTTTCCTCCTGTGTTTTACAATCTCCTTCTCCCTAGTTCCTTCGTCGTGATACGAATAAACAACTTTATGGATCTTGGATAATTAGATAAGATTACCGTAATTATATGCAATTTATATAACACAATATAGAGTCTGTTTCATGTAAAATACGTAATAAATTAGAGACTACTTCTGCTGAGTCAATTTACATAATACATTTCTAATTAAACACGATCCTCGAGGTTATTAATAAACTCAAAATCAATTACTGAAATCGTGAATTAGTTATATCGGTTGAAACGTGCGACTGTTTAATTAATTCAAAATTAATTGGACATCACATTGTTCGTGATGGATGATTATAGTAGAGGATTTAAACAGAACTTCGTATCTTGCTGAATATAAGAATTATTTCGCAAGCATAGATCCTTCCTTTTTACTGAGAAGCGAAGAAATATCCATGTTATAAAAAGATACTGAAACAAAGAATAGGGCAATTATTTTCTACTAGATAAAATAAAGGAAAATACCGGAAATCAGAATAATTATAATATTCGTATAGCATTTAAAACAATGTACATATTTGGCAAAAATAAATTCAATTTCGAGGTAAAGATGTATCGTTTTAGTAGATTTATCCTAAACTTCTGGTTTTTGAAGAGATTACGCCAATGGCGGTGCTTTTTATCTCAGTTTCCAACAAGATGGGACTCCCCATTGGTGCGGCTTGAAACAGCCGCGCGTACAGTGGGGCCAACATTATAGTACAAAATAATAATTCATAAATTATACGCGCCGCGACCGTTTAGAGGCTTAGGTATACAGCTCACTGCACATGCAGGTGATTCTGCTGCAGGTATATCAATAAGCTTCGCTAGATATAACGGGTGACTTAAAAACGCTCACCTCTTATGTCTTCTGTCTAATGGTACGAACATATAAGAAAACATTTTAAAGTCATAGTTTAAAATTAGTTTTAGAATTCATTCTTGCGTAGTTGTTGTAATTATCATAATCGTTAACTTTTTTATTATACCAAGCGTAAACTGCTGTATAAATGAGGTATTATTTTTACTTCAGTTCTGTTAATTTTTCAATTTTTCATATAGCAAAAAGGCGTATGTGTTTATATCTAAAAAGAATTGCAAATTAAACTATAAATTAACGAGTAAAATATAATTGTTAGAGTAGTTATCGCTGGCAAAATTTAATTAATTTAACTTTTAATTTTAACTTTTTTATTCAATTGACAACAGGGAAAATTCTTCAAAGTATATCCCCCGTATGGAAAAGTCTTTTATGTATATATTTTGTTCTAATTACTTACTTAATTAATTAATTACATTCGTTTAATGTAAAATGCGCTATTTTGGGCATGGTAGCGTTATCTATCGGTTGAAAATTGTACTTCGTGTTAGTTCCACTGATTCGCCTGTAGAGTAAATAGACTCGTAGTCAGCAGATCTGAAATCAAAAACAAACGAGCCGAACAATAGTTAAAACATGGAAAATCAGTCAGAAGTAGAAGAAATAACGAATAGCGATTGTGACGTTAAGTTTCATGATTTTGTGGCAAAAGTCGGTGACTTGTCAATCTCATGTCATGTAATTAAAATGGAAAATTCCCTCTATCTGTGGGTAGGTGATTATAATGAGAATGCCATGAATGATTTGTCATTCGCAATCAAATCACCATACGAAAAGGAACCACTTACAACGAAGATTATGGGATCAATTGCCAATGAATTTTCAACCAGTCTTGCCAAGAGACTTTCAAAAAAACTTTCAATAGCTGTTTATGTCAGCTTTAACGTTCAGGTTGATAACCTATCTCTACCTGCAATTGAGAGGAGGTTACGAGATGAATTTAACTCACATCCTGAGATTTTCTGATTTATATTATTAAGTTGTACATAGACATTTTAAAAGTACAACTTTTATACTGTCCAGAACATGTGTTTACAGTTAAGGCTTGTATATTTTGTATTAAACTTGATTTATATATAAAATAGGTATTCTTATTTATTTTAAGTATCTTAAATTTTAAATTGCGTAATAAGTACTAAGCATGGTTTTAAAACTTCACAGAAACAAATATTTATTCTTGCAAATAAAATAATTTTACATTTTATCATATGATAAAAGAATTAATTCAAATTTCATCGTCTAAATTGCCAATTTATATATATAAAAACAATTTCATTGCAAGTGGTTAAAAAATTACATATTATTACCTTTAATCATTGTTCCATATAATTGTTTCAAATAGTTATGCATAATTCTTGTGATATAGTCTGAAGATGATCTATAAGTTCAAAATATTAATTGTATTATAACAATGTTAAATATATATGATGGCAACATTTATATTATAATATTATAACAAAACATACCAACTTTTATTAGAAAAACTAAATTAATTAAAATTACCACTTCTCATATATCAAATACATAATGATAATGGCACTTATTTTAAGCACTATGACAAAATAATACTCAAAACCATCTATAACATAGCATTATATATATAAAGATATTATTTTTATTTCTATTAAAGAAGCAACTTGATAGACATTTTTCCTTCTTTTACAATAAAGACACACGAAAAAACATTTATTTAAAAAATGCATATTATTTGAATTTTGGAAATAAAATTAATATTTAATTTTTCATTAGTAATTTATAAATCATGAAATTCTTGATATCTGCTTATATGAAATTATTTTTACCTGTAGCAAATTATATTAATAATACGTAATTTACGAATGAAATCGTTGCAATTATTTTTTATCTTCAAATTTAAACTACATACGTGATCTTGCATTTCATAATGATAGCAAACTTATGATAGGTAGGTTTTTAGTTTTAAGAAACCGCAAATAATCTAGGGAATTTTTTGTTAGAAGTCGAGGAATTCTACGCCTTAAAAAGGAACATCCGAACATTGGTTACTGATCGTAAGCACGTGGTTACTTACGCATCGATTTCAATATTTATCCGGCATTGCACGTGTAACTTGATTTTTAGTTTTTCGAATATGTTTTCACAAAGTTTGTCGGTGTTTATTAAACGAGACGAAAAGTATATGCAGAAACTTTCATTTTTTAGAACTGACAAAGTAAGTAAGAAACATCTTTTTGGAATATTTTAAATATCCTCTTTTCGTTTGTTAACATCACAATTATCAATATCTCTGTTCTTATTTTTCTCTGCTATTATTATTTCTTATTGTATAAATTTCACATTCTTTTTAGGTTACTGTTAGTAATTACGAGTTTTAGTAATATTTTCATCTAATTTTTAATATATAATAAATGGATGAAAATAATATACCTTCAAACTGTGTTTATTTGTAACACATACAATGTTCATTTTATTCATTTATTTAATTTAATACGCGAAATAAACATGACAAAATTTATAGAAAATGCAAAACTTGTTCTAATGCTTTAATTACTGTTTATTTTTAAATTGAGTTTTAATTAAAATGTACCACATGTCTTACATTTTCATTATTTAAAAATGTTATATTCTTCAAAATATATTTCATTAATCTTATTTCATAACATTGTGTAATTTTATTTTAGGAACCAAGCGAGGATGAGCATAAACAAATTTTAGATATTTTATGTGAATTCTTAATGAATCCAGAATCCACAGAGGATGTTGCAGAATGTTTCCCACAGTTATTGCCAGCATTAATTATGAAGAGCATTTCAATGGATAAAATTTCCTTTGATGACGAAGATTTGATTCATAAATTAAATTCAGTTATTTTGGCCAAATTACTTTCCAAGAATCGGGATATATTAGTGTATGTATTTTTAATGTTATATAGAATACTTTATATTTTATGTTATTTTGTATGTATATATATATTTTTTTTTTACACATATGCGATTATTAATAGTGAAAATATCATTATGAAATTATGTTCTCTTTCTTTAGGCAATATATTTTAGGTTGAATAGTACTTTATTCAGCATTATAATTCTTTCATGTTCCATAACATTTTAGGTTGAATATTTCAGGTTGGAGAATATCCTACAAGGATACAAACAATATTTTTCTGATACTCTATGTATTATACTTTTTTTATTACTTAAATTTAGAATTATCAATTGATGAAATGTGTAATAAATGTAAAATATATTTGGAAAAAATTAAAGGTCTTTGTAACACAGTATTCTGTGTTGTTTTCTTAGTTGTATTATTAATTTAGTGCAGACATATACAAATAATCTTTTTCTTATTTAAGAAATATATAAGCATAGTCATTTATATTTAGTAGTATGTAAATTTGTATACTTTATAGCATAATTATATTAAACTGTAACGTTAAAGAGTGTGTTTGGAAAAGTCTTGTTTATTTTATAGCAGTATTTAGTAGTATAAAGTATGTTTTCTACGAATCAAATATATAATTACAGAAAAATAAAAAGTTAATTATTCAAAAAATAATTATTGCCAATAGTTCTCTATTGAAAATAATTATAAGATATATTTAAATGATATAAAATTTGAAAATGATTTGTAAATCAATATGTTTTTATTACAGATTTGTTCTACATTATTTTGATGTAAATCCAGCTCCATTTGAATTTATAGAAGTTGATCGTGGTCCTCCTTTAAAAAGACGTAATAGGCAAAAAGTAATATCTGTCGTAAAAGTATCTGATTATGATTTAGTAACTGCTTGTTATGATATTCTATGTAGCGCACCAATACACTTTAAATATGTGTGGAATTGGTCTAAATTTTATAAATATCTGACTCATGAAGATGAAGCTGTTAGATGGTAAGATATGAAATTAAAAAATATATCTCCTTTTAATATTTTAAATAAAATTACTAATAGGAAAAGATTTTAATCCAATGATTTTTATTAAATGGAGTAATTGTTTGGGAATAAATTTGATAAAATTCCGTTTTAAATAAGTAAAATAAAAAAGTGTCTTAAGTCAAAACAAAATATACAAGAATAATTTTTAATTATCTTTCAGGGTAGCAATAAATTGTATTGCTATTGTATTAGGAATGTCAGAATCTTGCTATCTATCTCATGTGAGTGATTTTATTTCTAACAATCAAGAGTACTTTATTAAAAATAAAGAAGTTAATCGAAATAATATAACATGTGAAGATACTAAAGAAATAGATGGAACTCCTGATGTACCTTCTGTAGTTTCCATTGGAGGAATTTTACTTCCAATATTTGAGAAATCTACAAGTAGAAATAAATTGAATCTAATTCCTGTACCGTCTACACGACAAAATTTACGGAATTTAGCTTTAGCAGTTTCTTCCAATAAATGCGTATGTTTACAAGGTGCAGTTGGTTCTGGAAAGACTGCATTAATAGAGTTCTTAGCTCAAGCTACTGGTCACGATGCACAGAAATTTGCAAAAGTGCAATTAGGTGATCAAACAGATTCTAAAATGTTATTAGGAATGTACAGATGTACTGATATTCCTGGAGAATTTTTATGGCAACCAGGAATATTGACTGAAGCTGTATCATCTGGCAAATGGCTTCTTTTAGAAGATATTGACTGTGCTGCGACAGATGTTATTAGTGTTATCAGACAACTTATAGAAACTAAAACATTATCAGTCCCTGGATACAGAGACTTGATACACGTGAAAAGTGGGTTTCAGTTGTTTGTTACTCGAAGATTGAGTTCTGGAGGAACACAAAAATCATTTCAAATGCCAATGCAGAAACAGTGGTCTTGTGTTAACATAGAATCCTTATCAAAGAAAGAACTCGTTACAATTGTCCAAACTTTATTTCCAATATTGCATACAGTAGCTGTAAAAATGGTTGATGTGTTTTTATTGTTTTCTGCTGGAAACCATGAAGATGACATTGTGAATAGTGTAAGGAATACTAGACAAATTTCTACCAGGGATTTGATTAAGTGGTGCTTTAGAGCTGTAGTTGATTTTGATGTATCCTCACCTGCTTCAGGACTGAAGATCTTTCAAGATGCTTTAGATGTCTTTTGCTGCTCTGTGCCTAATCCCGGTATGTAAAATATACTTTATAAAAATATCTATTATTGCTGAATGATTTTTTATAATACTACAATTAAATATTCTTATAAAGAAATTTCATAAGTGATGAATCATGTTGTTGTCTTTTTATTTCAGTACAACGTTTAAATTTGGCAATAGCTGTGGCACACAAATTAGGTATTGTAAAAACAAAAGCAGAATTTTTTTCTCAAGTACATAAACCATCTGTAAATCTCCACAAAGAATGTCTTATTGTTGGTAGAGCAAAGTTAGAGATAAAAAAAGCTGATAGAGTTAAAATAGAGTCTAAAAGTTCGAATTTTTCTTATACAAGACCATCTGTATGTCTTTTGGAAAGAATAGCTAGTTGTATCGTACAGAAAGAGCCAATTCTTCTAGTTGGAGAAACTGGCACAGGGAAAACAAGTTGTGTACAATACCTTGCACAGATAACAGGCCATAAGTTGATAGTAATAAACATGAACCAACAGAGTGAAAGTACAGATCTACTTGGTGGCTACAAACCGGTAGATCTTAAACTTTTGATTCTTCCAATTCGCGAAGAATTCGAGATTTTGTTTCGATCTTATTTTGCAATTGAACCAAACTTAAAATATTTGAATCATATTGGGCGTTGCTTTGAAGGAAGAAAGTGGAAGATGTTGATTACTTTAATGGTTCATAGCACTAGTGCTGCTTTGAAAAGACTGAAGACGTCTACAAAAAATCAAAATGAGGTAGAAGTTTTAAAGAAATGGGAGAAGCTAGCAGAGAAATTAGAAAAACTTCAGTCTCAGGTGCAGAGTCAGTTTTCTTTAGCATTTTCATTTGTAGAGGGTAGTCTAGTCAAAGCACTGAAAAATGGAGACTGGGTTTTGTTAGATGAGATAAATTTAGCTACTGCAGAAACATTAGAATGTCTTTCTGGTTTATTAGAAGGATCTTGCGGATCTCTATCTTTGTTAGAGCGTGGAGACAAAGAACCAATTAAAAGGCACAAAGACTTTGCAATTTTTGCTTGTATGAATCCTGCAACAGATGTTGGGAAAAAAGATCTTCCCATTGGTCTGAGGAATAGATTTACAGAATTCTTTGTTGATGAACTCACAGAAAAATCAGATTTACAACTTCTAATGAGTTCATATCTGAATGACTTAAATCTGCCACCAGAAAAAATTGAAAATATTGTCAAATTTTACTTAAGTGTCAGAAAAGAAGCAGAAATCAGTCTTCTTGATGGAATTGGGCATAAGCCACATTATAGTTTGAGAACACTATGTCGTGCTTTAAGTGTGTCTGCACAGAATCCTTGTGGAAATATAATGAGATCCTTGTATGAAGCATTTTGTTTAAGTTTTCTAACACAGTTAGATAGTAAATCTTACCCAATAGTACAAAGAATGATTGTAAAGGCTATCTTAGGAGAAAAAGCTGCCAGTGCTATTATTGGAACTCCAATTCCAAGGCCACGTGGTCATGCTGAGAGTTTTATATGCTTTGAGGGTTATTGGATCTCTAGAGGTGATCTTGAGCCACAAATTCCAGAAAATGTAAGTTTGTATTTTTTTAAAGAGAATTTTACTAGTAAGCAGTTTTTAGCTTTCATTGCAATAAAATTTAAGCAGTGTGTTAAATATGTATATATATAAAGGTAAAATAAATAAAACTTTTATATTTTCTTTGATTTTAGTATATCCTCACAGAAACAGTGAAGCAAAATTTGAAAGACTTAGTGCGAGTAGTATCTATTGGTAAAATGCCTGTATTACTGCAAGGGGATACTTCAGTAGGAAAGACCAGTTTGATAACATACTTAGCGAAGGCTTCTGGACATACCTGTGTACGAATTAATAATCACGAACACACAGACCTGCAGGAATACGTTGGTACCTATGTAGCTGATTCTTCAGGAAAGTTAGTTTTTAAAGAGGGTATTCTAGTAGACGCTATGAGGAAAGGTACAATGAATTTAATTTTTGATTATCCTTTTTATTATGCTATTATATGTTTCAATTATTTATTTTTATACCTCTAAAATAATTTAAAATTCTTCAGGATATTGGATAATTTTGGACGAATTAAATTTAGCACCTAGTGATGTTTTAGAAGCTTTGAATAGAGTTCTTGATGATAATAGAGAGTTGTTTATTCCTGAAACTCAACAAATTGTAAAAGCACATGATAATTTCATGCTTTTTGCTACGCAAAATCCTCCAGGTTTATATGGTGGAAGAAAGGTAATAAACAAATAATCCATTTTAAATAAATGTATTGGTTTATAACAAATAATTTCTTATTAGTATTTCATGTGATTTTTTATTCCTATTTGTTACTAGGTGTTATCACGTGCATTTAGAAATCGATTTGTCGAGTTACATTTTGATGAAATTCCACCTAAAGAGCTACAAATAATTCTACATAAAAGGTGTAAGATGCCAGAAACATATTGCAAGCAAGTAATCAATGTAATGACAGAACTTCAAATACGAAGAAAGGGTACTGCAACTTTTGCGGGAAAAAGAGGTATATTATTGTCTTAACGCATTATTTATTAGTAAATATTTTTGTCATTTAAGAAGGTAATTTTCCCATTTTTTGTAGGGTTCATAACTCTTAGAGATTTGTTTCGCTGGGCTGAAAGATATCACCTGGCACCCGATATTGTAGGCACTTTGTATGATTGGAGTCAACATTTAGCGGACGAAGGATATTTGGTTCTCTCTTCAAAAGTTCGTCACTCAGAAGAATGTTTAGAAATCATAGAAGTGCTAAAAAAACATTTAAAAAGAAATGTTAGTCCAGATGCTCTATTTTCACTCTCTGAAAATACTTCTACTGTGACTAAGCCAATCTTGGAATCTCTTTTGTCAAAGAAGATTCCAGGATTTGAACATGTAGTCTGGACATATCAAATGCGCAAAATGGCAGTACTTCTCTCGAAAGCCTGTGACTTTAAAGAGCCAGTTCTCTTAATTGGTGAAACAGGAGGTGGAAAAACTACAGTTTGTCAACTATTGTCTGTAATTAGACAGCAAGAACTTAGTATTGTCAACTGCCATATGCATACAGAAGCTTCTGATTTTCTTGGAAGTCTCCGTCCAGTTAGAGAACATAAAGAAAATCAGAAATTGTTCGAATGGGTTGATGGTCCTTTAGTGAAATCCATGAAAGATGGAGGCTTCTTTTTAGTAGATGAAATCTCTTTGGCAGACGATAGCGTACTTGAAAGACTGAACTCTCTTTTAGGTAATTTATTATCTTGAATTATTTTTAATCACATAACAGGTATTTAATTAAAATTGTTTTATTTAAATAATATTAGAATTGATTAATTTTTTCTAGAACCTGAACGTAAACTTTTAATTGCTGAAAAGCCATCAACTGAAGAAAATGCAACAGTTACTGCACATGAAAATTTCATTTTCGTTGGTACAATGAATCCTGGCGGTGATTATGGCAAAAAAGAACTTTCACCAGCTCTTAGGAATAGATTCACGGAAATTTGGTGCGAAGGTTGTGTTTCATTGGACGATCTCAAGTGTATTATGGTACACAATCTACATAAAGAATACAAGGAAACTGTTCCTACAGCAATAATAGGATTCATAAAGTGGATACAAACTACAGAAATAGGAAAGAAGCTTGTCGTTAGTGTCAGAGATATCCTTACATGGGTGAATTTTGTTAATTCTTGTGAAGATTTAGGAATAGGGGATGCTTTTTTCCATGGTGCAGCTTTAAGCTATATCGATGGGCTTGGATCTGGTTTAACTGCAGCAGAGAAGTAAGTGCTATGAATTGTTATCAATTGAGTTTTATAAAATTTTAATCAAATTCTATTTTAATGAATATTATATATTAGTTAATTATAATTATATTGATTAGTTTTTTACCGAAATATTTCAAATTATTTTAGTTCAAAGAAGTTGAAAAGTTTTAAGGATTCTGCATT
Source organism: Bombus difficillimus (assembly GCA_014737525.1). Taxonomy (NCBI): domain Eukaryota; kingdom Metazoa; phylum Arthropoda; class Insecta; order Hymenoptera; family Apidae; genus Bombus; species Bombus difficillimus. The sequence goes on along the minus strand of JACXIT010000181.1, from coordinate 251,899 downwards.
GAAATTTATTAAACAGCAAATACAGAGTACATTAAAATCTGAATTAATATTAAACAATGAAGAATTTAATGTCAACAATTACGAGGATAAATTTGGAATACATCCATTTTATATTAAGAAGGGAAATGTACAAATTCCAAGCAATGTAGGATTTGCTTTTGCAAGCCCAACAACAAAAATGAATACTCTGAAAGTTTTACGTGCTTTGCAATTAAAGAAACCAATTCTATTGGAAGGTAGTCCAGGAGTTGGCAAAACTAGTTTAGTTTCTGCACTTGCCAGAGCATCTGGACATCGTCTTCTTAGATTAAATTTAAGCGATCAAACGGTAACTATTCCTTCTTCTTTCTTTATGATATAATTTATTAAGTAATTCAACTAAATGAAATAAGATGATTTGCTATTTCTATATACTATAATATTAAGTTTGCAATTCTATAGTATTTTCGGTTTTAATGTATTGCATTTATTTTGTAAGACTTAAAATGTCGTTTATGAGTCTTTTGTAAAAAAAGAAGAAAAGAATTCAATTGAACTAAAATGTTAAAACTTATTATTATAAAATTTCTAAATATTACGTAGGATATTTCGGATTTATTTGGAGCGGATTTACCAGTGGAAGGAGGGAAGCCTGGTGAATTCTCATGGAGGGATGGTCCTTTCTTAAGAGCTCTAAAAAATGGGGATTGGATTCTTCTGGATGAATTGAATCTTGCATCCCAGTCGGTTCTCGAAGGATTAAACGCCTGTCTCGATCATCGTGGTGAAGTTTACATCCCGGAATTAGGAATGTCTTTCATCGTAAAGCCAGGAACTCGATTATTTGGTTGTCAAAATCCTCTTCGTCAAGGTGGAGCTAGAAGGGGGCTCCCAAAGTCATTCTTGAACCGTTTCACACAAGTAAGTTCTTTCTATATCTAAAACAAAAGAGTAATAGAAGAACACATATATTGCTATAATAAGGGGATGATAATAAATAATATTAGGAAAAAGTCGTATAGAAATACAATGATCCATCTTTTCTTGATCATTAAAAGTAGAGTTATCAGACATGTCAGTTCATGATTTTGCTTCTTTTGCTGTTTTAGGTTTTTGTGGATGCTCTGGAACAGAGGGATCTAAAATTCATTTTAAATGTTCAATTTCCGGAGCTACCAGAAGATTTACTCGATAAGATGATTCAGTTTAACGAAGAATTGAGCTTTCAAGTTGGAACTACTTGGGGCCATTCTGGATCACCTTGGGAAATGAACCTTAGAGATGTCACTAGGTGGTGTGAAATAACCATGGCAGCTTTCAAAAAGAGTTCAAAAAAGATTTTCAATCCCGGAAATGGCGCTCAACTGATTTACGTTGATAGAATGAGGACAAATGAAGATAAAAAAAATGTAAGACATATATAACGTAATGTTTTTAATATTTATAATATCAATAACTTCAATTCACGAGAATATTATTTGCTATGTAATTAAATTTCATGTCTTTACAATCCTACAATGTATTTCTTTCATATATGATGAAATAAACTTCTCTCTAACTTTTAAATGGTTTTTAATTACAGGTGATCGAGATATACAATAAGATTTTCTTACAAAATGATTGGCCTTTACCGGATCCAGAGTACTTAGTCCACTTGACGAGAGAAAAGGTCTTTTTGGGAGACGAAATATTGGATCGCAGCGATTCTGCAGTGTACGAAAACGATGATTTGTTACTCTTGAGGGAGCAGAAAACTGTCCTCAAGGGACTTGCGCAGTGTGTTAACATGAATTGGATGGCCATTCTCGTAAGTAGTTTGCAAACTGGTTTAACTTCCTCAAACAAACTATCGAGTAATTATTTGCGTTTTATCTGCTCTTTTAAATAATTCTTATACAATTTATATAATTAAGTAATGCTACAAATATTAATTATATACCATTTTGTTAACTAATATATGTATCAATTCTGTAACAGATCGGTGGATCTGGAACCGGAAAGACCAGTCTCGTACATCTTCTTGCAAACCTGGCCGGACGGAAGCTGAAATCGATCGTCGTCAATTCTGCGATGGATACTACGGAAATTTTAGGCGGCTTCGAACAGGTAAGTAATTTTATAAAAGTAATATGTTTTTGATTGCACGTTTAATGTACCTCTCGTAAGACAGAAAATTCTGTCCATTAATCGCAACTATGCGAATACGGTATGAAAAAATATTTTGAAATTTGATTAATAATGATAGGAAGAGAAGCAACATTGCTTCCAGCGTAGATGTTAAATAGCAATACCGTATAACTAATAAACTAACATTCAGTAAATTCAGCTCTGGTAGACAAGATAATTAAAATAAATGGGCTCTCGACATTTACATTACTTCATGCGCGATCATGAAGTAGATTTATGACATAAGATGTAATTGGTAATATATTAAATTCAGGTTTCATTGCTTTTTATTGCCTAATAATTTTACAATCAATGTGACATAAACTTTATTCAAACTATATCATTTTTAAAAAAAGACAAAACTATACATTTACTACGTACAAGGAGGGGAAATGTATCAAGCGATAACATTGAAATTTTTAATTAAATCAAGTAAGCTTCTTCCTTACAAATTTGTTGCAGCAATCTTGCTTAAGTAGAAATAGTAGCGATCTGGCCGAAATTTTCTAAACTCGTTTATGCACAGCAACCGGACCAACTCCGTTTCGAATAAAAATAAGGAAAAAACAAAAGAGGGAAAATTTACATGGTTTAATGAGTTCCGTTCTCCGCTGACAGGATTTTTTTATGGGTGCATCGATTCGTCCGTAGTAGTGTAATGGAATTTCTCCCTTTGAGCCAAAACTGAAATTGCGACTTTTTCGTACAAATCGATTTTTCAACACGATTTTACGAATGACGGAATATAATATAGTCGTGGAAGAATTTAATTTAATTTACAATCCATTTCACGTTACATCCTCTAATAAATATTCAAACGGCGTATTTGAATTTTTTTAATTAATTTGCTTGCGCGTTCAAATTGATTACAATCGCATTGAGAAAATTTGTTTACTCTGTTTCTTTATTTCCTTTATCATTTATCTTCTTATCATGGCGTCGTTAACGTTCGACTCGATTCGCTTGTACCGTTTGCTTAATCGTTTCATCTCAGTTCTTCCATTCTTTCATTGGCGCTGTATCTGGCGTACTATTTTCTTTCTATTCGTCGTATAACCAATGTTATTCTTGAAGAACTGAAATTAAACGCCCCAAAGGGAGTCTTTACTGTTATAAGTTGATGGACGAGCACCATTGTCAGACTCGAGAGGCCAGATAATCGCACGCCACCAAAGGATCAATGAGATTTCTTTCACAGAAGCTGGAATATAACGTCTGTACCCGACGACTTGAAGTGCTTCTAGCTTTTAGTCTCGCTTCGGGCAACTTTTCCTGTTGCTCGTTGCCACTCGGGCCTCTTCTATTTAAATCCAACGAAATATCAAAATAACGTGTGCAACTAGCGCAAGCAACATCACATATCAATGAAATAATTATTTTTAAACAATTATTTTGTTCCACCAATACCATCACAGCCTTTGTGAAGTTTCTAAAACCGAGGAAGATTAAAAAATATTACCATTGTCAAAGATAATCTATCTTTATTTACACGCTTAGTAACATCGATGTTGTAATATTATAATATTATAAACGCAAATAATTGTTGTATAATCAACGATACAAATATCGCAATCAATGTTTTCGCACGATCTTCGCGTAATATCTATCGATCTGCCAGGCACCGTTTATCCATCAACTTAAACTAATTATCCTTAATGCTATCGTCATTCTGGCTAACACTCACGTTCTAATAATTTTTAAAAGACATACTTTACGAATAATGTTCGTAAGTTTACTCCGCCTTCCCCTACGAAAGTCTTTCCAGAGAAATTGACATTGTTTCAGGGATTTTCCGGACTTTATTTCTTTCATCTCTCGAATGTTGCTGGATTACGGTTCAGTTCGCGTATTTCCAACGTTTCTCGCTTTTAAATTTTCTTCCACGCGTATCGAGCGACAGCATCGACGGAAAAAAAAGAAAGTTCCTTTCTAAAGCACGAACCACGTGACGAATTATGGGAACAGAAAAATAAAGCGAATAATAAAGAAATTTTCATACTACAAACTTTCCAACAAATACTACGGTTTTCACTTTCGCTTTTATTTCTTTTCTTCTTTCTCTACCACAAACGAAAAAACGGTAGAAGATTTCGATCGAAATTGCGAACTGTTCTCATCGGAATCAGTTCGTTTCTGTAATTGTTCTACTCGCATGATATAATCTGTAAGCCACAATTTCTCAATCTATTGCTATAGTTAGGTGAGAAATTATCCCGCCAGAGGTCTACAACTGTCACAAGTTGTGCAATTCTCTTCTCTCTTTCTCTTGTTAGCATGGACACTGTTGTGTATAGGAAATGTGAAGACTCTATCGCAAGGCAGTTGGAGTTTATATTCGAGGATTTCGACCGATAAACGTTCTAGTTATTGCAGTTTGCATTCGTAGATCGAATGCACAGATTCTTAGCGTTGCGTGGTAATTATATTATGAATTCTGTATTACGTTCGATCCATTATCGAAATATTCAACGTGAAGACGCGCAATTGTTAGAATTGTATTCCGAATGACGCCGATTTTTCGCAGTTTACATCGTAAGAAGCAGCAGTAAATATTGCTAAATTATAAATAATTTATTATATATAATATATAAAATTTATAAAATAATAATTATAATATTAATAATATTAAGATAAAATAATAATCGCAATAACGAAATATTCCACGTCGTGTTCTACTGTTCCTTCATTATCGCAATTCTTAGATATTTCAATGGTTTATTTATTTCATGGCGGTTAGGTGGTTCTTGCGATACAATTTATGCAAATTCTTAAAATCATCTACGGAAATTATTCGTGCAGAATGAGAAGCTTTCGTGATCTTTGTATCGTAGAAATTGATCGTTGATTTTCGTATGCTTTTAAAGTTTTGTATATTTTGAGTACTTTGGAAAATTTCGATCAAAAAGGTATTTTACACGCTTATCAACTGTTAATTGTACCGAGATATATCGTGGCTTGTTCCGTTCCAAGATTTATTCTTTTTTCTTTTTTAAATTAGAATTTGCAGCGATTGGGTGAAGATTTGTTTAAATTTTCGTCGATCGGTCGTCGTTAATAATTTCGATCAGCGTCAGTTACCAAAGATTTAGTTGCTCCTGGTATGAATAATACAGCGAACGAGGGAGAATACAGTTGGTTTTGTTTCAACTGTTTATTACAAGTAGGAAATATACGTTTGGCAACGTTAAAAAATGGAAAAAAACGTCGATAATAATATTTCTATAAAATTCAATTACGGTACAACTGATATAAAACTAAATATAATACAAATCTACAAAATTCTCGGACACGTTACGCGAAGTCGTAAACCAAATATTGGGTTGGCAACTAAGTGATTGCGGATTTTGTCATACCACCTAGCGACAAAATCCGCAATCATTTAGTTGCCAAGCCAATAAAACGCTTTGTTCTCATTTCCGATGAAAATTGTTTAGAATTCCCGTACAAATATTTGGAAAATTTTCCATTAAATTAAAACCACCGCTGTTTTTCTATTTCCTTCCCAGCAAACTCTAATCATTTTTATTTAATGGAAAAAGCTTTAAGCACAAACGAGAAACTCGTGCATTAAAATGTATATTCTTCTTTTTTCTTTTTTTTTTTTTTTTTTTTTTTTTTTTTTT
>JACXIT010000181.1:156539-245884 GCA_014737525.1 Bombus difficillimus | reverse complement strand
CCTAAATTTTTGCATAGAAAATATATAATATATACATACATATACATATATGTATATATATATGTATAGGTACATATTTATCTGCATATAAACATATACAGAGTGACTAGTTTATTCTCCTTACGTCTTCACTTTGACAACACGTTTCGTTACGTTCTCTTTGACGACATTTCTCGAAACGTGTCGTTTCTTCCACATATTTGACAAATCTGAAATTCTAATTTTCATAAATTTCATTTGATAAATAGATTTTTCGATATACCGTGAACTGAAATTTTTATATCGATTTTCTGTCATCATTATATTCTCAACAGTTACGAGCGTGTTAATTTCTTACCATCGAAAGAAGTAAATGAGAAATTGTCAATACATAATCGTACAGTCTTTTATTCGAATACATAATTCCATTATTCACGAATTAAACATTTATTCATGGCTGAAGAATATTTCAAACGAAAACAGACAGCACAGTATATATATATATATATTGTAGTATCGTGGACGAGAAGCCTAAGAGATATCGGGCGAACTATAAACAATGTGGCGAGAAAGTCGAAGTGTGTTGTCGGTCAATGGAATAGTTTCGTGGAAAAGGCCTACGTGATCCTGGCAACGAACGGTTGCGAAATACATGCGTGGTGGGGCTAAGACAAAGGACAAAAGGACGCTAAGGCAGAAAGACGAATTAACAGTCAGTGTTAGTTGAGAAGTCGGGGAGTGCGAATTGCGTTGTCGAGAGAGTGTGGTCCGTGTGAGAGAGTTCGTTGGATCCGTGGTGACGAGTGTTGCAAATTAATTATCTAGTTGTCTTAATTATAATACGTTATTGTGATTAGTTCATGTTAAACAATCGTTTCCTCTTTAATCAACATCCGTTTAATCCATTTATTGTAAATAAACTAATTGTAGTATAAGATCTTACAATATATATATATATCAAATATCCGTTAAACGAAGAGTCTAATTACAACGAAAATCATGTTACAGTTTCACCATTATACACCGTATATCGAACAATTTCACGCTCGATACCGCTACGTAGAGCGTTTAATTATCGGACACCCTGTATATGCGCACATGCGACTCCGCTTCTGTATATAATTATCTGTATAATACGTGTATAATAAGGATAATCGTAATAGTAAATAATATATATATATATATAATAATAGTAATAATCGAGGCAAAATCTCGATCACTTTGAGTCCCCAGTTTAATGGAAAGCTCATTCGAAGGTGCAGACTATCTAACGTACCCCTAATTAATCGCTTAATTGATCGCTAATTGGTGCAGCTAATGCTCTGTTCGATTCACAATTTAAGGAACTATTTATGTTTTGTCGATGACATTCTGCGCTTTTCTACTTTTCTTAAATAATCTCTAGCTTGTTTCTTCGCGTCGCTTTCGCTTCTGCTTCGTTTCATTTTACTTTACTTTACTTCGTTTTATTTTATTTTCATTGATTTTTTAGTTTCATTGAATATAGCGTTATCTAAACAGAGTTGTCTAGAAAGCGAAGTTTTACATGGAAACGTGCTTAACGTTGGCGAAACGATCATTCTCCTATCTCTTCTTCGCGGGTTTTGGCAATCTTCGAAGATTATTGTTTGGACGGTTCTTTACAGAACCTCTTTGGCAACGATTTTCCTTTGTCCTTCCATCTCTTCGCTTGTTTCTTCGCGCCTGTATCTCGTTACCAGCTCCACGTTGCTTCTTACGACCAGAAAGTGAACGTCTCGCGGATTTGTCTTCTTTTTCTTCTTTTCATTTTCGCGCGAGTCTTGGAAAGTTTACGTGTTTCGAAGAGGATTCCTAGTCTACGAAAAGGAATTTGCAAGTGGACAACTCAGTTTCTCGGTTGTTGTCCATTTGCAATCTTCTGTCAGTCGATCGACATCATCGAGTTCTACTCTTCAGCGCTGCGAAGATATCGCGCGTACGTGCATATCTCTTTAGTAAATTGGACAAATCTCGTTTTGGAAATGTCTTTGGTCGTTTTTGGAACGGCTTCGGAGAATTCATAGGAATTTATAGAAATTCTAAGTATCTTTTTTATATTAAACGTATACTATTCAGCATTTTTTCGATATTTCTTTCGAAGGACGAATTGAACGTTTATTGCAGCTTTTCGTACATTACAAACATTAAATTGCTCTTTCATCAAATTCACCATCGCTGACGAATATGATCATTTTACAAAATTATCTCGCAATACCATCGATTAAAAACGAATGACAAGTATCTTCTGAAAATTGGTAAAAATTTCTTCCACCTTCTTATACACCAAGTATTTATTTTTCATCTAACTGACATTTAATATCTACTGTATACTGTTTCTTGATTTTTTAATGATTATATTACTCGTACGACTAAAGATACGCCAAGTATAGTCACGACAATAAGAATTGAATAATTCGATCGAAGAGATTTTACGACAATGCAACTAGCGACATACAAATTTTTCTTTTCTTCCGTTTAATTATCAACTTTTGATCGATACTTGTGTTATTATTAATTTTGTAACGCGAGAAATTTATAAATTAGAGATTTGTTTAAATGTAAATTATAGATTAGTTTAACGCAGATTTCGCGACAATCGATCGCGCAATTGTGCGTGCGTAGTGTAGCATGCGATGGATCAACTTTAACCAAAGACTTTTTTACACAAATTTACAGAGCTTTTTCCAAACATTTTAACTTTAAAAAATTAATTATTAATTAATTTTTAATATAATATTAACATCACGTACAATCTATCCTCGATTAGGTTTAAGGATAATTGAAACAAGAATTCACATAAAATTCTTCTTCTTGTCGTTCTAAAATCTTCAAATTGTTAACGTGTTACATTTTATTCTTTCTTGAAAGAAGCATTTGTTAAACAATTTTTAACGTATCTTCTCTCAAGCCTCAAAAATATCGTATTCCTATTTCCAATATAATTTCATCGAATTTCCCACGGAAATTGTTGAAAAACTCGTTAGTATAGTTTGAAACAACTACAAGGAAAATTTGTCTTTTTCCATCTAACGGGAATTTTCTGTTTTATAAAATAACGTATAAGCTATGGACGAACGTTTACGTAATTTCTAATGAAATTGTTTCGAAATTTTCTCGTTGGAACTTTCCAAATGATATGCATAATAAGCAAAGCAATGTACCAAGTTCGCGAAAGAAAGGGAATTCTGTAATTGAATCTTGCCGGTTTAAGGAAACATGTTAAGAAAGTTTATTCGCTAGGTAGATCGCTGCTAGTTGGGCTGACGTTCACTTCCGAGTCGCTTATTTTCGGGGCCGGCGGTAACAAAATGCTCGATCTTCTACTAACGTCTTCCTCGTAAACGCTTGACGTGCTTTTCGACCTTGAAACCAGAGTCCACGGATCCGGCGGTACGATCATAACGTCGTCCTGTACGGTTTAATTCCGCGATTAATTACGATTAGTTAATCTTAAACAGAAAGTGTAGAGAAGGACACCTTTATTAATGACGAACATCATAGAGTCACCGGTTTGCTTTGCATGCTGTTCTCGTGCTTGCAATTGTGCTCGAAATTGTGCATACAGGAGATACACTGCTCGCCAAAAAGATAGCAAAGGTGTGTTATCTTTAATTTCTCAATGACGCGTGTCAAGTTTTTCGTCTGTAACGTATAATACGAAAACATTATGAGGTCAGGTAATCAGGTCCAGAAATGCGTTCTGCGTGATTATTTGTTTGTTCTTTGATTAAATTTATGTATCGGACGCTATTCATTCTCCCATTGATGAATACTTGTCTTGGTGAAATAACCGATGCCCGCCCAAACCATCGTTCTGTCTCCTCCCATTTGTCGTTGAATTGCTGACATTGTCTCTTTTCTTATGTCATGAAAATAATATTGCAACCCATCAGGGCCGTCCAAGTTGAATCTTTTTTCGTCTGAAAATAATACCCTTCTCCGTTTCTTTTTCCAATGCACTGTTTCTTTTGCAAAGCGTAAGCGTTCTACTTTGTGTTTCGTTGGTAACGAAGGTTTCTTTTTCAATGTTAGCCTCTTAATATCTTTGCAGGATAGTAGAACTCGACGAACACTCGAAACACTGGCAATAACACTAGATTTTTCCATTATTGGCTTCGTTGTTAACTGCCAGTTGGAAGCTACACTCAAAATTGCTCGCTTATCACGATCGGATAACGATGATGGCTGACCAGTATTTTTCTTTTTGCCATAATCTTCAACATTTTTTTTAAAGAAATTCTGTATTACTTTGCAACTTCTTCTTATTACTTTCGATATTTCTGCTACTGATAACTGTCGCTGTTTTAGTTCAAGAATTTGCTTTTTTTCAGACTCGTTAAAATTTTTTCCGCGTCCCATACTTGCAAATTTGCATAATATTGTACTGTAATATTTACTCGTTGATAGATCATGAACTACTGAGCAATTTCTAAACGTATTAACAGAGTGTGCTATCATTTCGTTCTTAAAATAAAACAATTTTTTTGTTACGCACTAAACCTCATAATATTTTTAATTATTTTCAACGAACCGCATATTTTGAGCTCATATGTTTTCATATTATACGTTACAGACGAAAAACTTGACACGGGTCATTGAGAAATTAAAGATAGCACACCTGAGCTATCTCTTTAGCGAGGAGTCTACTTATCTTGCTACTATCGCTACTTTTTTCTAATATTTTTTCTTTTTAAACAATTACTGTACTACCAAATTAGAACGAAATTGTTTTTAAAAAATCATTTATTAGCTATACGATATGAATGAACAATCCAAGTATTTTCAGTGAAACTCAGTTTATTAAAAAAAAAGACCGCAAATCGTTCGATCAAAGTATTTGTTTGTCGTTTTCTATAATTTTAAACCGTCTGTTATTGTATTGGCAACTAAGTGATTGCGGATTTTGTCAATACCACCTAGTGACAAAATCGGCAATCACTTAGTTGCCAACCCAATAAACCGTGACAACGTTGTATCGCATGCTGCTACTGCGATGAAAAATCGTAATGAATGTTGTTTGAGACGCGTTGCAGCAGCTACTTTAATCGCCAGACGTTACTCTCCTTATCAGATACCCATTTCCAATTAATGGATCAGATACTAAAGTAATTCAACGATTTTCCGGAAGACGCAGCGTTTCTCCGATATGAAATCCATCGCTTGATTGATGGATGGTTCGAAGTTGGGAAAGAAACCAATGGCGAATACTTTGATCGAGAAGAACTTGCCGTATTTTCTTTTAAATAAACTTCCAGCTTCGCTGGAAGCTTGCGATCGTCTGTTTGTGCACCTAATGCGCGACAAACTTTTAATCATTTGACACAAAGATCAGAAATAAAGGAAAGTTGAATTCTCCTTTGCGCGAACTCATATTTATTAGGTTGGCAACTAAGTGATCGCGGCATTTGTCAGTACCACCTATTGACAAAATCCGCAATCACTTAGTTACCGACTCAGTAGATCAACAGAAACGAAACGTCATGCAAGCCGACCGAATTATGCGAATATTACGAGCATCGTATTTTCGACATTTTACGCGTATTTTTGCATCGACAAATTTCCCACGAACAGATAAAAATCCACGGTGGTCTACGCAAATAAGCAGAGGAAACGAGCGCGAAGTTTCTCTAACAAACGAAAAGCTACAAGCCAGTTTTCCATAGCAGCCAGCCCTTTGATCGTTTCGTAAGCAACAACAAAGTTGTATCAGCAGCTCGTAAAGCAACGTGACCTTCTTTCTGCGATGCTATTCTACGATGACTGTCATAGAAAACGTAGAAAGTGGCGAGAAAGCGTTTCTTTGAAATACCAGTAAATGTTTGCCAGTGGGTGGCAAAGGTGGTTTGAGCAGTGCCACGTCGGTTAGATCCGGACACGCATCGGGTTGCACCAGCGGTGGTTCCGGCGGCGATGGCACCGCCTCCATGGGTTCGTGGTATCTTGGTGGCTGCACGCTTTCCACAGGGATGCTTGGACCCAGAATCCAGCTGGCGATCACCTCGCAGCAGCCGCAGAAGAACTCCGACAGACCTTGACGCAGGCCGCGATGCAGGCTGAGGAAGAGCACCGGGTTCACGAATGCGTGGATGTACGCGATATGTAGAGTCACCTGGAATTTTTGTTGGCGCACGTTTGTAAAAACGATCGATTTCTATCAACTCGCATGATCTTAGAACGCAGCTGCTCTAACTTGCGCGTTTACAAATATCTTTAAGCTAATTGACGCGTCGAGGATTCGTTAGGTGGATCAGCAAACAAATTGAAACTTTTTCTAAAACTTTTGCTGAATTTATATTCCCGGAAAGCTTCGTGAAACTGTCTCCAAACTTAAGTTCGTATGAGAAGATCACTCGAATATTCTAATTACGTAAACGTTAGGCGTCAGAGTAACGTCAGCGAATATGAGATCCCATTCATCGAGTAATGGGAGAAGTTAAATGTTTTTGTGGTGTGAGAAAGTCGAAGAACTGTTATTTATCAGAAGACTAGAGAAACTTGTATTTTTGCCTGTTTGAGACAATTTGGGCAGATCAATTTGGCCTGTTTGAGACAATTTGGGCAGACCAATTTGGGCTATTTGAGACAATTTGGGCAGACCAATTTGGGCTATTTGAGACAATTTGGGCAGATCAATTTTTATTCATCTGTCGCTTGATGCATTCAGCTCATTGTTCACCGGTAAATTGTCTCACGAATAAAAGAAGCATTCAGCTCTGTCTTCTCTTACGAATACTCGTAAGCTTCTTTCGTCTTTGCTCAAGTGTCTCGTATTAAGAATATCTTGTATTCGAGGAAAGAGCTGAAATTAGTCTGAGAGCAGTTTATCAGTATTTTGTACAAACGACGATACTAAGAGTGGAAACTGATAGAGAAACTGATCAAACGACTTGCTTTTGAATAAAAATACTCGGAAGAGGAAAGACGGCGCTTAACGGGGTATTACTGAAACGATCGGATTCACGTAAATGACGTTGTCCTGACTTATGGCAGTTTTGAACTCTTGCGCAATGTTACTTCTTTGTTCTTAGAAATTCTTCTACGATGCGTATGAAACAACGTGTTTCATATTTTCATCGTAAATCTACTTCACCTTGAATATACCCAATTTACAGTAAATTTCCTCTTTTTCGATACAGTGGACGATCAACGAATAATCTTCCACTTTGACTGCATTCGCGTTTGCTATTAATCAATGCCTTTGATCTGGCGAACTTATTCTCGCATCTCGTTGTAAAAAGACGAAAAACGCGCGAGAAAAAGAAGAAGAAGAAGAAGATGGAGGTCTTTGTAACTGGAACAGAAGAGCGAGAAAGTGGAACTTGAATTCGTATTGTGCATCCAGGAAGCGAAATGACAGCGCGTATCCGTTGCTCGTGAATGGTTGTCACGTTAGAAAAGCTTGTGCGACGATGTTTGAAAGAAACTGATGTTTGCTCGCGTGAAACACAGGAGAAGTGTAGTAGAACAGTGTTGTGGCATTGTTCGAGTCGGAGGATTTTTCAGTAATTTTTCTTCTAATTCTGAAATCAAATTTCGCCTGCTCTTGGCTACCTAAACGTGAACTGATCAACCAGAAACCAGATTCTCCGGTGAAATTCTACGTAGCTTTGTGAAACGATCCCTTGCCCAATTCTTTGAAAAATCTGGTCTTCCAATGTACGCGTTCCCTATACGTTCGGTTAGTTTGCGCGTGGAAATAGAAATTAGAGTGGAAGGTGTTAATTGTTAGCGAGAAGAACCGTTAAGAAAAATTCGATATTTCGCATCGAAGGCAAAGAATCATCGGCAGTTAAAGATGTTGAATGTTGGCGATTCGATATAACGTCAGATGGCCTTAATTGCAGCTGTGTTGAATTAACGAGGCCCTTGTTCCTCCAGAAATTCGTCCAACTTGAATCCATTTAATTATGAAAACACGACTTCGACGTTAAATCAGAATCCATAAATGACGAAATTGTCTTACTTACTCTTTGCTTTCTCGCGAAGTTCCATTTAAGCAAACAGCTACAATGTGTACAGTAGTACTGTATTGAATTATTGGCTTGGCAACTAAGTGCCTGCGGATTTTGTTATTAGGTAATATTGACAAAATCCGCAATCACTTAGTTGCCAATCCAATATATACCTTTATTTATCTACCGTGGACGACGCTTAAAAAGAATCGTAGAAAATTTGAATTTCGTCTGGATGTAAGAAAAAAGGACGCTGTAGATTGCAAGTAATGTCATTGACTGTAATAAGTTGTTTAGACGCTTATTCGTTGTTTAAAACGTTACGCCGCTTCTGCCAGCCAATTCAATGAGCCCTCGTAACCTCGATATCTTCAGTTTTAGAACAGCGAAGAAGAGGGAGTCGCATAGTACTCGAGCGTCCTCGAAGCTAACATAAAACTAAAAGCAAAACTAAAATCTTAAGTAAACCACCTACACGGTGTCATAAATCCGCGACATAACACACCTGGATATAAGTAGACGACCCTAATACTAAAAAGAACATAATGTTTCTTTAATCTTGGCAACTTTCAGAGATAAGAGAAACCAGTAAAAAGATAGAAATCTTGAAAAAAAAGGCGAAAAAGAGCACGTTACATCGGAAGAATTAACGTTCTGGTCGTTCGACCAGAGATAGAAGAATCAGCTATCTCTGGTTCAACGTGCAGAAGTCGTTTCAAATTGTCATTTACACGGCTGGATTCGATCAATTGGATCATTTCATCATTTCAACTAAAAGTAGTAGTCCAATGTAAACGAGGTTTAACTGACCGAATGGAGAGAGCGTGAAGAGTCACGCAACAACACCAATAGAGTCAGTTTTACCTGTTTTCGTGCGACCTTTTTGTCCTTTGAACTTGTTGGCGTGAATTTTCATAAAACTGTCATTTAGCGGGCGATTTCGCAATTACCTCGTAACCAGTTGGATTCCCGATGATAGGATGATCCACCAGAGTGACGAAGAACAGTGGTCCCCAAAAGATACCGTACGCGGCGGTGACCACCAGAAACATCTTCACCCTCTGTACGCCCTCCCTCTCCATCCTCTTTAAGTAATTCCTCATTTTCCGGTGCTCCTCCGCCGCTCCGCTCCTCTGAAGCAATACTTCCCTTTTAGCGGATCGACGAAACCAAATGTGCTGACGTTAGGAGAGCATTTTGTCGTTTGGTCGACGCTGTTCCTCTTCCAGGGTGGCCGCAGAGGGGTCGACTCAGGTGTTAGACCGGCGAGAAATTTTAGCGAGTCGCCTCGTGTCAATGGAAATTTGGCGTCGAGTAGCTCGATCATCGACGTCTCAACACACACACACATATGTATATATATACATGTAAATTCTTACATTAACACGTTGACTGGCACGCGTGTTTTGAAATGAAATCTCTTTCAGGCCACTAGTTCTCTGCTAGGTACTCCCATCGATATTTTAGATAATTTAAAATCTTTGTCCTAATTTGTTACAATGACGAAAGGAAAGATGGAAAACTTATTTCTTAGTGAGTCAAATAGCAGTGAAAAAGAAAGCTTTTACGAGACTTAAACGACAAATAAGCGTCACCCGAATACGGGTGACTCGACCCCTGGGAGCTTTGATGTCGCCCGAATACAGGTGACGCGACAGTCAACGTGTTAAGAAAAATTGAGAAATTGATATAATATAAAGTTAGACGAGCGAAAGAAACGACAGTGAACGTACAACTTCGAATTAAATTTTGAAAACGGTCGTTTGACTGGATCTGGTGGTTCAGTGGCAGGTTCGACCAGCGAACTCAACTTCTTCGATTTGCCGCTCGTTTCGAATTCTTCGCTTGGCGCTGCTTGTCGGACCACCGCTTACAATTAGTTGATTAAGCTGGTCGACTGTAAATTTGCATGTACACGAAGCGACTTGATAAAATTTCTTGTCCGTCGACCCGTCTGTAGCCATCCTCGGGTTAGCTGCCTTTAGAGCGGCTCGAGCGTATCTCACGATTGTCAGACGTATTGCAGAGGCTGTCTGTGATTATGAGGTGGCGCGGTTGAACAATGCAAATGAGGTTACCAGGAGAAATGAACCGGCCGTGCGTACAGCACTGGGTGTCAGGGTTTTAATCTAAGCAAAAATAATATTCTGCATGGTGTTGCTTTTATTTTTTTTTTTTTTTTTTTTTTTTTTTTTTTTTTTTTTTTTTTTATCACTTTGATTTGTAGAGAATACGATCGTAGGATCCTCTCTTTTCTTAAATGTTGTGCTACATGTCGGAGATGCCGGATCTATCGAAATGTGGCGATTTTGGAATTTTCAATCTGCTGGATAATAAAATTGTCGGTCGTGTTTCTCTGTCTGTTCTTTATTTCCGGAATATGTGAGGTTATGTGTTGTTTCTTTCAAACGTTCACATGGCATTTTGAGAAACGGATAGCGTATGAATTTTTTGGTTTTTTCTTAAAGTTTTCAATGCTGCAAGCTTTCTACAAGAGAGAAAATCGTACGCTAGATAATTCGCAAAGAAACATTCTGAACAGAAATTTCTTCGAAATAATTGAATCTTCAACGAATGGTATCTTGAATACGCAAGCCCATATTTTTAAGGAACGGTTTTACGAAGAGACACGTAATAACAGCTTTGTTTTTAAGAGAAGCAGATTCATAGCGAGTGATTTATTGTTCGTTATTACCTTGGGCGTGCCACCGTTCGTAGATGCGGCAGAATTTTCAGGAACCGCGTTCGTTTGTTGGTTACCCGTTGTATTCACGAGAATCGTTAGTAGTGCTACCTTTACCTGATACAAAAATCGATTATTTTCAGTAGAAAATAAAGGAAAATTACGTTGGTGCGATTGATAGCAAAAATCCTTGTGTTTTCTATCTCAAATCCCTGAAATATATTTGTACACAGTGCGATCAAACTTTGAATAATTTATAAAAATTGTTAATAATAAACGAGGATCAATCGTATCGATTATGAGAAAAAAGTTAAGAACTTGGAGAGATATGTTCATTCGTAAAAGAACGAAGAAAAAATTCTACTACGATTGTTAGTTACTTAAAAAAAAGATTGTAATTTAATCGTTCAAATTGTATAAACAAATTATACTTAAACACTTTAGTATACTATATAAGCTATATCATGCTATATAAAAGAATTTAATAACTACGTAAAAAATTCTAATGTACACGCTAAAACGACTTTCATATTTAATACTAAGAGGATGAAAAATGAAATTCCATGGTTAAAAAAAATTACTACTCTTTCCTCGTCGCAAAATTAAACAAAAAATGCAAATTACGAAAACCGCAAGAGAAAAAGAAAGTTATGCTTTGAATTGCTGGTTCCACTAAAACGATTCTACTTCGACAGCAAGTTAAAGCCAAAGATTTCAAATTATAGAAAATCTAATTACTAACTTAATTACTCCCTCTTTACCTACTTTGCTAATTACGAGAAAAATGCTAAATTAATCATTACCATTCAAATAATCGTTCTCTAAATTTAGCAGTAAATCTAATCGAATTTAAAAATTACGCTTAAAAACTACTACACTGAAATAAAACGAGAACAAAAAAATAATAATGATAATAATAAGAAAAAAAATTCCGTTGACGCTGCACCGAAGAGAATAAAAATTCTAGCTTTTCAAGCCACTGTCAGCTTCAAGTTATCGCTGTTCATTGTTGCATTAAATTCTCGTTGTTTTAACGGACGCTCATTTCTGTTAATATTGACTTACAACTTCCTCAACTGGTAAGCGGATTGGCAAATTTGCTGAACAAAATGAAATCGGTGGCTACTAATTACAGCCTAATCAGTCGCCACCGTGTCTGACGTTTGCGTTAATAAAAGCAAACTACCTGTTAAATCGCCAGGAAACCGTGTTTCAGTTATAGAGGACGTAGTATTCTTTGTGTTTGCTCTGAGTCAACGTTTCGTAGAACTTAGCATGTACACTGTCTCGCGAAAGTATTTTATGTGCTATACAGAACGTTTTGAAGTTTTATCAACGTTCTACAGCGCCTAATAGATTCCTATCGATGAAATTTATTAGACTTTGAACGGCTTTTTTCTGCACGTTCATGAACCAGTATAAAAATATTTCTTCCGGGTCATGGTGAATGCAACGGAAGATGAAAAGAAAGCGCGCGAGTCAGAAATAAATGCAGAGAATTCTCGTCATTCTGGAAGAATTGTCAGGTAACGCTGTATATCTTCGATTGTTTTCAAACTCCAACATATCGAAAAGGGATATTTAACACTTTACCGACCGCTAGGCGGTTTAACAGCATACGCACGTCCGATCGGTAGCTCAGGCGCAGATTCTCCTTGGCGCTGACTCTGTTTCGGTTTAGACTCTCCAATACCATTTTTTTTTTTGTTTATCGCGAATGGTAAGTTTTTCAAATTGGTATAAAACTGTGGCAGCTTACAAAGCAACGCAACTGAGCAAGGTACCTTAGTACTAAATAACAAATTACTGCTCAAATAATGAGAAAGATTGTCGGCGACAAAAAGCCGATTAATTAATGGGCTATCGGTCGGTAACCGTCGACGACAAAAAACCGATTAATCTGTTATCGGTCGGTAAAGTGTTAAGAAGGTAAAATGCCATCAAACAGAGCGTCGCTTCTGTACTTTTAATTTTATATTAAAACTAAACTTCGATTCAAGCGTGAAAGTAAAAATGAGAAAATCCAATACGAGTTTTAGGTTTAATTTTGATATGAGATTAAGATATATTAGGTTGTCCGAGAAGTTTCTTTCGTTTTATAAGGAAATAATAGACGCACAATGTTTTTTGATTGAATTATGCAGGAACATAATAATAGAAATAGAACGGAATGGATCATATCTGATTCAATAAAATAATCAGAAATTGTTGTTCATCTATTATCACCTTACGAAACGAAAGAAACTTTTCGAACAACCTAATAATACGCACCTAGAATCATTTGCGACACTTTTTTTATGGCGTTTTACCTTTTTTTTTAATGGTCCTCTCTAGTATATCGAAGTTGGAAAAGATTGCAGGTAAATCCGACTAAATTGTAAAATATTGCAATTTTTATATAATACATGGTTTACGGTTTTATTCTGCCCTGCACGATTTTATACGGGCTTTCCACGTTATGGGAATTTATAGACGTAAATCGTGCGGAATCGAGCAACTTCGAAATTTTGATATTTGAGGATTACGAAGTTTGGGAACGAACGAATTTAGAAACTCATGAAAATTGAATGAAATACATTGCTCTGAGCTATTATCAAACATTTTCATCCGCAGTATCGTTTTTTGCCATGTATTCACCTACAATAAAGGATCGTTCGAATATTTTTCGCTTTGCGATCGGTGCACCAAAGCTGCGCCGAAATCAACGCGTACGTAACGCTTCGTATCGTTCCTTTACGAGGCAGATACGCGAAATTAACGACGGGAAGTAAAAGAGAAGGAGAGAGAGAGAGAGGAACTGACGAACGGCGCTAGCTTGGTCTCTCTGTAGTCAGACATAGATTGCCCTCAATACGTCAAATTCTCTACTTGTGTTATCGCAATACTTCTGTAACACACATGTTATATAGATGGATTATTTTCAAAGCAACAAAAGCGTTCGCTGTTCTTTTAAATCGTTCGCTTAAAGCGGCTACGAAAAAAAGGTATCTGTGCAAGCTCTTGTCTCTCGATGAAACGTTTACTTATCAGATTTGTTCTAGTCGTTTACCAAAAATAATGCAAAATTTGATATGCTTTGAAACGCTAAGTGTTAACACTTGGCCAATCGCGCGCGCAACACCGAGCTATACGTTTGCACCGCGCTCGGACAAGCCAACCTATGCGACGCTATCCATCGCGTATTTTTCTAAGCATGGAGGACTAATATTTACTATTTGAAAAACAAAGAAGTCTAAAAATTATTTAAGTGTTAATTATATTTTGCGGTAATGATTTTATTTAACGATTTCACATATTGTTTATACAAAACATCAAACTGAAAGTATAAAAAAATATAGGTAAAGTTAAAAGCATTAAAGATGACTAAAGACAAGTAACAGGACTTAAAAATAAAAATTTATAATGCATTTTAATATTTTTTCACAGTGTGGTATCGTTCGATTATAACTTTATTTAGTCGTAACTGGTAGCGTAACTTTTTAATTGATTTTAACACCACTAAAGTGGTGTATTTTATTATATACTGTACTTTATAAAAGCAGAAATCGTGGCGCAATTAATTGGCAACAATTCCAGGTAAACAATAACTGATAATAACAACTACAACAAAAAAAAAAAAAAAGGAAAATGCGTTGCTAAAGTCAAAAAAGGGAGATCTCCCCGTTCGGTCACACAGCGATGTTCTTCACAGAGGGGAGATCTGCCTATTCGGTTAGCTAAGTGTTAACACAAAAATTCAAAATGAAGATGAATCGTTGATATTAGGAAAAAATTAGAATTCCATTTGTCCTTCGTAGTAAAGTGTTGTGGAGAAGATTGTGCCGTTTGGATTTCTCTCTTGTATTCGAAACATGATATTCACTTAATATTTTGACTGCCACGTGGGTCATATATGACCCGTCACGGTTTCTCCTGTGACGTCACGGTGGTCATTGGTGACCGGAACGCTTCAACTTCTTACAATTGTAAAAATTGAACGAAAATTGTCAGTTAGGGCATTTTGAATATAATCGATAAATAGAAGATATTTTAAAATGAAAAGTGTCCCATTGAACAACTAAACATTTTTATTAGAACATCAATAAAAAAAAATGCGAAGAAATCTTGCATCCAACGGTCCACTTTAAATATAAATGTGGCCCATCAATACAATCTGGACAATAGGACTTTTTCTTCCGATTCTTAGCAATTTTTGATCCTAATTGTTTAACATTTTTTTTATACCACTCTGCACAATTTTCGTGCCAGGTACGCATGCCCTTCTTTCTTCTGCATTTCGTGTGGCAATCTTTGTCGAATAAGTATATTTGACCGCTCTAAATGGTGAATGGCACTATGTAAGATGCATTGCGAGTGCCATTCTAAAATCTGATACCTTGATTTTTGTTTTTGTTGCTTGTTTAGAGAATATCATCGCGTTTGAAATTGATATATTTAACAATAACTCTAAATCTAATTTTATATATCACCTGAGGGTTCTTCTATGTGGTGTAGAATATGCTATCATTTGATCTGATAAATCTACAGCACATTTTCCTCTCTTGTAATCTACCACTACCATTGGTTTATCACAAACATCATTTTTTCTGCAGACTTCTACCATTCCAGCCGAGTGTTTCGTCGAAATCATAAAAATAATCATAACACTGTTCACTAATATCTTCTACACGTTTCAACTACATATTCTGCACGTTTTGCTTACGAATGTTGTCTCGCATCATGAATTTATTATTATTTTGCCATTATATGCTTCGAATAATAAAAATACTCCCGTGGCGCCCTCAGCGAAACATGTGATTTCGGCGTGGCAGTCAAAGCGTTTTACTTGCGAGTCACCCTGTATAACCATAATCAAAACCCACAAAGCAAAACCCCGATATAAAGATGTAAGGCAGTGTAATCTCTCTCTTTATACTTGAAACGAATCTGCGAAACACCATAATTCCCTGAGGAACACTTTGACCCGATTCTCCGGTGTAATCGCAATAATTCACGAAAATGGCGAACTCGTGATCTCGTGCAGCGATTTAGCGAGCAAAAGGAATGAAACATGCGTGGAAGTAGCTCATTTATTTGGAAGAATAAACGCGAAAAGTGATACGTACCGCTTCAACGTTCGCCTTGGTCAGGTCTTTGTGTAGTTTTCGAAGATGGATGAGAGTGAGAGCGACGCAAATCATATTGATGGCGATCCAGAGGACGTTTAGGATGTAATGGCGGAATGGACCATGTACCAGAGGGCAGCTCGGTGCATTGTGGCCCGATTCCGTGTTCGCGGCTAGCGCTCCGCTTAAAAATGTCGGGCCCAGGTTGATGGTGATGCTCGCGAACCATATCATGAACGTGCCGAATAACACGCACTGAAACAGAGCGCGTCTTTACGAGGCTTTGTGCTACTCGATACGTCTGTTGGAAGCTGTGAAATGTGGCGTGCGATTTTTCACACGCTTCTACTTGTCGCCGGTTTTCTCCGAACTTTGTAACCAGACTCGTGTTGGATGACAAAGAAAGAAATCAATGGAAAGACAATTGTTAGGATATGAAAGGAAAATGAACGTAAGATCGACTTGGTTTATTTCAAATTTTCCTCTCTGTATGCATAGGTTTCGAGTGGAATTCCAGAACAATTCTGCGCGCAGAACAATCTAACACACTTTGTCTTATTAAATTTCACGTTTTATGTTAGAAGCTAATATTGCTATATTAAAAACGCGTTATTAAATTCTGTAGCACGTTCCAGATAGTTCATTAAAGTAGCCAAGAGACGTTCAAGAGCGTTGCGTAACGACAATAATTATGAGTTAAACGAATTTGATTGAAAAGTTATTTTATTTGAAAATTAGCTGAAAAGTAGAGAATAGAAATATAAATTCCAATGGTTTAAAAACTAGATTTTATTCATAGACGCGACTAGAAAGTTGAAAATAATCTGCGTTCGTCGTATGTGACTCCTACGCGGCGTGGTTCGATTAAATAAAACCGTGCTCGCTGCATCTATTGTTAAAATGACAGGCAGCGCTTCTTTCATGACATTTTTTGTTTTCATGAATGATGGGTCAACTAAAATAGCATCTATTGGGTAGCTCGAAAAATTCATTCCGATTTTTGAAGAATTTAATAAAACAACAGATTTTACTTTGTATCTCTCCATTAGGAAAGTTGTTTTCAAGCGTATTACACTAAAAAACGTTACTAGCATCTAGAAATATTCTTGTCGATTTTTAATAAAATATTACACTCGTCAAACGCTGCTCGAAAAGTTCATTCCGATTTTTCAGGAATTTAATAAAATAATAAATTTTACTTGTTGCCTCTCCATTAGGAAGGTTGTTTTCAAATGTATGGCAGTAAAAAACGTTACTGGAAGCATCTTGAAATATTCTTGTCGATTTTTAATAAAATATTACACTCGTCCAACGCTGCTCGAAAAGTTCATTCCGATTTTTCAGGAATTTAATAAAATAATAAATTTTGCTTGTTACCTCTCCATTAGGAAAGTTGTTTTCAAATGTATGGCACTAAAAACCGTTACTGGAAACATCTTGAAATATTCTTGTCGATTTTTAATAAAATATTACACTCGTCCAACGCTGCTCGAAAAGTTCATTCCGATTTTTCAGGAATTTAATAAAATAATAAATTTTACTTGTTACCTCTCCATTAGGAAAGTTGTTTTCAAACGTATTACACTAAAAAACGTTACTAGCATCTAGAAATATTCTTGTCGATTTTTAATAAAATATTACACTCGTCAAACGCTGCTCGAAAAGTTCATTCCGATTTTTCAGGAATTTAATAAAATAATAAATTTTGCTTGTTACCTCTCCATTAGGAAAGTTGTTTTCAAATGTATGGCACTAAAAAACGTTACTGGAAACATCTTGAAATATTCTTGTCGATTTTTAATAAAATATTACACTCGTCAAACGCTGCTCGGAAAGTTCATTCCGATTTTTAACTCTTTAGCCAATATAAAAAATCGTATTGGAAAGTTCTTGGCCGAAGAGAACCTGAGAGATTACGGAAGGATGGAATATTCAAGTTGCGTGAAAAATGGAGCAAAAATGGCACCTATATAATTCGGTAAATGTATATCGAATGGAAATGTAGATCGGAACGAACTTTTCGAGCGACCCAATATATTGTAAAGCGATGATATCCCGAGGCTATGGAACGAGATTGTGCATGATCGAACGATTCTTATTTAACGAATGGAAGCGCAAATAGGAAGAGGCTCGTACAGACAGAAAGACGAAGGTTCCCGAGAATATAATAGAACCGTGACACGTATTGTTAGAACGAATTAACCAGCGGACAAGTGCAGTGTAAACTGTCCGCAACGGAACACTGCCGTGTCGGGATTAATCGCCACGTGTCTCGTTTATTCGAGGCGACCTTTTGCCGACGTGCGACGCCTCGATTAATCCGATTCGACCCGACGATCGCTCCTATTAATCAAACTTTTAATTATTCCAATATCCCGTAGCTATTGATTCCGATCGCTCGTTATCGTTATCGTTTCGACCTCGTTTCTTAATTACGAACTTTGCATAATCGACTTTAACGCCAAGAGCAGGTCCTATGTATATAGAAAAAGTGCTAAGCTTATTCTAAATTGTTAATTTTTAAATCTCTGCCGAGGCTTCAGGTGCGATCGTCGTTGTTCTTTGCAAAATGTACAGGGTAACTCGATCAAGTGGGAGGACTACCTTATCGACGATTGTACGGAAAAGCTTCTTGGGACGACTACTTCGAAGGGCACGTGTCACGATGGAAAGAATTTTTTCTCGTGACCATCTTCTTTTCAGGAGATTTCAAAGTTATCGGTATATTAATTTAAACGCAAGCCTGTATTTTAATATCCATCGATCTTGTCTTCTTTATACAAAAATGTTCAGTTTCTAAAATGTTTTGACCTTCATCTTGCGAAGCTTGGCGTATGAAAGACAAGAAACATAACAGCATAAATACCGCAATATCTTTGTACAGAGGATAAAAAATCACATCGATTGGTATAAAAAATATATAAGATTCTATTTAAGGAAAATACCGAGATACTCGTAGAGAAAACAAAATGGAGAAAAGATTCTTTCCACTGATAGACACACAGGTGTCGCTTGAAACGACGTAACTTTGTCTTGAGAAACTTTTTCATGTAACGATACGTAAGCCAGATATTCAGTTGAGACACCCTGTATATTTTGTCTAATACATATCCAACTCTCTTATAGCGTGAAATTAAATTAATTATTTTATAGAAAGAACACTTCTATTTTTTTTTTCGTCTCGGAGCTAAGCTTGCCCCAGTTACGTGGGACACCCTGTATAAAAGTTAGAAAAAGCAAGCGTGAAAGTGTGAAAATCGTGGGTATATCTGCGACTAACACTGTACACAGGTGCGGTGGCGATAAAACAAAACGCAACTAAAAGAGCAATATTTTTCAATATGCACAATCAAATTGGCAATTGTTTCCGAGAGAAGAAATACAACGACCGAGATTGACTGGATTTTTTCATTTCACGCTCTGGCAAATAAATTCACAGAGTTTTTAATCGTTAAACGCGACAGAATCCACTCAGAAATCTATAAATAATTTTTCCAGTGCCACTTTGTCATAGTGCTTTCAAGTTCGATGGTGAGAACCGCGTTCTACACTCTTCCCTACGTGCTATATGCGCTCGTTAAAATCGATCAGAAACTTGAAGCCGCCTCAAAGGCAGCCGGTCGTCACTTAAGGCCATGATCGAGTTAAACCAGACACGACTGTGAAAATGCACATGGGAAAACGCGTAATTCTTCCAAAGATCCGCGGAATTCGATTTTGCGGGCCGTAGGAAAAAAGCTCTTTGAACCTCGTGCTTCGCTCTATCGAATGGTTTCAGGTGAAAAGGCGTCGAGACACGTGTAAGGATTCTGTTGTATCTCAAGGGTATTCCGCAACTTGTTCAAGTGTTTACGAATCCAAGAGTTTCGCAATCTGGAGATTCGCCAACTTCACTATATTTGATCGTTTAGATCTTTGGAAATTTGGAATTTTTATTTATTCTGTTGGAATAATTCTATCAGAGCTTGTTCGGCAGGTTAGGTGCGCATTTAGGAATTTAACGACTCGACAATTTGGATATTGAGAGATTTGCGAGTGTTACAACCGTTCGCGAAGAAACGTGTCAGCGACAGGCGTAAATTCTCGCTACGATTCTGATAATCGACGCCGCGAACCAGTCGTTCCCCTGTTTCGATTAGGATAACAGAGGTAGTTCAAATGATTGTAACACTGAATTAACAGGGTTAATATAAGCTACTATTTTTAACAATATTTAAAATTATAATAAACACGTCACAAATGATTTAACGATGATACAACTAGTTTATTATTATAATTCTCGACTTTATAATATTTTTCGACGTATTCGTTTGACTAAGCGATCTTGATTTTATTTCTCTGAACCTCTCGATGCATTCGGTTTGAATCCTCAAATGCTACTAACTGCCCTTCGGTTTTTTCCATTGTCTTCTCTTGGAGACGACCCCCACCACGCTCGGGTCCCGCAACCGTTCTCGCCTATGGTCACGTATGCCATTTTTTTGTGTAGATAAAATAACGGACCGAAGGCGAATCGATGTTTCTAGAACTTGCTGTTTGACGACAACTATGCGTTTATAGCTACTTTGTGTATATCTCGACGGCCATGTAAGACGATCTGTCTGCGACACTGTAGTACCGAGGGAGACGGTTAGGAACACGGCTTATAGCAAGCCTCGGGGCGTAACAGCGAGTTTGGAAACTTGAAATTTGGAAATTTCAAGTCTTTTGTACTTCTGGTAACATTTCCACTTTATTCTTTCCTATTTATTCTTTAATAATAATTTGTATTCTTCATTTCTAATCTTTAGACATTTTTAGCATTGTTAGTCTTTTGTAACGTTTCTAGTGATGCACGAAATATCCATCGAATGAAATCAGCAATTTGTTCGAATTTGTGCAAATGCAAAGGAAGGGAGAGATTGAAAGTTTCGTTCAACTACCCAGATATTAATCTAAATTTCATGCTTCGTTCCAATTATTGGTGGAGATTTGTAAACTTGTTTAAATACTCGTATTAGTAGCGTCCCCTGTGAAGATAACGTAGACCAGAGATTACACGGGTTCCAAGTTTGCACAACTCCTAAACTAGTTTAAAGGATGATGACTCAACGTATGTCGCGTTGCGCTTCGGTCATTAGGAAATCAACCACGTTGTTAGCGATATTACCAACATATTTTACCAATATCAATTTACCTTCTTTTATTAAATATTCGTTTGCAATGAAAAATGGCCAAATTTCAAAAATTATTTTGAGAATCTTAGGACTATAGAAATCGTAGACGATATACAGGCGTTGATCTCTGAAAATCCGGCTATTTTCCGATTTTCCGTTAAAATTCCTCGACTCTAAGAGACAGAAAAAAAGTTTTCAGGCGAAAGCTATTTTTGATGAAAAGATTTATCGACGCTATAACGAGTTGTCAAGTGTCGATTTCACCCCCTTGGGGTGAATTTGAACAACCCCAAAAAATATTGCCTCATAAGATTTGTAATTCTTGGAATTTCCCAGTTGGAGATCTTCCCTTGTTCGTTTGCAATCGATCGTTTAATCGTTAAACGGCAATTTCTTTTCTCTAGTCGTTTAAATTTTTGTTGCAATTAATTTTTTAATTTTTAATAACGAACATATATATTTCTTATATCTAAGTAACTCGACTGCTTCGGAATGAAGCGTTGAATTCACAAGTAACCGATACGTACGTTCAAGTAGAATAATTCACAGATTCGGCTACGCTACGATTGTTTGGCCAATGATACGATCGATGGAGCGTAGGTGCGCGGCGCGTCATCCGATTACCAGGGATGATCGTTCTATTGTAAATCTTCCCTCGCTGGAATGTACTTGTCCAGCAGAAGTTTCTTCATTACGAGAGCACGTGCCTTTGCATTGGAATTTCCGCCGGCAATTTTCTACCATCGAATCTCTTTTATCGTTCAACAAATTGCTTTGTAATTACAAGACACCTGTTTCCCTTGCTATCGTTTTCTCCGATTTTTCTTTATCATCCTCTGTTACTGTAGCTTGTAGTTTAACACTTTACCGACCGCTAGCGGTTCAACAGCATACGCACGTCCGATCGGCATTCTTTTCGTTCATCGCGAACGGTAAGTTTTTCAAATTGATATAAAACTGTGGGAGCTTACAAAGCAACGCAACTGACGCACCTGAGCAAGGTATCTTAGTACTAAATAACAAATTACTGTTCAAATAATGAGAAAGATTGTCGGCGACAAAAGCCGATTAATAGGCTTTCGGTTGGTAAGCGTTGCCGACAAAAAACCGATTAATCGGCTATCGGTCGGTAAAGTGTTCTAATCAGGGAAAGTTTGAAAGTGAAATTAACGTTTTCCAGAATTTCGTTACGTTTTTAGCACTTAAATGCTAATTATCATTCATCAGGATTTAGGAGCTTCGAATTCTTCGAATCTTCTGCAACTGGCAATTTGAATTGTCCAAATTGTACAACTTGACGTACGATTACTTTCGAATGTAAATTTGCGAATGCAGAATGTAGAAGATGGAAGATCGCAAACTATGACATTGTTATTCAAAGCAAACACTATCCTATGCATAATAATTTAGACGATGTATAGTTAAGCGTGTGCGCAAAAGGGTCGAAGAACACTTGCCTGAGGCGAATCCATGAGCAAAGGAGCCGCTAGGTCTGCCTCCTCGTCGGTTTCCGGGAATATCGGACTGTCGTTCAGCACTGTCGTCAACATATTCACCGTCGAGACTGTCACCAGCAGCAGAAACGCTGTCTCCACCAGGGAACACTTGGTCATCGGCTGACAGTTGAGTATGCTCGATCCGAGGGGCAATAAAATCGCAGCTCGAGCGCAATCCACCATCGCTTGGTGGAACAGCAACCCCTGTGACCATCTGAAACGCATGAAACATTTTCGTCTCCTCTGTTTTTCCCACATCGACTAGATGTACGTTTATCAACATCGATATTCAACCTGTCGCTGTCCCTACATTTGCACAAGTGGCAGCAAATATCAGCGTCCAAATATTAATTTGTCGAGATGATAAACTCTCGCAGGAAGCAATCGCTGGTGTATTTTCAAGCTACGACGAATGCTGCACATTCTCGTAGAATAAACAGCACGAATCATTTTCTCTAAATATTAATGTTAGCAACCACGGTATATCACGCGCGCTTCTTTTCTTCTTTGTAAACATCGTTTAATTACAAAAGAGAGAACGTTTTTCTCCACTCAACATGTGGCAACTTCATGACGGAGCTGAACCTCGTACGTTGCTCGACCGCGCGTTCTTTCCTCGTTAAACGTGTGTTTTGTTGCGCGAGTAAACGTATTTTCATCGAGTTTTTAAAAAGTTTGCTGTTGGTGTTATCGAAATTACCTGCGCAACTGGCGTTTGGCCAGGATCAGCGCCATTAGCAGGAAGTTGGCGCCCATGCCGAGGGCGCCGAGGCTGAAGATGAGAGTGGCCTCGGTTGCACCACCTGGATGACACTGGAACACCTTGGTCGCGTTCGACGACCCGTTTCCCGACGCGCCGATGCCGAATCTTAGATTGGCCCCGATCATCGCCATCAGTTAACCTGTTTCACGAATTTTTAGTAATCAGAGCTAGCAATTGTTCAGATTTGATTTTTTCTAGAAACTGGAGAAAACTGTAAATTTGACAAAATTATTGCAAGTTGTTAGGAGAATATGAAAATTCACGCGCCCAATGAAAATTCCACGTACTACTAATATTTACATGATCAGGGATTAGTTTATTTGCGCATGATTAATACGATTGAAAGTAATTAAATTTGCTTCGCATGGATGATAGCGATGCGAACGTAAGCTGACGTGTGATGTGGTTGCGGCTGTGCAATCATCGAGAAGCGTAAACAGAATAATTAGAGAGCAGGTACAACGTGCGCATTTCGCCAATCTCTGCGTTGTAATAATTTACAGTATTTGAATTCCATCGCAACGACACGTTCTCCTTCTCCTATAAATATTTATGTCATACAATAGCAATGGATTTACTCGTATAAATCATTATGAATTATTTATTACGACGTACACTTGCTCAGCCAACATCACTTTTAATGCCGCGTCTAACCAAACGTGCCGCTTTCTTCGCACGTGTTTCCACGACACCGTAAAACTTTCGTTAACACGTTGGTCACCACGTCACCCGTATCTATGTGACGGGTATAACCCGTACCCCAAATATGGCTGACGCTCTTCTTGTTCGAGTTAGTTAAATATAGCATATTATATATAGGATGTACAACATCAAAATATTAAAAACACATTATACCATACTTTTTATTAATTTATATTCTGGATAAAATATTACATTATGGTGTCGCATGGTATTCGTTAAAACATTGCAAACACATTTGAGGTGATTTTGGACACTTCGAACAATATGTTTTAATTTTTTTTACCTTTTTCCTTACTTTTTGGCTTACGAAAATTTGCCTCTTCTTCTAGTAACATAGAGGGTGCACATCCTTCTTATAGGCTTGCCTTGCTGATTTTTACGAATCTCCAAATGATGGGACACCTTCTTCGTTTTCTTCCGATGGTTGTCAGGCACAGTATTTTCTGAGGACACGTCGCACCATTTGGAAACGAGAATTTCCCGAAATTTTCTTATCT
Source organism: Bombus difficillimus (assembly GCA_014737525.1). Lineage (NCBI taxonomy): Eukaryota > Metazoa > Arthropoda > Insecta > Hymenoptera > Apidae > Bombus > Bombus difficillimus. The sequence goes on along the minus strand of JACXIT010000181.1, from coordinate 221,530 downwards.
GTATTTTTTTGTTTGTGGCTGTTTGGTACACAATATGAGCATTTATTATACTTGTTCCGAAGAGTAAATGTAGCGGCATTATTCTATTTTTTTATTTATTTTCACGCTGTCTACTGAACATTTTGAGGATGAAAAAATCACTGATGTGCGTCCCACAAGTAGTATGCTTCTCTACTAAATGAAAGATCTGGGATATCTGCCATGAGATCCCTCGGAAACCCTAGCCGGAAAGCGAAACTTAGGCGAATTACGCTGGGCGACCAACGTGTTAAACTTTTACAGTGGAAGAATTTGGTATTTTGAAATTTACAGTCGCCTCGTTGATCTATTCGGTCAGCGATATCATCGAAGGATTAAGTCAATTATTCATCCTCTCTTCGCGTAGCAATCGCTTTTTCAGAAATTCCTGACGGAAGCTGTAGTCGACATCCGGTCTATTCGAAGACGAGAACACGTCAAGTTGCACGGCAGTCGCGCTTAGTGTTACATATTCAACGGTTCAGCCTTTAAACTTCGTTGTACCGTGCTCTGTACTAGGAAATTCTTGCTGAAACGTGGTTCGCTGTTACGATAGAACCGCATGTTTCGCTCTGAGACTAACTTTCCTAGAAAAGTCAATACTTTCTGAAGAATAAGACAAACGTTTGCAAGTAAATGAATGAAATATAATAAAATAATAATAAGTTTGGGGAAGATTCCAAGATTGTAGAATTCCCATGTTCCAAGAAGTCGAAAGATTCTCGGTTTCTCAGGATCTGCGATCGTAAAACTCTGAAATCCCAGAAATTCCACGATCTCAAAAATCTCAAATATTTAAATCTCTGTTCTTTCAAGTTTCCAAATTTCAGAATTTCATGATTTCAAAAATTCTATGGAAAAAATTCCTGTAGACCAGATAAACGCCAGTATACGTGTTCCATCTTGCAATTTTCTCGTCCTAAAGTCGACGAAAAGACGAAAGCCTAATTAGCGAGTTGAGAGATCCGGAGATCACTTTCGTTGTAACGCGACCATGGCAATGACATAAATGGCTGTAGCAAAGGCATAAACCCAAGGGAACCTGTCCAACCATAATTTAGGATTGCGGTTCTAGCAAATTAAGGACACGTGCATCGTCCTTGGCCCGAGCACCTGCAGAATTTCCGAGTCATGCGCAAAATCCGGCAAATTGCTCGAGATTCGGCTTTTCACGTCGTCGAATGAATGTTCAACCTGAGGAAGCATTTCTACGAAGAAGATTTTTCTTATAATTTTCCCTTGCTACAGACCCATTCCATGTGGTACACGCAGTCATCTCGTAAATCGTATTTATTATGGAAAAAAATATTTCCAGTGAAGAAGCTTACTTTGATGAAATAAGATGAAATAAGAAAGAATATCATTTATTTCCAACTGCTGCGTGCTTTCTGTACCGCGCTATAAATTACTGTTCAATGTATGCAAAGGTGTTTAAGCTTGCAACAAGGTGTGCACCTTCTCAATGGAAATCAGCGGCTGCGTTAACGACTTGGAAAAGAAGTTTGCTCGCGAACGGAACTTTCTTAAGGTTTCTATTTCTCGCCAAGGCGTGTCTCGCTTACTTTGATTAAATTTCTTGCGCCCTTCTGATCGTTACATCGATGCTGTTCGTGCTTCCATCCTCGCGGCTTCTCGTTTGAACCGAAAGAATTTTGCGAGTACAAAGAGCTTCGTATTTGTATCTCGTTCATCTCTCGCGTGATTCATCTTCACGAGTTCTGTAGCGCAGAACAAATTGCGGACAATTTGCAATTATTTTTCATCCCTCCTTTGCTAACTATTGGATAGACATTAGGCAGCGAGGGAAAATAATTGCGAATTGAGTTGCTTTTATGGCTGAAAATAAACCACGCTACTACTATGACTACTGACATGCTCCTATTATCGATTGTAGTTTCAATAAATCGAGGATTCACCTTCTAGATGTGAAACGATATTTAACGTTGAAGTGATTATTTTAGGAAAAACTCTACACGTTTTCTTTTGTAATTGACCTGAAGACAGCTGTTACGAAGAGGATAGAATTTAGTGAAAAGATTCAAAATAAGGAGAGGTGCATAGTGCTCAATTTTCTTTTCGATTACAAGGTCTAGAAACAAAAGAGCTGTAAGTAGATTTCTATTGCTGTTTCTTGCAGCCTTCAGATAGAGCCCACACCAAGGTTATCTTTTTGATTATGTCCTTTGTTATAAATATATGAACGTGCTTCCTATCATATCTTCTTCTTCCTATTGTACTGTAACACTGTAAGAGTGAGGATCTGGATCAGCATACGCTATATCTATACTTATTTCAATATATCTTCCTATTTCAATAAATCGAGGATTCACCTTCTAGTTGTGAAACGATCTTTAACGTTGAAGTGATTATTTTAGGAAAAACTCTACACGTTTTCTTTTGTAATTGACCTGAAGACAGCTGTTACGAAGAGAATAGAATTTAGTGAAAAGATTCAAAATAAGGAGAGGTGTATATTATCGTGGCCTTGAATATCAGTTTTCTTTTTGATTACAAGGTCTAGAAACAAAGGAGCTGTAAGTAGATTTCTATTGCTGTCTCTTGCATCCTTCAGATAGAGCCCACATCAAGGCTAACTTTTTGATTATGTCCTTTGTTATAAATATATGAACGTGCTTCCTATCATATCTTCTTCTTCCTATTGTACTGTAACACTGTAAGAGTGAGGATCTGGATCAGCATACGCTATACCTATACTTATTTCAGTATATTTTTCCATTACAAATTCGTCCACTCGTTCCTCTATCAGACGACCTCAACATTTAGCTACCGAACGCGGTCCAGTGATAAGGCGGAGATAAGATCTCTGTGTTATGTTCGACGAATATTCGTGGGATTATTACTTCTCCAATAGGTAGCCGGAATGCTTCGATTAACGCGAGTATATTCGCGTGCAGCTGCGGCCGATGCTCGCTGCCAGATAGCAATTTTTATTTATTCGTCTGTTCGTTCGCGCCTTCCTTTGATTTATTTCTTTCATTCGTTTATTCGCTCGTTCTCTTTTTTTTATTTATATTGCACGTGTTCCGTGTTTCGATTGAATGTACCGAAACGTCTAGATGCTGCCAAATAGTTTAACAAATTGTGTAAAACGTTATACATTTATCGAAAGGTTTTGTTTTCTTTTATTTGGTATTTTACATTATTTATGGGTGAGGATGAATTATGTTATTTATTACAAATTACAAATAATGAATATTTATTACAAAAAGGTTTTGTCTTCTTTTATTCGGTATTTTACATTATTTATGGGTGAAGATGAATTATGTTATTTATTACATATTACAAGTAATAAATATTTATTACAAAAAGGTTTTGTCTTCTTTTATTTGGTATTTTACATTATTTATGGGTGAGGATGTTTTATGTTATTTATTACAAATTACAAATAATGAATATTTATTACAAAAAGGTTTTGTCTTCTTTTATTTNGGTATTTTACATTATTTATTGGTGAGGATGAATTATGTTATTTATTACATATTACAAGTAATAAATATTTATTACAAAAAGGTGTTCTCTTCTTTTATTTGGTATTTTACATTATTTATGGGTGATGATGTTTTATGTTATTTATTACAAATTACAAATAATGAATATTTATTACAAAAAGGTTTTGTCTTCTTTTATTCGGTATTTTACATTATTTATGGGTGAGGATGAATTATGTTATTTATTACAAATTACAAGTAATAAATATTTATTACAAAAAGGTTTTGTCTTCTTTTATTTGGTATTTTACATTATTTATTGGTGAGGATTAATTATGTTATTTATTACAAATTTTCTCTTTATTTCATATATTACATTATTTGTATTACGTTTATGCATTGACAAACTACTTTGTCGATGGAAATTATTTTATTTAATAATTTGTAGGAATCAATGAATTGTTAGGATAAAACATGGAGCGTAGCTACCATGGCAAATAAACGAAACAGAAATAGAAATTCGTAGTTGTCCCGTTGCCGATCATCTCGAGTCGCAGCTTGCAGCTTGTATTGCGAATTTCTCGAAATTTGTGCCATCTGCGAGTTTTCGTCTTTCATGCATAAAAGAAAAATGCAACGCAGCAGCACACGCGGGTCTTCCACCTTCGATATCTCTTTTACGAGTCTATTCTCCGATGCACAGTCTCAACTAGCTTTTACAGCTAGCCATGAAAATTCCCGTATACCAGGATTTTCCTCCTCTTGTCTCTAGAGCTCTTACATCGTCTACCTTCCATCGATTCTACGACAAACAAATCCTTACACCTACAGCTACATAGGAAAAGTATCCGTACACACGCTGCTGCGTGCAATGAAGCCTCTTCACCAGCATTTTCATTTTCGCAATGTTAAATTTTCATATCATCAACTTTTCGCATAATAATAGAATCATAAATCGTTTTCGAACATTAGATCATTTTCCTCCTATTGAAGGAGCACGTTCGAATGTCCATGAACTCATCAAGTGCCACATTTGTATCATATTCCTTTCGTTTTATCATATTCTGTGTTATATTCTTGAAATTCTCACGATTATTCTATAAGTCCTATAGCGACACTTAACAGCAAAACTTTCCAACGGGTTCTGTCCCATGGCTTGCTACGCAAAGATCCTATTCTCAACCGAACGACGGTAGAGCTATGGTTAGCGCTGTTGCTTACAAACGTTCAAGACCAGGTTCGAATCCTGGCACTCACAGTCCGGTTTTTTACACAATTCCTAACTGAGAAGGAGGCAACCTGGATGAAGACAAAAATCTGATACACCAGCAGGTACCTATCACGATTATTTATCCAGCTCAGTCCTAAGGTGTCAAAGTAAAATTGTTCGTGGCACATTTAATGGGAAACTTATGGAATGACGTTTTATTAGAATCTTAGGTGTCTGAAGAGCTACTTTATCATAGTCCTCCGTTCGTTTTGACATCTAAGGAACCCATTGTTGCATTCCAGATGATGGGAATTTGACAACGAAATTGGAGGTGCCACATTTGTATCATATTCCTTCGGTTTTATCATATTCTGTATTATATTCTCAAAATTCTCACNCATCGTTCTATAAGACCTAAGGTGTCAAAGTAAAATTGTTCGTGGCACATTTGATGGGAAACTTATGGAATGACGTTTTATTAGAATCTTAGGTGTCTGAAGAGCTACTTTATCATAGTCCTCTGTTCGTTTGTTTTGACATCTAAGGAACCCATTGTTGCATTCCAGATGATGGGAATTTGACAATGAAATTGGAGGTTTTATTCAGAGGTACCGAAATTCTCCTTGGACAATTCTCCATGGAGAAGTGGTTCTTGTAGCCTAGTGGCGAGGATGAGAATACGGTGAGGGAGGAATGACGAGAAAACAGGGTCAAAGTTGGGGATGATTGAGGAGGGAGAAACAGAGATTAGGCTGTTTGTAGCAGCATAAGTCTATGATATTTGTTGCGGTATGAATAAGGAGCTGGTCATCCAACAGCATATTTTTTCGTCCCCAAATCATGTAAATCACGTTTAGATTTTCGACAAACTAGATTTTCCAAGGTTATCTTGTTTCAATAGATTTTTACATTCATTTTCAGACACCTTGTACGTCTCAGATGAGATTTTCGTAGAAGGATGACGATGGAAATGGAGTGAATCTCGTAGATCGACTGCTCTATTCGATAATCGCATAATTGAATGGACTGTCGCATGGCTTCCATAATTTTAGAACGATGGTGAATGAATTTAAGCCCTTCTAGTGCCCTTCAGACGTTTTATAAAGCCACCTTGTCGTAGAAATGAATAAAAGAAGAGGATAAAAGTGGGTTCTAATAATTTCTATTCAGAGGAAATTCGATTTCTATTTTTACACGATGATTCCTGCGTTTCCATTGCTCTGTTAGATTAAACAGATTATTATTTTCTGTGAAAAAAATTATCGCGCTGTTAAAAGAGAAGATTTTAATATTGTAACTAATCAAATGTTATAAATAATAAAAGACGATATGACAGCGGGAACAGGGAACGATAAACAATGAACGGGTAAGGGGAAAGGGAAATAAATTACGGATGACGATAAATCATGCGGTTGAAGGGGGGGGCGTTAATTTTTGAAAATTTATTTCTGATGCGCGATTCGCGATTTCGCAGTTGAAATTGAATTTCACTGGAATTTACATGTCAATAATGTTCACTGTGTATATAATCCTGCATTATATTCGTGTTTTTAAACATATACATGTATCGTGTACATCATAATACACTGTATATTTAATATTATCTATCGTGGATTTATTGTTTATTTGTCTATCAGTTAACAATAATTACGCTCATCCATTTCATATTAATACGTTTGCAGAATTTTGCGATCTAAGGATTTTAGAATTATTATTGAGTTGCCAACTCAATAGAATTCTCGAATCTTGCGATTTTTGAATCTTCGAATCTTGAAATATTCTCATAATGACAAGTTCTACTGTAATTAGATGTATATACCGTAATTAATTAGTACGTAAATGTCGTATTAAACGCAGTGGTGTGTCAATAGCTCGCGCAGCCACTGTATATATGGCATATCTCGTTTAACAAAAGAATTCCTGGTTCTTTGAACGCTTTGAAAAACATTGACGAACTTGGCTTATTTGAGAGCTGGTTGTAACCACGAGAAAGGAAGAAATTTCCGCTTGGCGAGGGGAAGAAAATTCCTGGTTTATATAGGGCGTTTTTTCCGCCGTGCAAAAGGGCAAGAAAGCGGCGGGCCAGGAAGAGGAATTCCGTGGAAAGTAAAGTGGGAAGTTTAAAATGGCACTTGGCCGGCGAAAGTGGGCTGCTCTCTTTAAAATTTTAAATAGCTCCAGTTCCGTCAGTTCCTTTGCCGAAATAGACAATGAACCTTTCCCCCGGCTTCACCACGCCCTCTTTTCGATTCATCGAATGTCACCGTCTAATTTTGAATCACCGCCGTGTCCAAAATTTATACAGCTTACTCGTATTAATATTCGTAAGCACGCAGTCTCCGAGTGAATCAAATTGCAACCTCGTGAAGAATTTTACTTTCCTACCGATACACAGTGGCTGCCAAAAGCGTTCCCACGCTATTCTATATATCACAGTATCCGTACGCGGATTAATTAGGTCAAATTAAGATTCGTATCATTTTTCAATTTTTAATACGTTGAATGCCACGTCAGTTTTACAAGGTTTGACCATGACGCTACGATGAACTTTTTATTATCCGATACATATAATGTTGAAATATTAGCTACAAGAGATATACTACGGTGTATAATCATCGTTAATGAATTTATCTCACCGGTGACCCCCATGCTGCTGTGCTGTAATTTCGCTCGATTCACTTATTTTTTGCTATTATCAATTATCTCGTATTGATTCTTCGCGTTGTTAAATAATTGTTCTATGTTGTTACGTCTCGGCACTTACCATAAACCATAATCTTTTCCGTCGGTCATACTTATTCGAACCCGCAATAATCCTAAAGAACCGTCACAAGATTTAGTATTTTTTACTTTACTGTCAAGACCCTTAATTGCCATCAAACGTCTTTCAAGTCGAAACGTTTCTTACGGTTATACTTCGTTAATGTAAAACACGGGAAAAGCGGGTTTTTCCCATGTTCGATAGCCACTGGCGGGGGGCGCACATAATAGATTTATATTTCATGTATAAATAAAACTATTTTTCTATGTTTTATACTGCGTTAATTTCGTCACACCATTGTAGTAACAACGGTAATAATACAAAATTTATAACTATTAACATTTGTTCAAACTATGTATTTCTACTAATTTTGGTGAGCCGGTCACCGGTGACCCCCACGGCGCTACGTCCAAGCTGAACGCCGGTCACCGGTATCCCTTCCCCCCTGCGCAACGGCCAGGTCGAGTGCCGGTCACCGGTGACCACCACTGCGCCACGTCCGAGCTGCGTGCCGGTCACCGGTGACCCCCACCGCGCAACGGCCAGGTCGAGTGCCGGTCACCGGTGACCACCACTGCGCCACGTCCGAGCTGCGTGCCGGTCACCGGTGACCCCCACCGCGCAACGGCCAGGTTGAGTGCCGGTCACCGGTGACCCCCGCAGTCAAGTTTAGTGTCGGTCACCGGTGACCCCCATGGCATTCAACGTGTTAAATAAGTTTCATATCATTTGGAAGTGAAGTGAAATATTCGAAGACTTATTATCCGGATGTTCTATTGTTCGAACGTTTCGCTACATAAACCTTGCGTTATCCGAAAGTTTCGCTACATAAACCATGTGTTAACCGAACCATATCTCTCGTTTACGTATACTTTATCGTTGGATGTCCTTTCTATAATTTCGTATGTTTCGTATTACTTGAATAGTTGGTGGAACACTTGGATCGTAAGCAAATTACGAACGCCAGCTATAATGAAGGACTAATCGGTATGTGACAGCTATTAGTATAGTTTATGTCATGCAAATGTATGCATTGTTATCAGAGGCTGGTAATTCGAAACTACACATCGGATACACTTAGATGGATAAAATGTAGATCTGTCTTATCAATATTAATAGAATGCAGCGATGCAGATGTGGCCAAGTGACAGGAGCAAATGCATAGAATAGACACATACGTGGAAAAGTTTACCGAATGATAATCATATAGGGGGCTCGTAAAATAAAGGACGAGCAAAAGTTTCTGCATTTGGAACGTAGCAACGCGTAGTTGCAAATGCTTCGTTGCATCTGACTGATTTTATGATCTTCGTGTGTTATTACCGAATGTGTCGCTGATATTCGTACGGCGGGGAAAACATTTCAAACGATAGCTGGTAAAATTGCACGAGTTAAACGTCGGTTTACTTAGAACGCGAGATATTCTTGGTGAATTTTTTATACGCGCACTTGTTTTCCCGTAGTTTACATGGGCGTGCATCAGATTTCGATTTAGATTCGATAGAACCGTTTTGCCAGATAGGAAGTCACGTTCGTGGAGAAAATAGCGAATGTAATCTGCAAAATTTGTGATGCTATCGTGAAAAGAAATAATATTTTGCGGTAGTGATATTTTGTTTCTCAAAATCTTCTTCGTTCTTCCATCTTTCTTCGAATGTATCAATATTAATTTCATATTAAAATATTAATATTCTCATAAATCTAAATAACGAATAATCTTCATATTAAAATATGAATAATTTTCGCATTAAAATGTAACATGCGAGAAGCAAACGGTCAATGGTTTAAATTCGCTGTATTCCTTTACGTAAAGTGGAATAACCTCGGAGAGAGGATCGATGAGAATAATTAAAACTTGAAACGCTTTGTAATTGGAGCAACAACCCAAAGATACCCTGTTAATTAAAAAGTAAACTCGATTCTCATCCATTTAGAGCGGATCTTAAAAATACACGCGTACATACGTTTAACTTCTGGCGGACGAATGAAAATTGGATTGGCTGCGACAAGAAATCAGTTTAAACCGGTACCTCTGTACGATCGCGATCTTTGGCCATGTTCCAGCTTCCAGCCAGTACTTTTTGCCCAGAAAAATCCAAACAGATGCTGCAGCTTCTCTAAATTTAGTTCCTCCGCCAATGATATCGGACGTTCATATTTACTATCAGCCTGCACCTATTTTTCTGCTTTACTTTGTTTCTCTCTCCTTGTTTTTCATCGTCGAAATAAATATATTTCTGTATTTATTAACGTCTGGTATATCCCTTAAAGCGGTTACTAAACATTTGTCAATCCACTTGTTCGTCGTTCTAAATAAGCCAAACGACTTTGTTATTATTAACTAATTTAATTACCTTGCTAGATGTGTATTTTTATTGACACAAGTGAGGTGCGAATCGATAGAGAACAAATAAGGAAATTTCGAGTACGTGGCAAGAGAATGTGGCTGTTAGTTATAAGGCAGACTGTCGACGAAAAAAGTATAAAGGGAAGATAAATTGGAAAAGAAGAAAAATGGGATATCTAGTAGTATAGAATATGTTTATTCATTCTGACAGTTAAGAATTGCACATGGTTTGCAAAAACCTATATTTCCAAAGCTACTCCTCCTCATTCACACTCTGTCTTACTCTGCTGACTAATTACCCTACTTATCGCACCCTTTCGTTCCCTTTAAAGCTGTCTTTGGTCTGCTTATAGCCTGGCTTTTCTTTTCTCTTCCAGCTTCTCCAGCCACTCCACGATCCTTCTATTCTCTAGCTTCCACTCATCACCAACCTGACGTCTCTTTCGGTTTCCCTGCAGCCCCTTGTTAAGTGTTTTCGATTGCCAGATCTGTTTTGTGATATTATATTTCCTAGTGTCTGTTCCGAATTTCCCAATTTCTATGTTTTACCTGTGCTGTTAACTTTTGACCTCTTTCTCTTTTATTTATTTATTTATTTATTTTTTTTGTAGATATTTTAGCATATGTTCTATTGTTTTATTTATTCATACATTTATCTATATTACTTGGTATCTTTCGTTATCATGAAATATTTTAGCGTTTTTATTAAATAAAGTTTACCAGTTTGCAATGAAATTAGCGTTATTATCGACAACTCTTGCGCGTAAGCTTATTTTAATAATCAGTTTCGATTATCGGAATTTCAATGTATGCAAACGGTTTCAAGTTATTAACGAAGTATTGGTTAATCCAGAATCGATTTATACAACAAATCCGCTGTACCATTGTCCGAATTAAACGTTTCGCTCGCTTTAAGAAAACACATCATAAATTCTCTTTTGCGCCACGCTGTACGACACGTTGGCTTTCACGTGCATCTCACCATGAATATTTCATTTATTTGTACAAAAGCCGCACAGATTGTCGTCCACTGGCTTGTCCCTATTGCACGCGCCACATCTCATTGTTCAGCTATTCAAAAGGCGGTTTCTATCCTATCCACTATAGTTATTCATGTCAGTTATTCTTCAGCATCTAATTGTTGCGGCTAGTTTCGCGTTAGTGGCGTCTTTCTCGCTCGTTCGCCGCATCTCTGTTCCGCGACCTATCCAACGATTTTCTATCGAAGTCGTTCTAGCGCTCGTAACTACACCTTTGATCTCTTCATCGATAGTCTTCAAACTATTTAACGCTTTACCGACCGCTAGCGGTTCAACGGCATACGCACGTCCGACCGGTAGTTCAGGCGCAGATTCTCCCTAGCGCCGGCTCTGTTTCGGTTAGGTTCTTCAATACCATTCTTTTTGTTCATCGCGAACACTACGTTTTTCAAATTGGTATAAAACTATGGGAGTTTACGAAGCAACGCAATTGACGCAACTGAGCAAGGTATCTTAGTACTAAATAACAAATTACTGCTCGAATAACGAGAAAGATTGTCAACAAACCGATTAACCGGCTATCGGTCGGTAAAGTGTTAAAACATCGGTCACCGGTGACCGTCGCTGAGTTTCCCATTTACGTCGAGTCTCCTGCACCCGTTAAATGTACCAACGTTCGTGTGGTTACTCGCATGCACCAGATTATCGTTGTTTTTGACAATAAAAAGCGAGTAGAAATATTGTAGAAATATCATTACCATCTAATGATAAAATCCCCAATCGCTTAGTTGCCAACCCAATAAAAACGAGGAAACGTAACACCAGAGTTCTTTTTTACTATTTAATTTGTACCTTACATTTGACAAATTTTTCTAACTTAATTGCTAAATAACATGTGGATGGCTACCCCCAGCGGCATACCATCTTCGAGTTTGACTATTTTATTTCTTTAATGAGGTCAGTGGGGTATTTTCTTTTTAGAAACGCGGGAGATATAACAATGTGCTCAAAACGTGTTTGCTTTTTGTGTACGATTTTTTTGCACGACAGGTGTAAATGGGAAATTTGTAGAAAAATATTACAATTAGCGGATATTTATACGAATTTATATAAATGCGATTTAGACAGAAATTCGTGATATCTTATTACGATGTTAATTAATGAAATATCAGAAAGTTTTATACGAAGCGCTTTCTATATTCCACTGTGACGTATCCTCGAGAAGTTTTCTGATTCATTGCGTATCAGACTCGTTGGTTAGACGATAAAACAATTTATTATTTAATTATCGCATCTCCGTGGAGGATGCAATAACCAGGGACAGCTATGGCGATATATTCGTACCGTTCGCTAAGGGTAGTTTCTCGAAACCGAGGTGTGACGACTTAGCTGCAACTTTATCGTACTCTCCACGAACTTTATGCTTCTGTGATTCTACCCATTCTGTTTACCCAAAGTTTGTTTGGAATATATATAGGATGTCCCGTAAGTTTCTACTTTAATATACCACGCAGGAGTATCGGGGTATTTTTTGAATAATAATAATAATTTAATAAGAAATCATCTTCGTTAAAACTACGTCGAAGGTCACCGATGGTAGCTAGTATTAGCCTTAGTATTAGTCTGAAACCTGTGAATATTGCAACACCATGGAACGTCTACTTTTGCTACGGCGTCAAATTACAAGATACAAGACGCGTCTTAAAAATAACTGACAATGTATAGTCATTTCTATTGAGCAAAATATTCAAACTTGAAGATGGTATCCCGCTGGGGGTAGCCATCCACATGTTATTTAGTAATTAAGTTAGAAAAATTCACCAAATATCCAGCTGGACAAATTGTAAAGTACAAATTAAATAATAATCAAAAAAATTTCTAATTAGTAGTAGAACACACCGTAAAAAGCTGGGAAAAGAAAAGAAAAAGAAAGTTTCCTAAAAGAAATAGATCTTTCGCATAGCCTGTAAAAGTATACGCAGCTATATTAATTGTCTACTTATTGCTAATTAATACTAAATTAAATAAATAATGGTCACCAATTAATAGCCATAGGTAAGGTAATTGTGGCAAAGAAACGTTAATATCAAATTACTCTTATCGAGTGTGACAAAAATTATAAAATTATTTCTTTAAGTCTGTAGAATTTAGAATGGTTGAAATGTTCTCGATTCTCTTCTGATACATATATTCGTTAGTTTTTTTAAATATCTTAGGAATAGAAGGAAATTGAATAAACAGAGAGCACAGGTGGCAACGGGAAATTAATAATTATCTAGCTGTGTGTATATCGCTAACCTGATCAGTCTGTAATCCGACTGAAACCCAGGTGCTTGCCAGTTAAGCGACTGTTAAAGGCTTGACTGGTTCTAAGACTGATTTACTATTAACTGGAAGATTAGATTCCTATTAACAGGTTCCAACCACGTGATTATTATTACCGGCTATACTTAGTTTCCATCAGCTTGATTGGAAATTTATGTTGCCTTCTAACGATATTAAGAAAGAAACTATGTGAAACGGTTCGTATGAAAATCACACGGATATTCCAGTTATACGTTGACGTCGCGGTAATGAAGGTTCGTGTTTTTACCGATTTATGGTAAATTTCTTCTTCTTTAATACAGTTGATAATTGGTGCGGCAAATTCAAACTTTAAAGAAACTCATACGCACCGATCTAATAACTTTTATTTCTTACGGCGTACAGTGATTTAATAAACAGAATGATCGAATAATCCCAGAGATAATATGACTGTGCTAATGAGAAAGACACGCGAACGTCTCGTTAGGGCTTGGAGTATTTCTAACTAAAAAATGAGTACGCTCGGTAACACCGAGGAGTTGTCGTTTACCGATCTCTACGAAACTTTTTGATTAACTAAAGTGGATAGCACGTGTTTTGGATGTTCAAGGCTATCGCTAACTTCCTCCCTGCACGGTTCGATCCTTCTTCCGAATTCCTTTGCTCTATCCCGTGCCAGTGCCAGGTCTAATACAGCTCGTAACCTTATATAGGGTGTCTCAGAACGAGTGTAACAAAATTTGGCAAAATTCTCCTTCGTAGTCGTTCCAAATAAAAAACATGACTTTTTGGTATTTAAATTTATTTCACGACTTTTTGGTATTTAAATTTAGTTACAACTACCCAAGCGCCGATAATGGAATGTTTTCAGACATATCTTCCTACGAAATTTCTATTCCAAATAATTATCTAAGTAACTCTACGTTTTTTAAATCTATTTCAAATTAATTCTGTACATTAGAAATTTTAATATACAAGTATTGGATAACAATACAAGCTAATAAGAATATTTATCTTCATTTTGATGATCTTCGTGATATATATAGAATATAAATCCAGCTACTCTAATGAAAAAAAGGATAAAGATTATACTAAAGTGTTATATTCTACAAAGAACAGGCAATTTCTTGTAAAAATACTCATCCATAACCGTGTGGAGAGCTGAAGAACCGAAGGTTGGAAAATGCTACTTTTAACAGTCGTGTTTACTCTGCGCCGCGATTCGAACGAATTTGAATGACCAAAACACCCGTATGCTGTTTTTCTATGCAAACTGTTGTAAGTCGCGAGATTTTCTCGATAAACAGTAATGCGATATTGCTTTTTGCATTGCGTCGTTGAAGATTGTCGAGGAAGAACCGTCGTTGCTGCCACAGTAGCTAGAAACTAATTTCTGTGTTGTCCAAAAACAGTTAGATTTATGTTTGCCGACTATTCAGGTCAGACGAAGTGAAAATTCTGAACTTTGTCCAACAAACTTCGGTTTCTTCGTTTGATAACGATGCGACACATTTTTGTGAATTATGTGGCCACGATAAATTCATATATTTGTAGTTTATTGTTAACGTTAACGCCGTGTATACGAGGTTAAAAATATTAAATTTTTATATTCAATTAATTATATGATAATACAAAATATAAAATGGAAATTATATAACTTAAAAAGATATATATATTAATTAAGATATAATTATATTAAAATATTGGGTTGGAATCTAAGTGATTACGGCTTTTGCCAATACCACCCAATGACAAAATCCGCAATCACTTAGTTGCCAACCTAATATTAAACCTTGAATATTTTGGATAATAATTACAAAGTTAAATTGAAGTTAGAGCTGCTAGTTGAGTGAATTTTTACTGAAAGAGAATAAGAGTTTCAGTGGTAGATGGTTGTATCTGAGGGAATCTGCCAAGTAACAAAGAAAAGACGATATTTCTGACAATATATGTTCTGTACAATAAGGAAGGAAAGTAACAGTTTGGATTGAGAAGTCGAAGAGAAGAGAAGGAAACGCGAATAATATAAAGCGGTAGATGGGAACGAGACAAGCGGAAGCAGGATATAAAATTTAATTAAAGCAGCGAAGAAACTAAATAAGAGGAAACAGAGCGGCGAGGAAATAGATACAAGAGATGAAGCAGGATATCTGCATGAAAGAGTATAAAGATTAATCCATTGGATGAAAGAGTGAACTACAAAGAAAGAAAGAAAGAAAGAAAGGAGAAAGATATAGAAAAATGAAACAGCAGAGTGCGATAGCAAAATAGAAAGCGCGGAAGAACCTGCAGAAAGTAAGATTCTTTCTAAACTGTGTTTCTCGTACGAAGTAAAATATGACGTGACTCTTCAGTAATAAAAAGTAAGCAAAGATAAAAATATCAAGGCGGACGACGATAGAAAAGGAGAAAAGTATGAAATCGATAATTTGGCTGAATAGAAATGGAGCGCGCGAGCCAACAAGCATCGTGTCTCTTTTGGGCATCGCGTCACTAAATTCGTGGAAACGACAAATAACACGCTTTTTTAGGTGCGAAGCTCGCATCTTGGAACGAGTAACGCGAGAAAATTCCGAAAACAGATTCGAGAAATTGTCTTGCCATCCGCGCCATACATACAATGGCTCATGAAAGTATTCAAACACTTACACTTACAAATTTCGATTAATAATGTAAGGTGTACGTTCGCTTGTGACGTTAGGATATCGTTTTAGTAACAGTAACGTAAAAGTGTGCACAATAGTATTTCAGATGAATACCAAAAAGTCTGAAAGAAAAGTGTGAAAGAGAAATAATATTCTGATTACACGAGGATGGCAAATAATATAACGAGATTGCCGGAATTGTGAACAGAAGTAAGTGCACGATACATTACATCATAAAAAAGTGAAAGAATGAGGGGAACACTTGGAAACAAAGCTCGATTAGGTCGACCAAAGAAATTGACTGGAAGAGAGAAGAAAGTTATCATCGGCGAATAAAAAAAAATCCTACTATATCCGCTCCTCAACTCGCAAGTATAGTGCTAATATGTTTCATAAAGAAGTTCACCCGGAATTATGTCGACGAATCTTACGAAACAATGATTTTCTTGGTAAAGTACCGCGAAACAAGCCATATATTAATGTGGTGAATCATAAAAAAAAATTAATTTTTGCAAAAATCTATGTTAATAAAGATAATTCTTTTTGGGACAAAGTTATCCTTTCGGCCGAGTCAAAATATTAAAATATTTTTGGCTCGGATGGTCAAGATTATTTTAGTATCGTGAACAAAAGGCCTAAGAGATATCAGGTGAAACGTAAACAATGTCCCGAGAAAGTCGAGGTACCGACAGGCCCATTAATGTGTCGTCAGTCCTTCATCGAATAGTTTCGCAGAAAAGGCCTACGTGACTCTGGCCACGAGCGGTTGCGGAACACGTGCGTGGTGGGGCTAAGACAAAGGACAAAAGGACGCTAAGGGAGAAAGACGAATTAACAGTCAGTATTAGTTGAGAAGTCAAGGAGCGCGAATTGCGTTGTCAAGAGAGTGTGGTCCGCGTGAGAGAGAGCGTTTGATCCGTGGTGACGAGAGTTGCAAATTAACTATCTAGTTGTCATAATTATAGTACGTTGTTGTATTTAGTTCGCGTTAAACTACCATCGTTTCCTGTTTAATCAACATCTGTAGAATGCATTTATTGTAAATAAACTAATTGTAGTATAAGATCCTATATTATGTGTGAAGAAAACCAAATACGGAATTGGAAATTCGACATTTACATCAAGCAGTGAAACACAGAGATGAATCGACGTCATGGCGTGTGGATGCATGGCTGCCAATGGCACCGGAAATTTGATACTTATTGATGCAATACTTGATAAATATAAGTATTTAAATATTAAAAAAAATAACCTTAGAGAAAGTGGCCGTAAATTAGGATTATTGGGAGATTTCCACTTCCAACAAGATAATGATCCTAACCATACTGCTAGAATTGTGAAAAAAATGGGTCGTATATAACACACCATACATGTTAATTACTCCACCGCGAAGTTCAGACATAAATCCGATTGAAAATTTATGAGCTGAAATGGAAGAAAGATGAAATAAATTTCAGATAATCTGAAAGCAAGTATTGAAAGATAAAATTATAGAAATATGGAACTCCGTTGAGTGTAGTTTTACAAAATCATTGGTTTGCAGTATGGAACGTCGATTGAGACACACTATTGCTGCTAAAAGTGGTCTAACTTCAAATAATTTTGTCTGTCACTTACAATGCGTGTTTCTAACAAATGTATCATAACTCCTACCTACGTTGTTGAATCCTTTTCAGATTTTCCTGACATAATCGTAAGACCTCCATCTTCCTATTCACATCTGCTTGTCTAAGCAAATTACTTCAATGTACATTATTTCGGTCATTCAAATTCGCCGTATCTTTTACATTTCCCATTTCTTTTTTCTTCTATAGAAAATCTAAAAATACCACAAACAGCAAAGTACTGACAGCGTTCCTTCAACGCGAGACTTTATTATCCTGAACGTAGATCTTCAATGTTTGGTTGGCAGTTTCTTTGGAAAGTTGCAGTGGAATTTTTGCATCAGTGAACCTTCGAAGACTATGCTACAATTTTAATTAACGCGAAACAAGGTTATCCGATTAGTATTCAAACAGCGTGTGTCATAATTAGCTCGCATAATCAAGATCCTAATGTAAAAGGAATTTCGTAGGAAACTTGGTCGCATGATTTGAATATTCCATCAATTTTAATTAGCAATATGAGATAATGAATTAAACGAATTCTGCTTTAAAGTGCTGTGCGAGTTATCCTTGATGACTGTTCAGCAAATCCATTCTGCCAGCTCATCTAACGACAGAGTGAAAAACACGCTTAGAGTCGGTCGTAGAAAATTTCTGCAAAGTGGATTGTTGGACAAGAATCGATAAAATGCAGGAGAAATATACAACAAACGGAATTTAAATATTTACACATTCCAATGAGACGTATGGGAACGAAAACGGTGTGTTTTATCGCGCAGCAAGTATGGCGTTCGCAAAGCGAATGTTTGCATTGTCGAATGCATAGAAATTGTAACACTTTCGTTAATGGACTGCCGATTTCTATGCATTTTTAAATTTTTATTTAACGAAACGGAATCTGAATGGAAAAGTTAAATGGATTTTATGGAATTTTAATATCGGGCGAAATTCGATGAGATTTGTTATTATTCTAAAAGAGAAATATAATGTTACTTGCTACTACGTGTTTCCATAACGATGATTGATCCATGATCTTCGATGTAAGAGCCGTAATCGCGGTCAGTGTGTGACGAAGGACGTAAAATGACCCGTTTTATGCGCCCAGATGCTAAAAAATTTACGTTACGCCATGTCCCAGAGCAAATTACCGGATACGCGGTGACATTGCACGCTCCAATTGCGGTTATAGATGGCGTGACACACGCCAGATCATTGGGAAATGCCGAGGTTTGTCATCGAACTTCCATTTGCTTATTCGCTACTTTTATCGTCGCGTGTATTTCTATGAATCTAACTTTTGCAAAGTAGGCGAATTTCTGTGAAGATATTTCAGAATAAAATACCATTCTTCGTCTTCTTCGTTGTTTCTTCTCTTCTTTTTCGTTGCTGTAATACGTAACGAGAAATCTATAAAATGAATTTAATTATGTCTTATATGCATTGTGTAATATATAATGACGCAAAATGCATAAGAATCCGTGGTGTGACAACAGCGATAGTATTTTTTGAAATTGACTCGTTCAGAATAATTCATTACAACAAGGTATAACAAACTTGGATAACGCGAATGTGGGCTTGCTTCGAGTAAATCACGCGGCAGACGGTTAATTGTCCACGTTCGTGGAATAAATGAAATTTAAATTAGAGGAGACGCCGCGGTTAGTTTACCCACCAACGTCTGTCGAAGATAAACTAAACAGCGGATAGCGACCTGATAAATCGTCGTGCGTGAACTGTGAGCTGTAATAAAATAGTAAGTCAACGTGGACCAAGTTTTCTTTCTGCTTGAGGATTCGATCTACATTCTCTGAGTACTTTTTCTTCCATTCTCCTTGTTCTTGATCTATTTTTCTGGAATTTTTTGAATAATTTATGCACTGAAATATTGTCCAGGCGAAATGGAAGTCTTTAACCTTTCCCAAGTGTCAAATTTACGCTTCCACCAGCTCCCATAGCCTTCTTCCAAATTCAAACTCGTACGGGGAGTCACTTATGGCAAATGGAAATGTAAAAAATTATTCAAGCTAGTCAAGGCATTGTTAAATTCAATTAAATACAGTAGGTGATAATATTGGACATTTTGGGAATTTTAACTATGAATCTTCTTTTACATTAAATGTACAGTTACTCGCGAAAGTATCCAAACACTTGTGAACAGCTTTTACAAATGTATCATGTACGTGTGTTGTATTAGGTTGTTTCAAAAGCGTTTTTTCTTCTTTACAAACGTGTCTTTTGCAACAATGTGTCTTTACACAAATGCTTCCACAAATTATTGAAATTAGCCAAGGCATTGTTAAATTAAATTAAATATAGTAGACAATAATACTGCACATTTTGGATATTTTTACTATGAATCTTCTTTTACATTTTACTTCGCGTCTTTTGCAACAATGTGTCTTTACACAAATGCTTCCACAAATTATTGAAATTAGCCAAGGCATTGTTAAATTAAATTAAATATAGTAGACAATAATATTGGACATTTCGGATATCTTTACTATGAATCTTCTTTTACATTTTACTTCGTGTCTTTTGCAACAATGTGTCTTTACACAAATGCTTTTACAAATTATTGAAATTAGCCAAGGCATTGTTGAATTAAATTAAATATAGTAGACAATAATATTGGACATTTCGGATATCTTTACTATGAATCTTCTTTTACATTTTACTTCGTGTCTTTTGCAACAATGTGTCTTTACACAAATGCTTTTACAAATTATTGAAATTGACCAAGACACTGTTAAATTAAGTGAGATATAGTAGACAATAATACTGCACATTTTGGATATTTTTACTATGAATCTTTTACATTTTACTTCGTGTCTCTTGCAACAATGTGTCTTTACACAAATGCTTTTACAAATTATTGAAATTGACCAAGACACTGTTAAATTAAATTAAATGCAGTAGACAATAGTATTGGACATTTCGGATATCTTTACTATGAATCTTCTTTTACATTTTACTTCGTGTCTTTTGCAACAATGTGTCTTTACACAAATGCTTTTACAAATTATTGAAATTGACCAAGACACTGTTAAATTAAATTAAATGCAGTAGACAATAGTATTGGACATTTCGGATATCTTTACTATGAATCTTCTTTTACATTTTACTTCGTGTCTCTTGCAACAATGTGTCTTTACACAAATGCTTCCACAAAGTATTGAAATTAGCCAAGGCATTGTTAAATTAAATTAAATATAGTAGACAATAATACTGCACATTTTGGATATTTTTACTATGAATCTCCTTTTACATTTTACTTCGTGTCTCTTGCAACAGTATGTCTTTACACAAATGCTTCCACAAATTATTGAAATTAGCCAAGGCATTGTTAAATTAAATTAAATGCAGTAGACAATAATATTAGACATTTTGAATATTTTTACTATGAATCTCCTTTTACATTTTACTTCGTGTCTTTTGCAACAATGTGTCTTTACACAAATGCTTCCACAAATTATTGAAATTAGCCAAGGCATTGTTAAATTAAATGAGATATAGTAGGCGATAATATTGGACATTTTTGCTATAAATCTTCTTTTACATTCTACTTCGTGTCTTTTGCAACAATGTGTCTTTACACAAACGCGAAACCTAATGTGTCAAAGGTTGTGGCCTTTGTCTTAATAGAACGAAATGGATCGTACACAATTCAATAAAATAATATAAAACAAGAAATTCCCTTACGAAATGAAAGAAGCTTTTGCAAAGCAAAATTTCCCATAGATGCATAAATAAAAAAAAATGGCCTAGTTATCGCTATAGTAATCTATTCCATCGTCTGTCCACTCTAGCACAAGCTTCCTTCTTTTCTTTTTTTTTTTTGTTTTGTACAAGGCTTCCCATTAGCTGCCATCGTTTCACGAGTAACGACATAGGGTAACGTTTACGGGGCTTTCTCTGTAGTTTCCGTATTCACAGGCAGAAACATCTAAATCGGAAGCAAAACAGCTAGGGCGGCGCGAGAGTTTACGCCCAGGGCTACTGAGACAGCTCTCGCGACGATGGGAAAAGGCCACACGTCTACTTGTGACGGTCGTCAACCGCTCTGTGGATTTATTTCTCTTTGTAAACTTGAACAAACTTTCCTTGAAATTGAGCGCTTTGTCCCTTAAGAACTGGGCTTTTACGTCGAATATAAATATAAATTTAAATTTGTTAACACTAGAACCACCACACTAGTCAAATTGACTGGTTTTACAATTTTATAAATTATCGTTTAGGGATCATGACCCCAGATGGATTAATAATACCAAAAATGTACTACATAACGTGGAATTCCTTCCATAAGAAAGTAATAAATAAAAGAAGAAAGTAAAAGTAATAGAATATTTTTATATTTATTATTATTAAGTATTTCTTAAAAACCAGTCATTTTCACTGGTTTTGGTAGAAATAGCTTCGTGTTAACTATCGGTAGTTCTAGTGTTAACACTTTGACTGCCACATGGGTCATATGTGACCCGTCACGGTTTCTCTTGTGACGCCACGGTGGTCATTGGTGACCGGAGCGCTTCAACTTCTTACAATTGTAAAAATTGAACGAAAATTGTCAGTTAGGGTATTTTGAATATAACCGATAAATAGAAGATATTTTAAAATGAAAAGTGCCCCATTGAACGATTAAACATTTTTATTAGAACATCAATAAAAAAAAAAAATGCAAAGAAATCTTGCATCTAACGGTCCACTTTAAACATAAATGTGGCCCATCAATACAATCTGGACAATAGGACTTTTCCCCCCGATTCTTAGCAATTTTTCATCCTAATTGTTTAACATTTTTTTATACCACTCTGCAAAATTTTCGTGCCAGGTACGCATGCCCTTCTTTCTTCTGCATTTCGTGTGGCAATCTTTGTCGAATAAGTATATTTGACGGCTCTGGTGAATGGCACTGTGTGAGGTGCATTGCGAGTGCCATTCTAAAATCTGATACCTTGATTTTTGTTTTTGTTGCTTGTTTAGAGAATATCATCGCGTTTGAAATTGATATATTTAACAATATCTCTAAGTCTAATTTTATATATCACCTGAGGGTTCTTCTATGTGGTGTAGAATATGCTATCATTTGATTTGATAAATCTACAGCACATTTTCCTCTCTTGTAATCTACCACTATCATTGGTTTATCACAAACATAATTCCCTTCGCGGACCTCTACCATTTCAGCCGAATGTGTCGTCGAAATCATAAAAATAATCATAACACTGTTCACTAATATCTTCTACACGTTTCAATAATATATTCTGCACGTTTTGCTCACGACGAAATAACGAAAGCGAATGGTTTGTTGAAATAAACGAAGCTTTGTTATAATATGTCGCTATCAACTGTTACCAAGGTGCCACGGTGGTCACCAGTGACCACCAATAAGATAAACGATCCACTGGGGAAGAATGTTGTCTTGCGTCATCAGTTTATTATTATTTTGCCATTATGTACTTTTGTTGAGAATTGTAGATCTTAATCGGCGAAATAAAAGTAAAGAAACACTAAGGTTATACTTAGAACTCATGTTTCATATCATGGAATTATATTCATATTTATCGGGAATCGCATTGTTATCGCGCGACTGACTACAGCTTGGTTAACTTTCTCATAAAATATTCTTCGTTTATTGTTGAGAATTGTGGATCTTAATACCGAAATAAAAGTAAAGTAACACTAAGGTTACACTTAGAATTCATATTAAAATAGTTTTAGATTTACTTAACAAAGGATTTCCAGGATCTTCGTCGATACACATCTGCACGCGTCTCAGCACTTTCTTTGTCTCGCCATCTTGCATATTACATTGCCAACGGAACAGTTGTATTCGTCTGTTTTTCGAGACGCTGCGCACGCATATACTTCAACAATATATTCTGTACATTTTGCTTACGAATGTTGTCTCGCATCATGAATTTATCATTATTGTGCCATTATATGCTTCGAATAATAAAAATACTCCCGTGGCGCCCTCAGCGAAACATGTGTGATTTCGGCGTAGCAGTCAAAATGTTAAGAAAATTAGAAATACAGTAGGATCTTAGATAGTAAACAAAGAGATAAATAAACCGGTAATAACCAGAAATCGCGATGTTTGTTTAGAGTCGAGGGTCGGTGCCGATGATTCCTCTTCATCTCGTAAAATTCGTCAACGCTGGAAAGTACAGTTGGCGCAAAATAAATATCGTAATAAACTCTTTTCAGAACCAAGCGAGCGATGAAAATGCATTGGAACAGAAAGTTGCGCTGTACTTTCGTCGAAGTATGCAATTTCGCGACTGACAGAATTTTCCAATCTTGCGAACTTCCTGCAACCCCGAGTCTCCATGGCTTGGAGAAATCGAACCGCAGTTTCGATACTCTGAAACTTTTACGCCTTCATACGATCTTTTCTTCGTTACCTTATATTGTTTAAGACAACATTCAGAAATGGTTACCCTTTGTCATTCGATAACATCTTTTTATTTACCTGTCGTCTAATTTAACATTTTCAGTGTTTGCCAATTATTTGCTTCCCGTAATGTTCGCAATGGAAAATTTACAGATTCCTAACTTGCCTCAACAACGTTTCCCTAACTTCCGCGTCGAGCAATGTACATTTACATTTAAAATATGCATTTTTCGATCCTATTATCTATCGTCGATACTTCGGTTTCTCGACATTATCGTGCGTAAGGGACCACCTTCTAGATATTACACTATCCATATACAGGGTGTCCTGCGTAAGCGGCCCACTATTTTTCTGTTATTTGCAGCCATGCAAGAGAAAATGTTTCGAACTGTACTACAACCGACGATGAAAGAATTCCGGAAATACTTAATTTCCCTCGCGAAACCAGTCTCAGCTTGGGTAACATAAATGGGACCTATACATAGTTATTATAAAAAATTATTATTATATACGAGTGCGTAAATAATAACTGCACTGGTAAATTGGAAATCGGCTTAAACACGAATGATCGAAGATCGCAGGAAGTTACCGGTCGTATGCAACGGGCGGGGGGGGGGGGGAAGAACGAGCTGGAATCGATTATGGTCCTTTTGAAGGACTCTGAAAAGACCTTAAGAGCAGGAAGATATCGGATCCTTTTTGAAGCCGGTACACAGAAATTCAAGACGGCCTCTCGCAGTTCAATTTCCTCGGTGCTTTGTGAAAAAAATCGTCAGACAAAAATTGTCCTTGTCTCTACGCTTGCCCGTATCGGGTGAAATTGTTCATGAAAAAGGAATCTCAGGACACAGGTTCCCTCTTTTACAAAGCTTTCCTCTATATATTTATTTTAAAACCGCTGAAACGGACCAGGTTGAATTTTACCTTCACCGCTCTTTTTTACTGTTCCTCCAGTTTAAGATTCCTTTTTTCTATTTTGATCTTTAAACGTTTTTGGCTTTTCGATGACACTTCACATTTTGCTGCTATTCGATCGTTAATTCATGAAATCACTAGTATAGTATAGTAAGAAAGAAACTCTGCACTTTTTCTCGCGCTAGTGTGCCAAGCGTGTCGCAAGAATAAACATCTATCGAAGGTTTTCATTTTTCGCGTTCGACAACTCGCTGTCGAACAAATTTTATTCCACAGTCAGTCACGAACGTTCACGGTGGATGATAGAAATCGTAGAAAAATGTCGTTATGAAAATAGTCGTGCGACCAGGAAACGCTCTCCGAAGTCATAGAAAATCAACGATCTTATGGAGCTACTGAGATATGTGAGGTGTTATTGGGTGTAGTGCGTTAAATAATCACTCGGTGTTTAGATCAACAACATATTTATTAACAAGAGTCTTCTTTTGATCGCGTCGCGTATCACTCTCGGTTTCGCTAGTCGATCTCACTACCCGGTTACAACTCGACTTTATCGCTTCCTGGTTCAAACCAAACTGTCGATCAGATTCGATTCTTTTCATTTTGTCGCCCCTCAATATCCCCACTATCTACACGTTTGTTAGGCGCTCGCACCGTTGCCACGCACGCCTTCTTCTCGAACATTCGGCGGAAGGACCGTTGGGATATCGATGGCTCATTAGGCTCATTTCGCTTCGGCGATATATGTACATTGTTGCCGAGTGCCGCCATATATGTATAATTTTGTGTGTTAGACTAGATTAGCCACGTAGTAGTGACACACGTATGTGAGTATGAGTGTATGGAAGTATGGTGAAACGAAGAGAGTGCAGAGACGCGTGCAAATGTATATCGACGAAGATCCTGTGAATCATTTATTAAATAAATCTAAAACTATTTTAATATAAATTCCAAGTGTAATCTTAGTGTTCCTTTACTTTTATTTCGGCGATTAAGATCCACGATTCTCAACAGGAGCAATACGGAACCGTCCCGTTCCAGGATCAATTCAATTTTCACGCTCGGTCTCTGCTCGAAACGTTCACTCGTTAGGGGATTCAGGTCAAGTAAAAACAACATTATGCTCAGCGACTGTGGCCGGTGTGCACAAGTGTGCACGTCGAACAGAGGAGTACACGTGTTCAAACAAAGGGCGCCACGCTTTCCGATTGAAGTGAGGTGAATCGAGCGTTAATCGATTAACCATGCTGATAATGACGAGCTTATCGAAACGGCAGAATGGAATCATGAGACGCAAAAAGTATACTGTGGCCTACGAAAATCCTAATTACGATAGTCGTGTCGATAGTCGTATCGATAGTCGTATCGATAGTCGTATCGATAGTCGTATCGATAGCCGTATCGATAGTAAGTTTCGTCTAATGCGTGTAATGTTACTTTTATTCTAGAACAGATGGCGACCAACGTTGTAAAAGAGAAAAAATGTTGGAAGATGCTCGAAAGCTGTGTGATCTGTGCCAGTTGCAAATTTGTAGATATCATTCGTTTTTGTCAGTCTGATATTTTCGAAATTATACGCAGGAGCGTGTTTGCCGAGCTTCGGTTTTTAGCGAAATTGAAAGCTTATTTTTAAGGAAGATACAGCGATCAAAGTACGCGCCACTGCTTTTTAACTAACTTTAAACCATCTATCAGCTAACTGATTGATTTCATATTAGGAAAATGCTGCATCTTCAGACAAGATCGTCGAATTACTTTAGTATCTCATTGGCTCGGATAAGGCGAGTAAGGTAGCAGCTGCAACACTCAGGGACTGTTGAAGTAACTACTGCAAGAAAAACTCTACATCTTTATTTATGTACATTCGTGACTTGGAGACTGCTATTACGCAGAAATGTTCTAAATAAGGAGCGGTGAATATTATTGTACCCTTGAGTATGCATTATGTTTTGGATCGCAAGGTCTAGGAACAAAGGAACTAATAAACAGATTTCTATTTATGTTTCCTGTAGCCTCTAGCCAAAGCTATAAGGTTAACTTTTTTGGTAATGTCTTTTTGCTATAAATATATGAACGTGCTCTCTATCATTGCATTTATCTAGTAACACTAAGAGAGTAAGGATCTGAATCAGCATGAACTTATACTTATACCTTTAATTATTTCAATATACTTTTTTATTACAAATTCATCCACTCGTTCTTCAATTAGTCAACCTCAACAGGAACAATGTGTGTTTTAGCGACGTTCTCCTTTGTCAGTGTCCCGGCGATTGAATTTTATCTACAACATTTTGTCTTCAAATTGTAGGAAGCAACGAGGAATACTTTGATCGAACATCTTGTGGTATCTTCTTTTTTTTTTTATAAATCATCTGAACTTTTTTCAAAAATTTGAATTACTCCTAACATATTCCTTTTCTTTTTTATTCATATAATTTGTACTTTACAATTTGTCCACTTGAACATCTGATAAATTTATTTAACTTTATTGCTAAATAACATGTGAATGCCATCTTTGGGTTTGTATATTAATGTCTTATCTCTTCAGTGAACTGTTTTCTTTTTGGTCTTCTTTTTATGTGCGTTTTGCTCGTTTCAGGTTGCATGTGTTGCCACCATTTTCTTGTATTTTTTTGCATATCTACCGATATATATTCGCAAAAGGAGATTCTATAATAATCGGGGTTGGAATATTCTCGTTAACGATCGCACGTCGCTGGCCAAAAATGTGTCAAACCCGATGCCGTCATTAGCCAAAATCCTACCGATCGTTCGTTTGGAAGCTGAACTGGTGGTGTTTGACTTGTAGAGGTCATCGGGCTACAGTTGGCCCGTTTGCCCAAGACTCATCGGCCGACAGTGGCTATTTTCGTAACCCCTAGAGGGCAAACGAAGGAAGCAGAAGGAAACCGACACTTTCAGGCCAAGTTAGATAATAATGGGAACAGAGTTGGCTCTCGTTTATCTTCAGTGGAAGCGGGCAGTTTCGAATTCCTGCTGAATTCACCCTAATCACCCGAGTCTCGGCCACGTTCTGCAAGAAAAATAATCTTCGCTTGGTCGAGGAAAAACTTACTTATCCTGGCCGGAGTGAAACGTTGATTCAAGCGTTGAAATGAAATAAGAAGCAGTCTATTCCTTCACGGTGAAGTAATTAAGTCGGTGTTCTATCGCAAGACCAGTATTTTCCCGTCTCTTACGTATCTCCTTTTCTTTTTACCAGCAAGCTGCGTAACCATTTTCATCGGTGTTTCGGTACAGCATCGTTTAAACGTTGGATAAGAAGCGTGAGAATAGCTTTAGAATGTCAAACGTCTGTCTATGGCGAACTGAAAGGACGAGAAGGAATTTTAACGTCTAATAAGGGAGGAATATTTTGATTTGTTTAATTCTCCATTAAAATTACTGAGCGTGACGAATCGATGATTTGCCAGCATCCGGATTCTCAATATCATGGGATTATAAGGTTCTTGCTCTCGTATGATCGAACTCAATAACTCGAAGATAAACGATAATAAGGATTTCTTCAACTTTCTTTCTGTGACGGCGCATGGTTTTCACGACGCGCGAGAAGATTCAACGGAAGTGTAGCGAGTGCTTGCGAATAGCTGAACTTTCGTCGAATTATTCCTGAATTGGGAGGATGAAAAATAGCGGAGTTTCCGCGGAAAAGTCTCCTTCTATGCATAGTCGCGAACTTTCACGAGGACTGGACAGTTACAGATAGCAACCGGTCTTATCGACAGAGTCTTCGGCCGCTACTCGGCGTTTAAACTTTCCACTTGAAAGTAGCTTTCTTTCTGCTGAATTCTCAGCGCTTCTTCCGTGCTACAGATATACAGGGTGGTACAGATATCTTAGCCAAACGGCATCACCTAAATACAATTCCATTAATATTCCGCACAGTAACAACACTCTCTACCTGTTTCTTGCTTATTTACATATCGCGTTGCTTCTTCTACTCCGTAGCTTGAGAATACGTAAATTGTTTCTTCCTGTGTGTTGGAATTTTCCAGCGATAAAAGTCTCCGTTTCCGCGGCTCTATGTTTGGTTGCTGTTCGACCTAAGCACTTCTAGTCAGTCGACAGACAGCCATTGGCTGATTGTCCTGCCACGGAGCTTGAAACGGTGACGAATGTAACACTTAACACTTTACCGACCGATAACCGATTCGTCGGTTTTGGCGCTGACGCTTACCGACCAATAGCCTATTAATCGGTCTTTGCCATCGACGTTTCCCGACCGATAGTCTATTAATCGGCTTTTTGTCGTCGACAATCTTTCTCATTATTTGAGCAGTAATTTGTTATTTAGTACTAAGGTACCTTGCTCAGGTGCGTCAGTTGCGTTGCTTTGTAAACTCTCACAGTTTTATACCAATTTGAAAAACTTACCGTTCGCGATGAATGAAAATAAATGGTATTGGAACCGAAATAGAGCCGGCGCCAGGGAGAATCTGCATCTGAGTTGCCGGTCGGACGTGCGTATGCTGTTTAACCGCTAGCGGTCGGTAAAGTGTTAACCATTTTAATGTCGCTAACAACGACATTTCGGCTAGTCTCGGGTTAAATGAAACATTAGAAATGCAAACGACATATCGTTGTTAGCGACAGCTGCGAGAACGATATCGACGGACAATTTGGTCTTATGGTAACAATTATTTAGGATAATAGTTCTCGATAACTGTTTCAAAAACCGCAGTCCATGTCATCGTAACTGTTTTCAGTGCCTAGCTGAATCGACCACAGCTAAGTAACGCGAAGCGCAGTTTCAAACGACAGTTACACAAAGACAGTTTAACATGGTATTATTGGGTTGGCAACTAAGTGATTGCAGATTTTGTTAGTAGCACCTAATAACAAGCGTATAGTTTTGTCTTGTCGCTGGCTTGATACGGTCTCCTGAATTGAATTATAACGACGAAATTCGCCGCTGTTAATACTAATCGACGAAAGTGTATGTTCATTTTCGCGATAGCTCTCGAAGAGGAGAATAAAAATCACAGTGCAATTGTTTTTAACGCTCTTTCGCAATCATTTCGATGAAATTTGTACAGGGACGAGTAGCTGACAATTTCAACACCTGTTTGCGTATCAATTGCTTGCATCCGCAGCTCGCGTGGCATCGATCATTTCGCGGTGTGGAGTCGCATAAAAAAACCAGTCAGTTTTTTAATTGAATCGGCGGAAATAGCGAGAAGAAGATGGACGAAAACTGTCCTTTTTCCCACTTTTCGTTCGCCTCTTAATTTCTTCATATATTTATTTGTTTGATATATTTCTTCTTTCTTTTTCCATAATTTTTATTATTCTACATCTATTTATTTCTTCCTTTATTTTTCTCTATTAGAATTATTCTATTTCTATATTTTATATCTTCATCTCTTCTTCATAATTTTTTTCGCAAATAAAAATTCTCCCCAAAATAATTGAATGAATAAACAATAAATCATAAAAATAACAAGATGCAACGAATATTTAACGTTAGATTCACGTTTCCGCAAGCCTCCAAAATTCATGTCTACTTTCTCTTTTCTGAAACGAAGAAGAAGAGAAAGAAGAAAACGAGAAACATCGTGAAGAGCGTAAAACTAAATATTGATGAAAAAAAGAAATTCCACATGTAACTATGCGGTGAAAAAGGGAAAAATAAGATGCATAGGTTTCACTGTCATCAACGACTAATTCTGCCACTGATTCCGGCTCAATTTTAATTAATTAACGGTGCGCCGAAAACACGAGGCTGAAAGCTGATAGAGAGAAGCCGAGGCGACGAGGAAATGTTGGAATTCTGCAAACAGGCTTTTCACTTTAAAAATGTGTACACTCACGAGGGAAAATGTTGACGATGTGGAAAACAGAAGCAGAAGAGCAAGAGAGACAGACAGAGAGGGGAAGTAAAAACTGTGTGATGGCAAAAGTGGTTGCCGCGCTGCTAATTTAAAGTGAGCGCAGCGGGACGCGCGAAAAATAATTAAAGCGAACCTCGCAAACGACCGATCCCTCGGGATTAACACGCGAAAGGAGCGTCGAGTTAATCCTTCGTCAATTTGCTCGTCAAAAGGACGAGTTAAAGGATGAAGTTCCAAGACTGATTAGGGAGGAGACAAAGTACGAAACATCCTCCTTTTTTTCCTTTTATCTTTTTGTGTTAATAGAATGATCTTGATTTGAATATTTGAATTGTGATATAATATATACTCGCCGAGAGTTTCGAATTGTTATATTCCAATACTTTTTTTCATCTTGACAAATAAGAGGGATTTTAGCGAGACACGATTGTCATCGTATCGGTTCGAGCAAAACCGATAACAAATTTTTCTCGGTTTCTTTGGACACGTGAGATATTTTTTTTATTATTATTATTATTTAATTTGTACTTTACAATTTATCCAGCTGGGCATTTGGTAAATTTGTCTAACTTAATTGCTAAATAACATGTGGATTAAATTAAAATTAAAAAAATTCTACTGGCTCATTGGCAAACGTTCCAACTTAAGCGTGCAGAGTAAAATAATGTAGTGTCGTGGACAAAAGGCGTAAGAGATATCGGCTGAACCATAAACAATGTCGCGGGAATGCCGAAGTGTGTCGTTGGTCCTTCAATCGAGTAGTTTCGCGGAAAAGGCCTACGTGACTCTGGCCACGAACGGTTGCGGAACACGTGCGTGGTGGGGCTAAGACAAAGGACAAAAGGACGCTAAGAGAGAAAGACGAATTAACAGTCAGTGTTAGTTGAGAAGTCAAGGAGTGCGAACTGCGTTGTCGAGAGAGCGTGGTCCGCGTGAGAGAGAGCGTTTGATCGGTGGTGACGAGTGTTGCAAATTAACTATCTAGTTGTCTTAATTATAATACGTTATTGTGATTAGTTCATGTTAAACAATCGTTTCCTCTTTAATCAACATCTGTTTAATCCATTATTATTAATAGACTAATTGTGGTACAAGATCCTACAATAATGCTATATAAAGCCATATTAAAACCTGTTTGGACCTATGGGATCCAACTATGGGGAACAGCGAATAATTGCAACATAGAAATTCTTCAACGATTGCAATCAAAAACTCTAAGATTTTTAATAGATGCACCTTGGTATGTTACCAACGAAACAATAAATCTCGATCTTAAGATACCTACAGTTAAAGAAGAAATATCCAAACTCAGTAATAGGTATAACATAAGAATTAACAACCACAAAAACTCACTAGTTACTCAATTACTTGACGCGACGGATCAGATCTGCAGGCTAAAAAGACATTAACCTCTAAATTTAAACATTAGAGTCAGCTAGAACCAAACATACAATAATCATTTATTATTTACACGTTATAGTGCCATGTCAGAATAATTTATTTATAATTCTCAATAAGAACTGATTGTAAACTACTTCCAAATAAAAATGTTTCCATGCAAGTTGTATGTCTAAGTGGAGTTCTAGCTATAAAGCTATATAGCTATATTTAGCTATAAATACTGATAAACGCTACCGGTTTCTGTATACATCCATTTATACTACTTTTCTCGTACTACGTCTATCTATACTACTTGTTCCCTCGTACGCTCCTTCATACTACTTACTTATGGAGTTCTAGGTATTTAATTTGCCTTGTTTGTGTTACGCGCGTGCCGTTCAATTGGATATTTGGTGGTTTCCGTTTTCTTAGTGTAAATGTAATATGGTTGCATTTACTGGGCTTTGCTTTTATTTCTTTATCTTGCAGCCATTTTTCTATTTTTCTGATGTGACTGCTGTTTCTGGATTAGTGTGCCTGACTAGTGTACAGCCGTGTATAGTGTGTATAATATTGGTCTTAAGACGCTTCTTTGCGGTGCCCCTGCCTTGATGTCTTTTACTTCAGAATATACATCCTTTATTTTTACTACAATAGTTCTGTTGCTTAGGTATGATTTGAGTAACTGGTGGTTTTGTTCCGGAAAGTGTTTTTTCATTGTTTGTAAGAGACTTTCATGGTTCACTAGATATTTTTTAACACGGAAGGACGTGGCACGGTGAAACTCACGCGTGATGTTCGTATATATTGTTTGTTGCTATATTTAGCTATAAATCCTGATAAACGCTACCGGTTTCTTTATACATCCATTTATACTACTTTTCTCGTACTACGTCTATCTATACTACTTGTTCCCTCGTACGATCCTTTATACTACTTACACTGGATCACGAGAGTATTTGGGCACGAGAACCTTGAAAGATCGTCTCACTGAAGATACGAGGCTTGTTGATACAATGAACAATTTATGATTTTTGTAAAATCTACGTATTATCTTCATAGTAGCATCGCTTTTGTTAGTTCCACGAGTTCA
This sequence comes from Bombus difficillimus, assembly GCA_014737525.1. Taxonomy (NCBI): domain Eukaryota; kingdom Metazoa; phylum Arthropoda; class Insecta; order Hymenoptera; family Apidae; genus Bombus; species Bombus difficillimus. The sequence continues at coordinate 188,578 of JACXIT010000181.1, read as the reverse complement.
CGTCGGTCCAACTATTCTTCTTCTTTTTTTTTTTTTTTTTTTTTTTTTTTTTTTTTTTTTTTTTTTTTTTTTTTTTTTTTTTTTTTTTTTTTTTTTTTTTTTTTTTTTTTTTTTTTTTTTTTTTTTTTTTTTTTTTTTTTTTTTTTTTTTTTTTTTTTACGAACTATAATTTTTCTTTATTTATTTGATTTGTACTTTATAATTTGTCCAGCTGGACATTTGCTAAATTTGTCTAACTTTATTGCTAAATAACGTGTGGATACCATCTTCGAGTTTGTCTATTTTATTTCTTTAGTGAGGTCAATGGAATGTTTTCTTTTTAGTCATCTTTTTATTTCATTTCTTTGTATTTTTTTGCTTATCTGCCGGTTTCTTCTTTGACGTACTTTTACGTCTTTGCGTATGTCCTATGTTGCGTGTTTCTGACATACCATAGGGCGTTGACTATCATTCTGAGTATTTCCAATTGTAGTTTATGTGATTCATTGCTGTTGCCCCCCGTAATGGCATTCTGTGCGTCCAAATTGCTTTTATTATCGTCCTGTATATTTTTCATTCATTTTCTATGCTGAGTGTAGAATTTCGACTAGTCAACAAGACAACCATTTGTCTTCTTTCTATCCGTATTTTCTCTACAATTCATCTACTATGTTGCTTCCATGTAAGTTGTTTGGCTAAGTGGTGTCTTAGGCAAGTGCAGCTATCTACGCGTGTATTAACACTTTACCGACCGATAGCCGATTAATCGGCTTTTTGTCGCCGACGCTTCCCGACCGATAGGCTATTAATCGGCTTTTTGTCGTCGACAATTTTTCTCATAATTTGAGCAGTAATTTGTTATTTAGTACTAAGGTATCTTGCTCAGTTACGTCAGTTGCGTTGCTTCGTAAGTTCCCATAGTTTGATACCAATTTGAAAAACTTATCGTTCGTGATGAACGAAAAAAATGGTATTGGAGAGTCTAAACCGAAACAGTGCCGGCGCTAGGGAGAATCTATGCCTGAGCTGCCGGTCGGTAAAGTGTTAAGTTGTCCAAAAAGTTCCTTCCTTCGTTCTACAAGAAAATGACAGATGCACGCCATTTCTCGTTTTACATTATTTTCTTCCATCGCTACGAAATGGATCACACATAATTCAGTAAAGTAATATCAAACGAAAAATGTGGTCTATCTGTTATTTGCTTGTAAAAGAAAAACTTTTCGGACCAGCTAATATTTACGACAGACAATTTATACCACGAAGAGAAAGGCAATTCGCAAGGGAAGCTGGGAACACAGGGCACAGGGTAACAAGGTCAAAGCATCTCTTGACGAAGATCCACACCTTTACGGATATTCCCCTCGCCAATTACGAGGATAGGCCTCCCTCTGCATCCCTTGCAATGAGATAACGTGCTAAGACAGCGAGAGAGAGAGAGAGAGAGAGAGAGTGTGAGAGAGAGAGAGAGAGAGAGAGAGAGAATGGTGGCGACTGGTTGCGCGATCGATGGTCGGTCAAGGGCCATAAGATAAGAATCCACCGATCGTGTCCACCAAGAACTTGCTCTGGAGAAATGGAAATTTCAAACTCGTTGCTTAGTCTTAGATTTAACTTGAATAGGCGGCTTATTCTTCGAGCGGATTCTCAATTTCGATCGAACGTCATAACTAGATTGAATTCTCGCGCAATTTTATATTTTCATTGTGTGCAGCTAACGAAATAGGATGATGAAAGCGAACACTTATTTTGCCTATTTTTTTTTTTTTTTTTTTTTTTATTATTTAATTTGTACTTTACAATTTGTCCAGATGGACGTTTGGTAAATTTTTCTAAATTTTACCTATGACGTGTTATAACAAATATTTGGTTTACAATATGTATTTATGTGTATACGTAGTAGATTTGAGAAAGGAAAGATGGAAACAGTTGGAAATGTAGAAGCATAGAATGATTGACAATGAGAAAGCTCGCTGTACATTATCTGTGATAAGCCAGTAATATCATGGCTCGATACAGATACTGTTCAAATGAAATTGAAAACACTGGCACGTTATGAACGCAAATCGAAAGAATCGGCAATTTATATGTATTAAAATTGGAAAAGCTTGCGTTAGTTGCGACAAACTGCGGATATTCCTGCTGGCAAACGACTTGCTTTTTATCCGTTGCAAAACCGTTACTCCGTAAACTGTGTCGGCATTGTGGAGAAATCATGGACAAAGCAAATCCCTTAAATCATCGCGATTTTAGAGGAACAGCCGAGAATAACCTCTGTGAAACCAGGACATCGAAACAATAGAGGCTGAAAGCTCGTGGCTCGATAATTCATTAGGCAATCCGGAGGAACGCACGAGAAAAGTGGCTGCTTGTTTGGAGGGATGATTGCATCGGCTCTCCCTTGGGTGAAATAAACGATGACAGAGTGGGAGAGGGAGAGAGTGACGATAGAACCGGCTAGCACGCGTTACCGTGGTTTAGTGGTGTGTTCGAATCGGAATTGCTGTTAACTAATAAACGAAATCGCCCGGTTCTTCGAGTTAACGATGCTATTCGGATATTCCCTGTGTTGCTTCGTTTGTTTGCCTTCGTTTGTGCGTGTTTGCGCTCGCTTGTGTCTGCGTGCTGTCTTTACTGCGCTACAAATGTTACTTTTGCTAACTATACAGAAATTGTTAGATTTTTTAGGAAAATCTATATTTTTTAGTAAAATCTATATTTTTTAGTAGATTTCAATGAGCTTCAAATATGTCACAGAGGACGACATTTCTTTTTTCCTGTTGCTGTACGTTGCCAGTGGTCGGTTTTAATTTCTGAGATATTGGGACGCCCGGAAAATTTCTTCCAATATACATTTCCATTCCATGTACATTTATCGAATTATTTAGGTGGCATTTTCTTTACAATTTTCTCCATCCTTCCAGAACCTCTCAGGTTTTTTTGCGAGGAGCTCCTCCGTATCGTCTTTCGTGTCGATCAAATTGCTGAAATTGCCGGACGATCCAATATCATACAAAAATAGTTTTCATATCCTGAAATTCGCTTCTGAATTTCGGCTAGTCTCGTATTAAACGATACGTTGAAATGCGACACTCGTTCGAAATTTTATGGTGTATTTTTATTCGTTTATTGAGGACATTTCGGCCATAATACAGAGAAACGTAGTTATACGGCTATCATAGTTGAAACAGCGACGAAATAAAAATTCAACGGTGTAGCCAGCGTAATGCTGCTCTTTGTTCGTTCTGCGGTAGGCGGCTGCATTTTTATACAGCGCATCCTAAACCATTTTTAATTTTGTGTAAATCGAAAAGGCAAATAAGCGGGTTATGGGTTGCACTGAAACAGTATCCGGCAATGCTGGCGTGAAATAATTTCCAATAAATCTATCGATATATCAAATGTTGCACCGTGTATTATCCGTCTGTTCCTCACGTTCATACAAATTAATTAATATGTGGCGGATCAAGCCGCCTCAGTCGCCAAACGGTCGAGGAACGAAACGACGATGGCTCGAACCTCTCGCGGCAACGTCAGGCTGGCGATCACCACCAGAGGGCCAACAGCGATCGAACGATGTTCTCGCTAGCAGTCGAACGGGGTCCGCATAGAATATATGCCGTAGCTAGCGAGACGCCCTCTGCGTCTAAGGCAGGGACTACGGGGCATAGCCTTACTGACGAGTCCGCCGGTAGTCCCGGGACGAAACGCGACGAGGATCCTTTTCTACTCTACGAGGATCGGCCTACAAAACGAAAGGGATCAACCGAATCCCCCTTCAAATAGAATCTCAGTTTATAAAACTCTTTGAAACAATTTGCTGGACAAGCTGAATGTCTTTAACATCCCCTAAATGCTAATTTGATGTTTGCAGAAAGTTTCGTGGCGTTTCCGCTTCTAGATCAGAGTACGCGTAAGAAAATCACACGTATAACGAAGTTTCGTTACTTTTAACACAAATCTTGACGTGTAATGCCGATTTACAGCGATGTTCTTCTTCTTAGGGAAAGATCAAATGTCTGATACTGGCGCGGCAAATTCCAATTTCAAAGAAACGGAATTTCGTCCGTTTCGAAGGAGATTCGTTACGTTTTACGATACAGAACAATAATTTACAAAGCCAATCGACTTTCGTAGGCTTCGCGTGCTATTTTTAATTTCCGCGCGTATTTGCTATTTGTCGTCCGGATTGCCGTTTGAAGCGGCGTTACAGCGTAATAAGAGAGCCGGTTTGTTGAACAAAGCACAGCGGCAATAAAGTGGCGAATGGAATTTTTCGCTCGCCTCGTCTTGCCGGCTGCTTACTCATTTTAATTTTCCCTGGCTTAATTTCGCCTAGCACTCTACCGGCACTTAATTTAATACAACTATCTCATGCGGACTTTTTACCCTGTGTTTCCTTCATTCTCTCACAGTCGGAACAAAGCTTGTTCTACCGTACAAATTTTACGTCTCAAACAGGTCAACCGTTAAGTTTCGTGGTTAAAATGTGATTACGTTAGGTGTTCAAATTTTAAAGATATTTTAGAGTTTTGAAGATATAATCAGCAAGATGTAATTATTACGATATAATTGAGCAAATAGTTTAACACTTTGACTGTCACGCGGAAATCACACGATTCACCGAGGGCGCCACGGGAGTATTTTTATTATTCAAAGCATATAATGGCAAAATAATAATAAATTTATGATGTAAGACAACATTCTTCTCCAAGGTCCGCTTATCTTATTGAATTTGTCGTTGAAACGTGTAGAAGATATTAGTAAACAGTATTTGCTCATTCTATATATAACAGTAAGGTATATTTACACTTCTAACTTCAATTATACGATTATAAAGCAGCATTTACGATTATTTTTTAAGGTGTGTTACGACTGTTTGCGTAGAGACGCGATCGCGAGGAAGACGCGTCAGCGAGAGGCGTAAATTCTCGCCACGATTCTGATAATCGACACCACGAATCAGTCGTTCCCCCGTTTCGATTAGGATAACAGAGGTAGTTCAAATGATTGTAACACTGAATTAACAGGGTTAATATGAATTTGTATATTTAACAATATTTAAAATTATAATGAACAAATGATCACAAATGATTTAACGATGATACAACTAGTTTATTATTATAATTCCACTCGACTTTATGATATTTCTCGACGTATTCGTTTGACTAAGCAATCTTCATTTTATTTCTCTGAACCTCTCGATGCATTCGGTTTGAATCCTCAAATGCGACTGACTGCCCTTCGGTTTTTTTCATTGGAGACGACCCCCACCACGCTCGGGTCTCACAACCGTTCGCGCCTATGATCACGTATGCCACTTTTTTGTGTAGGTAAAATAACTGACCGAAGGCGAATCGATGTTTCTAGAACTCGCTGCTTGACGACAACTATGCGTTTGTAGTTATTTTCTGTATATCTCGACGGTCATGTAAGACGATCTGTCTGCCGCACTGTAGTACCAAGGGAGACGGTTAGAAACACGGCTTATAGTGAGCCCCGGGGCGTAACAGTGTGTTTATAATAATATTCGTAGATTACCCGTCAAAGATATGGATGCAAACACAGTGCACTGTTAGATACAAGATTTGTTCTCATTTTTTTTTTTATTGAAGTTATAATGAAAATGTTTAATTGTTCAATGGGGCACTTTTCATTTCAAAGTGTCTTCTATTTATCGGTTATATTCGAAATGCCCTAACTGTCAATTTTCATACAATTGCAAGAAGTTGAAGCGCTCCGGTTACCAACGACCAATGTGGCAGTCAAACTGTTAACGAATTTCGATGACATTGTCTGTAACAGCTATAAATAATAATTGCCAACAATTCCATGTATATTACGCGGCCAAATTTCCTACAATAAGCTGAATCACGATTATCACACCTGTTGTTATTGTGGTAAATTGAAATTGGCTAGGGGTTGTGGTCGAGTGGTTGGCTTATTTGTGTTAATGGAGAAGGATGGATGGCGCGGACAATCGAAGAAATTGAGCGGTGGTAGTGGAAAATACAAGTGTCATAAACGCAAACCTATTTCATGGATAATAATTCGTAAGTCTGCGTGTGATTTCTTTTATGAAAAATTTTTACGAATATATTTTATAATAAACGTTTAGTCACTACATCGGTGCACATGAGACGTCGTTTCTTTCGAGTTTGAATTTGTCACGCCAATATCGTGGAATTTCTATTTTCTTCTATCGTTAATTTTAATAATATCCTATTTTAATAATATTTTAATAATAGCCTACCGATAGAACGTTAAAATTCTTCAGAATTTAAAGCGATATTCGAGATTCCTTTGAAACGCTATACTCCGAAATCTAAAATCTAAAATACATTTGGAAATACGTTTCTTCGTGTTTTGCGCTCGGTAAGAAAGCAGAATAAAGCTGGCTGAAAGGGGAACGTTGAAAAGTATTTCCATTTATTCCCTTCCGTGGAATCCCATGGCTTAGGATATTTTCAACTACGAAAGAGACCTCTTTGTCGCGAGTAACGATACTACACGACGCGATAAACGTTTCACCAACGACTTTTACCAGCTCCCACGCGATCGAATCACCAACAATTCCCCGGCGGATCGGACGCGCTTTCTCTTCGCTGCATTTCCGGTTCCGCTGTTCTGCACGCGAGCATGCGCGTCTTTCGAGTCCTCTGTAATTTCGTTACCGAGTCTGCAAACAATTTCAACGGCACACCGAATTTCCAGAGAGCCACGATTGCCAATCGAAGTTGCTTCGATGCTGTTTTTTGCGAAGAAGTTGCCACAATTTCCGACGAATATTTCGAACGCGGCTTGGAAACTTTCTAATACCAACGGTATAATTCGTGGAATTGCAGAGAACCCGGATACGTACGAAATTCGACGTATTGTACGAAACACGACGCAAGTGGATTAATACAATTTTAGATGATGCAAAGGGGACAAGGAAATGAACAGAGTAAATTTACAAAAGGAGAGAAGAAGCAACAGTTCGAATAACGTCGTTATTAACGACTAAGCCGCAAATTAAATTTATCGTGTATAGTAGTTACTTCGTCCAAAAATTGCATTACTGGACATTATGAACAAATTAAATGGGTAAACGAAAAACCAATTAAACGGGTAAACGAAAAAGGAATTAAAACGACGGGCTAATGGGCTGGTATTGGATCTAAAAATAAAAAAAAAAAAAAAAAGAATGGAAAAAACGAATGAGAGGAAAAAACGCCGCAGTTTTAATAATTCCGTCGCCATCAATCCAAACCGCAAATTAAATCCTCCGTTTATGACTGCTTCCCGTCAAAAATATTCGAGCTAGAGGAAACGTACATGCTTGATACTGTGGAGGAAGATAATAAATAAATTACCGCTTACTTTGTGCTTAACGTCATATATCTTATGTTTTTTATAAAAAAAAGAGTATTCCTTTCATATTTTTATTTTGGCACCACGTGGCCGATACGTCGTTCTTTCACATACCGTCACTCTTCTATTATCGCCAACGTTAGATATTCCTATATAATATATTACAATACACAATATAACATAATATATATTATATTGTATAGTATAATGTATGTAATATACAATACAATATGTAGTATACAATGACGTATTGTATATATAGTATATATAGTAGTATGTGTAGTATGTAATATAATATATAATATAATATATATTATATTGTATAGTATAATATATGTAATATACAATACAATATGTAGTATACAATAATGTATAGTATACATAGTACATACAGTAGTATGTGTAGTATGTATGCTACACAATATAATATTTATAGCAATGTCACCTATCAGCTATAGTCAACGTTAGATATATTATAATATAATATACTGTACAATGTAATATATATTATATACATATAATATAACAATATACAATATAATACAATATATATCAGATCGGATAGTATGCATAATATATATAGTAGTATGTATAGTATATATATCATACAATATATTAGAGAGATATATTAGAGATATCACTTTATAATATACGATACAATACAATATCATATACAATATAGTATATATTATATTGTATACTATAATATATGTAATATACAATATATATTGTATAGTATATATAGCAGTATGTATAGTATGTATACTATATAATATAATATTTATTACAATGTCATCTATCAGCTATTGTTAACGTTAGAGATATTACTATATAATATATTATACAATATAATATATATTATATCTTACAGTATGCATGGTATATATAGTAGTGTGTATAGTAAGTATACCATACAATATAATATATACCGTATAGTATAGTATATATAGCACAGTATAGTATATATACTATATAATATAATGTATACTGCATAGTGTAGTATATATACTATACAATATAATATTTATTGTATAGTATATTATATATAATAGAAAAACTTTATATATAATATCTCTTTATAGAGATACAACTGTTTAATTCTACTTTATTCCATACCTGTGAGAACAATTGCACAATAGGAACATCAAAGGTACCTGGGGAAAGATTTAACATGTGGTAATTTGAATGGCGTTAGACAAAACGAATGGCGGGAATTTCAAACGGGCCTGGCATAAATTACGCGAAACGCTTTTCCACAAATTAATGGCTGCGTGTCGTATTAACGAGAGGAACGTTAGTTTGCTTCTGTCGTTCACCTTGCCAAGTTGTCATTTCCACGACGTATTAACGCGCCGCGATGTGAAGGCTGCCGCAATAAACCGCGATCTGGTTTTTCGTGTGCTTCGTTTTTCCCTTTTCACGAATTTTTCTCTCTGTCTTGTTTTTTTTCTCGGCGTCATGATCCGGCTTGAAACGAAAACCGGAAAAATCATGGCAACCACGATGAACAGGAACGCGGTGAATAAAGAGACAGACAGGTTGGTAGAATCGTTATTTGCTTGGTCGATGAGGATCTGCAGTGTCAACGACATTGTTAGATTAAGTTTTATCGTTCAGTTGAAATGTTATCTTTGATAATATTCGTCTCGTACGAAAATTACATTCAATCGATCAATTTAGATTGTAATATGATACAATAGAATACGCAACGTAGTACACCGTCGAAAACATTTTTTCTCAATGAAAAGAGACGCGTTTGACAAAATTTGAAGAATTTGTGAATGAAGAAAATTTGAAGAAGATTTGAGGAAATTTGAAGAAATTTTGTAGAATAATATCAAGCAGATTTGAAGAAACTTTAGAAAGAAAGATGTTGCGTCTATCCTGAACTGTATTAAAAATATAATTATGAAAACTTATATAATTGATTATATAATATATTATTATATATATCATTATATAATTGAAATATAATGTAAATTTTGTAGAATATTTTTAATATCAAGCAGGTAATGTGAAGAAACTTTAGAAAGATGTTGCGTCTATCCTGAACTGTATTAAAAATATTATAATTATGAAAACTTATATAATTGATTATATAATATATTATTATATATATCATTATATAATTGAAATATAATGTAAATTTTGTAGAATATTTCTAATATCAAGCAGATAATGTGAAGAAACTTTAGAAAGAAAGATGTTGCGTCTATCCTGAACTGTATTAAAAATATTATAATTATGAAAACTTATATAATTGATTATATAATATATTATATATATATCATTATATAATTGAAATATAATGTAAATTTTGTAGAATATTTCTAATATCAAGCAGATAATGTGAGGAAACTTTAGAAAGAACGATGTTGCGTCTATCCTGAATTGTATAAAAATTATTATAATTATGAAAACTTATATAATTGATTATATAATATATTATTATATATATATATATCATTATATAATTGAAATATAATGTAAATTTTGTAGAATATTTTTAATATCAAGCAGGTAATGTGAAGAAACTTTAGAAAGAACGATGTTGCGTCTATCCTGAATTGTATAAAAATTATTATAATTATGAAAACTTATATAATTGATTATATAATATATTATTATATATATATATCATTATATAATTGAAATATAATGTAAATTTTGTAGAATATTTCTAATATCAAGCAGATAATGTGAAGAAACTTTAGAAAGAAAGATGTTGCGTCTATCCTGAACTGTATTAAAAATATTATAATTATGAAAACTTATATAATTGATTATATAATATATTATTATATATATATCATTATATAATTGAAATATAATGTAAATTTTGTAGAATATTTTTAATATCAAGCAGATAATGTGAAGAAACTTTAGAAAGAAAGATGTTGCGTCTATCCTGAACTGTATTAGAAATATTATAATTATGAAAACTTATATAATTGATTATATAATATATTATTATATATATATCATTATATAATTGAAATATAATGTAAATTTTGTAGAATATTTTTAATATCAAGCAGATAATGTGAAGAAACTTTAGGAAGAAAGATGTTGCGTCTATCCTGAATTGTATAAAAATTATTATAATTATGAAAACTAAATAATTGAAACATAATGTAAGCAAATAATTCGGTTCAAAGATAGTAATTACTGCCTCTACTTTATTAATTAATTCATTAAACTAATTTGTACGATTCGTCAAAATTGAAATAGCGTTACTACAAATCGATTAAAGCGTTCTAATGCGCTGGAACGTTGGTGCAAGTGGAAATGTTTGGCGAAACGGCGACAGTAAAAGCGGCAACGTTAAATCTAACAAGGTTGTAATTCTCGTCCCATAAATTTCGCCGCGTCTTCGCTCTGAATTTCGAATGGCTCGGTTATTTCCATGGCTAACTGCGTTTCGTTCCTGTCCGTGTTATCTAACGTCGTCTATACACCGTTAAACCTTCCTGTTGTTCCCCCCTTTTTTTTTTTGGTTTTCGTTAATCGTCGAACCTGTTAGTCGCCGGTGAAATATCAGATTACTTTTTAACGGAGAATTATTTTTCCTCGTGGACGATGTTGAGAATGTTAGATGCAAAGGTTGTTCGTCTAACTCCGTGTTACAGAATATTATTAAAATTTTAGAAAAGCAATAAATGTCCAGATAATGGAATTTTCTAGTAATAGAACAATACATAAATCTCCTGATATTACGTTTCGCATATTTGCTGAAACAGATTTTAGTGTGTCATAAATAAATTACGTTGAAATTAAAAAATATTGCTCGTCGTAACAGGTCCCAGAGATTCTACTTTTTCAATCGCGAATTTCCATGAATATCCGCAATCTGCTTACGACATTTCCACAGTGAAATAATTCTTTGCTCAAGTTGCATCTGCTCGTTTAATTTAATTATTAAAAATTAATTATTCTGCTCTGTAAAAATACAAACTTTGGATGAACATGCATTGCGTACCGACCGATGTTAAAGTCAAAATACACGTGGGAATTGTAGAAAATCGCTAACAGCGACGGCTTAATTATGCATGGAAAAGAGCAATTCCGCGCGATATTCTACGCCATAGGAGACAAGATCACATTCTTGCCACTCGACTGCGCCCTCCAGCTCCATCTGATGGCGTTCCTTGCTTATTAGACCCACAGGGTGTAAAGAATCCTATCGTTCCTTCAATTTCGCTGAGTTCGCCTTCGTTTTCCCAGTGATGAACACACCTAAGTGAGAAACTTTTTCGGCAGAAAGAACTTAATCAACCGGCGAGATAAACTTTTTCTTATTTAACTAGTTTTTTTTTTTTTTTTTTTTTAATGAACTCGTCATACTCAGCTCGTTTGGTTGGCAAACTATGGATCAAACGGGAAACGATTTTCCATTTATATCTTCCATGTACACTCCTTCTCATAAGTTTATTCTATCTTTCGTACATTAGATCGCTACATACGAAATATCGTCTTTTTTTTTAAGTTTGTTTTTTAAGTTGTTCTTTAAGTACGAGGAAATTTACTAGGAATCGGTACATTGGATGTTCAAAAGATTTTTGACAGTAACGTGAAACTTGGTTACCGCCACGTTCACGTACAATCGGAATATTACGCGAACTTCAACTTGGAAGAAGCGCGACGAAGCTTCCTGGAAACGTAAAATTAGCATTTAGGGAAGATTAAAGACCTAATCCACTTGAGCAGTTTCTTCACGCGTAAATTGTCTTCAAGAGATTTATAAACGTAGGGATCGTAACAGCTCCGTTTTAAGACTCTCGAATTTTAAAATCCAGTCTAGAATAACGAAACAAAGTAGTCCTTGAAACAGTTTGAAAAGTTGGACGATTTGTAGAATTTAATTTTAACGACATTTAATATGCATCGACGTAAAAAACGTAGAACGCAACAATTAGCCCAAATGATCAAAAGCAAATAGTCAGTCGATTAGAATTTTGCGTTTATGTAAAGTTACAATCCAACATATTTGTACATACAAAAAATGCAACACATTTACAAAAATTTCAATAATGTAGTAAATTACAGTAATTATATATTGTTCTCGAAAATTGTTTAATTATCAGAAGTGTAAAATGAATTTGATAAAAAAATTGCAAGAAATTGTTAAATCTCTGAGTCTGTATCGTAAAATTGTTCATAGCGTGCATGCAACTGAATAACAACAAATGAAATGATAAAATGAATGCCAAAATTAATCGAAACAGATAGTGGATAGGAAAGAAATTAATTTTACTATCGAAACAAAAGTTGACAATTATTGTTATAATAACTCGAACGAGATGATTATTCTTAAGATTCTCAGAATAATTTCTTAACGATTGTTTAGATTTAAACTAGACTTAAATTTTCTGATACTTAATCCCAATACTTATGGACAATGATGTATTGGGTTGGCAACTAAGTGATTGCGAATTTTGTCATTAGGTTAGGTTAGGTTAGGTTAGATTAGGTTAGGTTAGATGAGGTTAGGTTAGATGAGGTTAGGTTAGATTAGGAGCAACTAGGAAAGTCTAAAGAGTCACTTGATTATCGGAAAATTCGAAAGTTTTGCGTTTCGATAGCCTTTTGCTTTTCATGGAAATTCATATTTCGCGAAATATGTGCTCGAACGTTAGCGCTTTTACGTACTCTGTTTTACTAGAAATAATGCAAAGCTTTCGGCTTGCTGAATTAATTCACTTAAAATGAAAACTTGCGTAAAAGGGTACAGGGTTGGCTGGGCACTTAAAACTTTCAAATAAATTGCGGAAGTTTCACCGTTTTATTTTAATTCTAATTTTAAAGTGCATTTCAAACGCGCCTGCCTATTTCAAATTCTCTTGCACACACTTCGAATAATACGATCGATATTTTTATACATTCAATTACGTTTCGATTAGCCTTTTTTAAACTTATTTTGGCTTTCTAATTACTAAAAAATAATAAAATATCATCGTCCACCGATCAAGAAATCCCTGGTCCATCAGATTCTATCAATTTCTTTGAAACAAGAAATTAATTCTTCTACGTATATCAATGTAAATGAACATTTTATGGTAATTCCATAATTCTATAAAATTTCCAAAAATAAATTCTTGAATTATTCAATATATGTAGAACAGTTTCACAAGAAGATAGACAAGAAAGATGGGCACAGCCCATCAAATTCCATCGACTTCCTTGAAACAACACACAATGGCTGAAGCTCGGAGATATCGAGTGGCAACGACCTAATGGCTTAATGCCGCCACGATTATTAGTTAAGGGTTAATTATGACAAACGCGTGCTCGCTCTCTTAAGTTCGATTTGAAGGCTAATTAGCGCAGAGTGCTCTTGCAATCGAATTTGTGGCGGGCCTGGAAAATTGTTTCAAAGGTCTCAAGCTGCGTTTCAACCTGCGATGACACACTTTCCCAAGTCAAAAACCAATCGAACGTTGGTCCAACTCTGTATGGCGTTGAATACTTTGAAAGGGAAATAAGAAAAAGGATAACGAGGCCCATTTGCGAATCCAGGCGTTTCTCAAATCCTCCATTTCCATGGCTCGTAATCGGATTTACGCATTTTTTTTTTTTTTTTTGCTCCATAGTTTCAACGTTGATTACAAATTAATACAACGAACAGTATAAATGAATTAGTGATGATAGGTTTTGTATAAATAATTTGTCTTCTCAGCCCTAAACGAATGTAAAATAATCCTCAAATGAAATATCAGTTTTCCAAATCTGTTTTTTAAGAATTGTATTAATTATATTTGGCTGATGATAAATTTAATTTATCAAGAAGAAGAGCCGCAGTTTGCCACTGCCTGTAATGTACATAACGATATATTCCGATCTCTAATTAATATGGATTAATATGTATTTCATGGGGATTCATTTTGTAAAGTCAACAACCCATGATGGTCCATCGTAACAAAAGCTTCCACAGGAATTCGAAACAATGGCGTATACTATCTTCATTCTAAATGCATAAATTCTTTTTTCTTACTGCAGACGTAAGACTCGGTAAATCGACTTATTCCATTCTTCTTTTCCATTTATGAAACGTAAGACTCTTTTCCTTGGTATTTGCCCCTTAAATAGGAGCTTTTAGTTTTTACCAAAGGCAATTCAATCTCGTTCCTTTTCTTCCTTCTTCGTAGACGAAAAAATGAAATTCTTTTAATCTTGCGAAGGAATCGTAACACGTTTTAGCTAGAACAATGTTTGATCGATCGTTTAAGGAAATTTTGTATGGTCGATGCGAGAGAATTTTCCAATATTCAGGTTTAATATTGAAAACCATGTCAAGCATTCGACAGTTGAAGAAAGAATCGTGATCAAGATGAAAGAGGCAGCGTTTCATTTTACGTAGAAATATATACCGTTAGACTTTCTATCTCTGCTATCTAAATGAGGAACAGTATCACAGCCAGATAACCAGAATGAGAACAGAAATTTACTTTTACATACAGAAAGCTAGGTGACTAAAAATATTATTTTTACTATGAAAAGGAAAAGTAGAAAAATTAGAAATTAATAATTACATTATCCAACAACGAGTAATTACATTCGTTGCAATATTTTCTACATACAAAAATTACAAAATTCCAATTATAACAACGTTACAAATTCTTCGATATTTCGAAATTGTCGAAGATTTCTTTCAAATTTTTCTTCTAAGATTTACATTTTTCCAAACAAAGCAATATTTTTTTTTTTTAATTATAAAACTCGACCAGTGACTTTGACTAAGTTGCTAGTTCTATAAATCATAACGATCAACGTTATTGCAAAGAATTAACTTAAAAAAAGAAATCTCTTACAACATGGAACACCAATCAACCATGATTTATATTCACGGAAAAGGGAAAAATTCGATTACGTTTCTCGTGGCAGAGTGAAAAACGCTGATCGTCTGTCATCCTTCTTTTCAGTGGAAATTCTTTCATAGAAAATTCTATTAAAGTAGAAACGCCGTGGCTGCAGTCGGCGTTCGAAACAGCAGCGAAGCTTGATTTTCCAAAATCCGGTTACAGTTTGTAAGCGGCTGTAATCAACCGGGTATTTTATTATCACAGCCGAAGGAGAAAGGATTTAGAATTAATACGAAACACCTAACGAACCGAGATTTTTCAACATTCTCTCGAGCAAACAAAATCTCGTATTACGGTCAGCTTTACAAACAACAGTAATTTGTGGCCTTAGGCATGTACACAGTCTCTGAATCAAACAAAAAGAAAAAGGACACAGATATAAGTAAAATTGAAAGAATTTGCATATGAAATATTTTTGTAAAATAAATACCATTTATAACCATTGTTCGTAAAAGTCGTATAAAACTGACTATTCTTTAAAGTGGCGTCGTTCTAGCAGATCTACGATATAAGCCACGATAAATCAGAGACATGTGTTAAATTTCCACATCCTTGTATTTCAATATTCCATACTGTACATTTAAATAGCCCAACATCTATCATCCCGTCACTCTATGTTTCTCAAAATATGGTAAACGGTTCCCCTGGAACGATCATCGCCCACGAAACACGATCAGAAATGCCAAGAGCATCGAAATCGAGTCCCAAAGAAAATACGTAAAATTAACAATAAATAAAATTAGCCGTCAACAACTGACTCCCTGAGATCTTGGCGCGTGCGTGGAGTCGCATAAAACGCCACCCAAATCAAAGGGTAAACAAAAGAAGTTGACAGTGAATGTTGATAACGTTGACCATCTTGAAAATTGTACGTATTTTCCGCGAAAATACTGGGAACCGTGATAGATCGAGACCTACTTCGCCATAGAACGTTCAGTTTTTGTCAAATGTATCGTTTCACGGTGATTCTACCTGACAGTCTTATCCAAGTGATCCGCGCTGTTGAAGATTTCCTAGTCTACGAAAGAGTATATTCTATGAATCATGTTAAAAAACGTAGGAAAACACGAGTGAACGTGTGAACCATTGACGCGTGCATGGAATGCCATAGAAACACGCGGCGCCTAAAAGCGAGCACCAGCTGCAAAATGGGTGGATGGGCGTTTGATCGTCCCAATTAACAAGGCGCTACGCAACCTGAACGAAAAAGAAAAAAAACGCTAATAAAGCATTAACCCAGATAACCACGCAATCTGGCATCTTGCTGGAAAGAGAAGAAGCGGCGAAACTCGTTCTCTTAGGGATCCTCACCCGGTCCAGTCTAAGAACCAGTCGCTTGCTGCGGGACTTAAATCCAACCGCGAGCCTGATCACCGGTCCTTTCATCCCCCTAGTGTCACGTCTTCTCCGGGGGTGTGTCTCCGTGAAAATTCACCATATTTACTACGACAAGTATCACCACCCCCTACCAACCACCACCACTTTCACAACCACTACCACTTTTCTTGCCACCACTACCGGTCTTCACCACCGCCACCACGTTTCTCACTGGTCAATGAAACTTTTGTCTCCGTGTGTCATCTGTACAACATGTACATATGTGTGTATATATGTATATATATATATATATTTATACGAGCCGTCCGCAGGTCAAAGTGGTTAACTCCTCTTTCTCAAACTTTTTACATTTTAATGGCAAATCACTGGTGCATGAACGATGCTTGTCTCATATAATTCCATTTGTTTCTTCGCGGAGTTAACCGATTTCGTAACTAAACGGCTCATATATATATATATATATATATATATATATATATCTACATGTATAATTGATTATACGATAACGCGAGAGATACGAACGTGTGGGAGGGTGAGTATGTAAATGCGAGGGTGTGTAAGAGGGTAAGGAGAAAGAAAATAGACACGAACGAGGATGCAGAGAGAGCGAGAGATCGCGATCCTGGCCTCCTGCGGTACTCTCGGCTCGGGGTGCGAGAGAGCACTGAGTTCCGAGTGGATGGAGCCCCTGATACTGAGGGTGCACAGGCCGAGAGAGAGAGACAGAGAGAGAGAGAGAGAGAAAGAGAGAGAGAGGGATGTTGGGACGACGGAAGCGTCCGCTCGGTGGAATCGACGCGCGCGCGTATTTCGAGCGTGTTCTCGGTGTTGTTTCGCGAGCGCGTTTTAGGGGTGGGAAAGTGGGGTTGGCAGAGGGATACCGATGGTTCGTCGAGTGGCACTCGGGGCCTCGAACCCGACGTCGTCCTGCGCCAGAAATTCTGACGCCTTCGGTTATAGCCGATCCGCTTTTGTTAAGGATACCGCGGCGCAAATACGTACGAGGGTGAAGGTGAGCGACGAGAGCGATTTTCGGGCTGCGTGCATTCGCCGTTCCACGTCGACTTGGTTTGCAGTGGCCCGTGGAAATATTTGAACAGTTAGCAGAGAAAATTTCCATGTACGTACGTAGTACGCGCGTTACATAAGACGTTCTACAATTTTATATAGGAACGCTTCACACACAGACATTGTTTGATGTGGTAAGAACATTTCTGTACGTCGATTTGTAACTTCTTTAGGCGTTGAGTAAATTTCCGATGCGTAGAAGTATTGGAGCAATTATCAGAGAAAATTTGCATGTGGGTTGTATAACTCAGTTGGATGGGAGAATTTCTGTACGTGGGTTTTGAAGAAGCCCAAGCGGAAGCTATCAGACCAATCGACTTGATCCATCGCGCGCAGTTCCACATGCCAGCGGCGTTACTTCCGCCGCTGACACGAGAGGATCATACTTTCTGCTCGGGTCTCTGATTGTCCCGAAAGAAGTGGAAACGGCGCCAAGTGAATTAGAATGGGGGGCTCGCGGCTCGAAATATTCGTCTTAGCTCGGTCGACGTGAAAAATTAACGGCACGTAAGATACCAGCGCACGAGAGATATTTTTCAGCGGAACAGGCATCTGGAACGTCTTATTAGTAGACTGTAGGCTCTGGGGTGAACGTTCACGACGACGACGATTCACCGAGCAAAAATGAAGAATTAATCGAGTCCTCGGGCCAAGTCGCGATCTCGGTCCTCCTGTTTCGCTGTAATTCCACTAACGTTATTAGCGAACTTTCGCAACTCAGGACGCCCCACGCTGTGTCTAATACCAGGCTTTCCAGGCTTCCAGGCCGCATCCAATAGAAAGAGATTTTCTCACGTTTCGCCAACAGTTAGCTTCCTCGGCAGTCGAAGAACGCACCGACATCGGCCTGAAACTGTCTTAGACGCAGCATCGTTCTTGGCCTTTCTATATGCAACTAACTAATTCTTCTAACTAATTAAAAGATCTATATACTCCGGAGTTGTTCCATATTCAAAATTTTGTTCGCATGTTTTTCTAAATTGAGATGCCTGGTATCCTTTCATCGACTAAATGCACATGACATTGGTATCGATTTCGCTTGAAACAGTAAAACACAGCGAGAAGAAAAACGAAGCGGATCTCGCTTAGTTTCGGGGATATTTGAGTGCATTGATTAAAATTGCACGCCTCTCATATACCGGGTGGCCCACTTCACTCGTACACCTTAAATATCCGCTTAACGTTGAAAGAAAAGGGCTATTTCGCGCATCATACCGATTTCGAGTATTCGCGAACAGGTTAAAATAATTGCACACTCCCATATACCGGGTGGCCCACTTCGCTCGTACACCTTAAATATCCTTTTAACGTTGGAAGAAAAGGGCTATTTCGCGCATTCTACCGATTTCGAGTATTCGCGAACAGGTTAAAATAATTGCACACTCCCATATACCGGGTGGCCCACTTCACTCGTACACCTTCAATATCCGTTTAACGTTGGAAGAAAAGGGCTATTTCGCGCATCCTACCGATTCCGAGTATTCGCGAACAGGTTAAAATAATTGCACACTCCCATATACCGGGTGGCCCACTTCGCTCGTACACCTTCAATATCCGTTTAACGTTGGAAGAAAAGGGCTATTTCGCGCATCCTACCGATTCCGAGTATTCGCGAACAGGTTAAAATAATTGCACACTCCCATATACCGGGTGGCCCACTTCGCTCGTACACCTTCAATATCCGTTTAACGTTGGAAGAAAAGAGCTATTTCGCGCATCCTACCAATTCCGAGTATTCGCGATGAAGTTAAAATAAAACCACGTAAGGTAGGTTAGGTTTGCCGCGTGTCGACGATTAACAAGCCCTTTCTCCGCCATGGTACCAGATATTGAAAGATCTCATGTTGGAATAACAATAAATTAATAACAATGAAACGAATGTTTATGATTCTATGGTAACACAATTATCGTGACTGTGACTCACGGTACATCGTTCGACACTCTAAATCCTCGAATGGTAAATCACGTGTCATGAGTAGTTTACGAGTAAGAAATGGTCCAGCTAACAGGTTAAAGGACGATTTTGCTCGATGCAATATACGAGACTACTCGTTGGTTTATGTTATAGCAAACCAATAGTAGAATCTGGCCGCAGAATCTACATTATCTAGAACAGGCAGGCCAGCAGCTGAAACTGTGTATACAAGCCAGAGCCTTAGTATGCAGTTTCTGGTGAACATTGTATCCTGCTTGACTGTACGCGAACTTGCGTAGAAGCGACGTCACAACATCTATTCTATGTCCTGGATAACATGGATATTATCTGCTTGTTTTCTGTATATGTAGTTTCGATTTACGGATACAACTTATGACAAAATTAGGGCAGCTTTGGAGTAACAGTTATTCGCCATTACGTTAACTTTAATTACGAAATTATGAGAGATTTGCAATAATTCGCGGATAAGCTTGTTCAATATTTTTCTGTATCCATTGAACGTTATAATTTTCGATTTTCGTTAAGATTGCAAATTTTCGTTAAAAACTGAAAGATCACACGACCTAGAATAACTTCATTTTTTTTAACTATGATAATAAAATATAATACTGGTTAAATTAGTTGATGGAATCATTTTGGCGCGAAAATTAACGCATTTAATGGTAGTGCACTGATGTTCTCATAATCCTACGCCATAAGCATAAGCCGCGTGCTAAATCCTATCATAACAGGTTAAGCCTCGAATAATACGAAACTCGACTAATACCATGCACTGTAAATGATATTTGCCAATTTTACATTAAATATACATAGACTGTAGGTAAAATAATTACACCGCAATTGTTGCCTTCTGCGCGCAATAATAACAATTTATTCGATGGACAAAATTTACCTAATAGCCGTAAATTAATCATTGAGGGGAGAGACTCTATCGCGAACGTTATGGTAGAAATGGTAAAACGGAGAATATCGTAGCATTTGCTCAAACAATTTATCGTTGACCTACTTGATACTAATAACTAAAGGAAAACGATATTAATGGTTGGGAATTCGTGCATAGATTATTAGCAAAAGATATTAGGCGAATAAAGAAACCGATGGAACTATGGCGCGTATTTATATGGTAAAACGGTAATTTCGCGCGGACCATCTGTTTCAAATGTCAGTCGTAGATTTCGCGTATCTGTGCGTGTCATTCGCCATGGAGCTTTGCTTGTACATCGGAACACGAAGCTTGGCTCTGCTCTTACGTTAGAAATTTAATTAAATTTATATACAATAAATAAATATTAATTAACAAAATTAATTTACAAATTAAGTTTAACCGCTATTGCTGGCACTAACTGTATCTTTATTAAAATTATTTCCTAAATTTAACTTTCATTAATTTACCAAATCTAATTATTAAATTATTGCTAATATTTAATATTAGATCATTTTATATAAATATATAAATTTAATTAATTAATAAATCATCATAAAATTTATTTTATATTATTAATACTCTTGAAATCAAAAACAAATTATTGCCGCGTACGTCGTGTTAAAAATAAATCGTCTGTGCTCATAAACGAAGAATATGAGACACTTGGTGCGATTCAACCGAAACGTCGTTACTTTTATTGTATCTTCAACAATTTGCAAAGATACTTATCACGCGCGAAGAGCTACAGAATGACAACATTTTTAAATCAAACGATAGCTCTTGAAACTTGTAGCTAGCTATCTGCCTGACAGTCGACGAGCCATCCGTTACCAAGTGATAGATTTATTATTAAAAAATTATTCAAATTGTTTCTCATTTCTGTTAAAATGCTGTAGATTTCAAGAATAATTTTCGTGGAGAAACAGATACGTTAGACTCCGTACGATTCGCAGATTTTCAATGGAACCTTCCTTCCGTACTTTTAACCCGCAACGCTGGCGGCTACCTTTGGTTTTTGGCGAATCGATAGGAAAATATATTGATACCACTCTTATCGCAATGTGCAGTTGTCTAGAAACTTTGGTCTAGTTCGGAGTAATCTGAACATTTCCAGTTAAGAGATGAAATATAAAGCTGGACTAGATGCTACGAAAAGTAAGATTGTTAGTTAAATTATTATTAAAATTTATTATATCGCATCGAACTCGGAGTCTCAGCGTTCTAAGCAAATTGCACTAATTGTCAGTGCAACTTGCACGAAATAGCGCAATCTTTTCACATGGTCTTCAGTGTTCGCTGTCATAATTTGCCTGCTGTCTTTACGTCGGTATATTTTTAGTGTCGGTTCACTATACGTTGCACAGCCTTTTGGGATGTGTTCGATCGATTCTGACTTTTTCCTGTCGCATACTTGGCATAGTTCTTCATTTATATATCGTGATACTTCGCTGATTCTACTGCTTTGCCATTCTTATTTTTCTTTGGGCTTCGAATATAATATACAGAGTGGACGATATGTAACTGACTGATTTCAAAGTTCCGCTACTCTACGTTACGCTATCTTTTGTTCCGCTTTTACGCAAGCATTGCATCGAACATTACATCAAAGCAATCCGTGGATGACGGTGATCGACATGACGACGTTGGCCATCTCGATCGCCTGATTGAACTGCGCTTCTTTTCATGGGGTTTTCTTAAACGCGAAGCGTATGTCGATAAAGGGAACACTATGGGACAGTTGAAAGTTGCTATTGGAGAAACAATAGCCAACATAACTTGTGAAACGTAGCGAAAAATGCGATTGAAATGCACTTTGTACAGCGTCTGGAGGCGAACATCTGTCTGATATTATGTCGCATATGTAATTTCCAAATATTAATTAGTGACTTGTATTTAAAACATTGTGTTTCGTTTTGTTTAAAAGTTATAATTAGTTGGTGATAATTAGAATCAGTCACTTTTATATCGTCCATCTTGTATATTCAATTTATCGATACAAATACGATAATAAACAGCGTAATTTCAACGTAAATAAAATAAATAATGTTATTTCAAAATGAACGTAAATTTCGATAGTGATACAGAATAATACGGAATTTCAGCGACAATTTCAGGGTGAACAAAGTAAATGGAATAAAATAATGGACCGATATAAATTAGCTGTTGTAATGGATGAAGAAGATGGAATGAAGCGAAAAGAGCGTAAAAAGAAAAGAGTAATATACGAGCACGATTTCCCTTCGCTGTTTATTATCTCGTTCATTTACACGCGAATACATCGCGTGCAATGAGCCAATAATTTTTGGTACACCGCGTACATTCATTCAGCAGATCGAAATAAAAATACCAAATACTGTACGTGCTCGGCTTTGCTTTATTATTATACGTGTCCTGTACGTTGTATCACGTTTCGCCATTATCTGGCCCATTATATGAATTTTTTAACCAACCGAAGATAAATCATTTTCAATTTGATCGACAACTGTTTTGCGTGTCCCTTTTTATCGTTACATACGTTGTGATTTCTATATCCTTTTTAAAATAATTATCAGACGTACAAATGAGCAATTCAAATAAACCTAATTAATTTTCTCGCCTTCGTTCGCTCATGTATCGTTCACGCGTTTTGCTATTATAAACGACATTTTGTTTGGCGAAGATCAGTGCAACGTTGCCCCAATACAATAATCAATTCGTAAGCGTCAATAATGGCAACGAACAAAGCATAATCGTCACTGAGTTCAACGAGGAACGCTGAACAGAAGTCGTGTCCTCGGTGAAGGTATCGTTATCGTACGTATGGTTTTAAACGGCTTCGGTTTCATCGACGAGCGACGCTGCGGAGGCCCAGAACCAGCTGACAATTTGGCACAAACGCGAGAACAGCTCGAGGAGCAGCCTGGGCTAACGCAAGAAACCGTTTCAAATCATCTGCATAAGACGAGAAAGATGCAAAAAGGAGGAAATGTGGCGTGAAATTGCTTCTCGTACTAATCAGATATCATAACGAGTCTTAGATGGAAAGCTACGCAGTATCATCCGGTGTATCCATTTCACGGTGCTTCCTCAGTTGGACGACTTTCATGGTATTCTTTCGAAGCGAAGTTCATCAGCAGTCTGAATGATGACTTAACCGTTTGGGTCGCAGGGATCATTGAAAAAACAGAGACGAAAATTATTATTATTACTATTATTATAAAATATTATATATACGTACTATTAGTTTATAAATATTTCAAGTTTTGTTGAATAAAAATTATTGAGAAGATAACAATGAAATACGAAATACCTTCAGTTGTCCATAACGTTCAAATGTACTGGCACTTGTCGACACAAAATTTAAAAAGATCTTTGAACAGGGGCGATTATTCTGAATAAAAAGTGTGTTTGACTCTCTCTTTAAGTAAATCTTGAATTTGCCTGAAAAATATGGATTATTTATTTGTATATATATATATATACATATGTAATAACGTAAATTCTAGAAAATCTAGTTTGTTTTGAGAATAATGAAATTAAATACAATAACAAATAGTCAATAGCACCTAATGACAAAATCCGCAATCACTTAGTTGCTAACCCAACATTCTATTTAGCAGACGACTACCGGTGAAACAAAGCAAAAGTAAAAATGGCGGTTGGCGGGTAGTTTGAATTTTATAGAATTTACGTGTATACATGTAATAATATGGTGAAAATGTAGCAAAGTAATCGACACGCTGAGGCGTCGCACAAATTGACAATAATTAAAGAACGATCAACGAGAACCGTGAAGACGATCGAGTTTCCTCAGCCACTCGTATTTAGGCGATAATGGAGATCTCGTTACGCGGAAGAGCCAGATATTAATTAATTTTCATTCCGGAGGAAATGAAGTTTTCGAGGGTTCGTTTCCGTTTTCCTGTTTGCCTTGTTACTCGGTCGGTAGTCCGCGTTTTTCAATTCTACGCACCGGCGGATTACTTTTTGCTCTTCGCTCGCGACTTCTCCAATTGGGAACGAATTTTGCACCGACTACTTTCGTCCGATCGAGCGTTGATCGCGTTGTATTATCGGAATTAACGACGATTTAGAGTCATCGTAAATCAGAAGCAAAAGAGTATCAGGATCAAAATTACACAAATTCTACCGGCGTTTTTAAATCAAAATAAATTATATATCAAATTATTATAAAATTAATCACATTTAGCTAACCGATGTCTAATGGCGTAGCAATTTACATAGCCCATTAATCTTCCTAAAATGGGCTATTAACGCTGCACCTTGATCAGCAACATTTAACGACGAATTCTTGAAAATTTCATCTGCTTCGTTGTAACTGGAAAATCAATAAACCGTAAATGTTCCAATGCTTGTAGTAAAAATACTACTTTGGTGTACGCTAAACAATATTAGGCAAAATTTTATTCCAATAACAAGTGAAGGATAAAGATAAAGAATAAAATAAAGATTCAATCGTACAAGTATTTAGCCGAATAAGAAATTATTCGTATACAAATTTATCCGAATAAAAGTTTCATTTTTCAAAATTATATATTACATGTATATAAACGAGGATAAAATTGGTAACGAAAATATATCTTCAAGCTTCATTGTCCAGTTGTAACATTGGCTTTTGTAATTAACATTTTTCAGATACTTAATTGATAAGCTTGCCGTTTCTTGGTAAATTAACAATAAAAATCGTATTGGTGTCTGTGTATATTCGTACAAGATTATTCCTATTATTATTCGTTATTCGAATAAATATAGAACATAATTTGTTAATAACATGGATAATAAATAATTATTCCACAGATAAAATATTCAGCCTATATGAATTTATCTCTAGGATAATTAATCATAAGAAAATATTTATTCGAAACAATTCGAACGATGATCAACTTTGGCGCTAAACGGGAGGAGAACATTCAGTCACCATTTTTTAAATTGCAAACTGTTCAAATATTTTAAATTTAGAAACCGAGTTGAGAGGGAAGTTCGTAAGTTGGAAATTTTCTATAAAATAATAACGTTATTGTTATCAAACAGGAGGATAATAATAAGAAGATCGAGGACATAGATAGAATGAATTTTGGCAACGGATAAGAGCCACTTTCTTACAATAGCTGGCAGCAGAGTAAGAACGAAAGACGATGAATCAGCCTGACAAATTTTCTCACGTGTACCCAGCGAGTGCTGTTGACGCGAAACTGTCTGCCAAGAATTCGCTCTTTTGTCACATAGGTAGAGATCATGATGTCTGATGAAATATAGACTTGAGTTTCTAGCCATCGGATAAAATTGATTAGCTTGCAACTGGTTACTTGGTTGGAAAATATTTATTAACAATGGAATAATGCAGAATCTGAAAATAATAACGAAATATAAGATAAAATCAAGCAACGGATATAGTGTAATAACATAGGAGAAAATGTTATTATATATTAAAATATAAAATGTATAATATATTTTATTATTATATTATATGTAATTAAAATATATTTTATATATTAAATATAAAAATATATATCTTATACATTTTATTATAATTTAATTATATATTATATATTAAAATATATCATATGTATTAAATATAAAAATATGATATATAAAATATATTATATATGTCAATAATAAAGTATATGAAATATTATTAACATTAATTTTACTTTTACGCGGGCGTTCCTTGGTAATTATAGAGAAAAGGGCACGCCTCATCGATTTCAATTACCTTCAAATACGAATTTCCTCCTAAGATCAACATTCCGAACAACTTTCCTCTACATACAGTAGATCCTCGAACATCGAACACTATCCGTTCCAGGAGACGCTGGACGGTTCGAGTTTCGAGTTGTTCGAACATCGAATTAAATTTCTCATTTGAAAAAGCTTAAATCAAATCGATCCCTCCCATTCGACATTTTCTCAATGTGAGGCATTGCAAGTATCTGTCTCTAAAGTTTGTATTAATAAATGGTAAGAAAACAAATTTAAGTACGCTCGCTGAGACAATCACAAAAGAACTACACCGACGACTGTAAGAACGAGCGGCGAAACGACGAACGTCCCTTTGTTTCTCTTTCTTCTTCTCAGCCTGCATTTCGCTATTCCGATCCGGGCCTGAGCAGAGAAATCAGGCGACAACGTGACGCTTACACAACGACAAGCGGCTGTCCGTCTCTTTGCTCCAACTTCCAGTTTTCCTTCGAGTTCAGAAGCTGGATTTCCCCTGACACGTTCGTTCGAATTGAAATTGTTCGAATATCGAACCGTTTGAACTTGCACTTGTCCTACTGTATATGTTACCGTCACTTGCGACCTTAGTTTCCGACAACAATTTTGCCTGGAAATAAGCCACACGCTCAGAATCGACGAGATACTCGTTACGAGTCTGGCGTGCTATTCGGCTTCACTTTGTTCTCGAACGGGACAAGCGAGAATACGGAGAACGAGCGAGAAACTCGAGATAGCGACGGATCGTATAGAGCGATCGGTTAAGCAGCACGTAACACGCAAGGATCGCTAAACCAAAGTCAGGAAACATTGTACGTATTCCATTGGTCTTTTACTGAAACGAGTCACTGTTCGTTGGATCATAAAAATTGATGGCTTCTCGCTTTCACGGATCGCTTACTCATTCTGCGATCTCTTACTCTGTCGGTAAATCAAATAAAAAACAACTTCAAATGGAAAGATAGTGAGTTGTCTGTTTCCAGTGAGAAACCAGTTGCTTGTTTCGAGGAAAAACTGTATCAGCGGAAATCTTCGATACAATTTACGTCACGATTACGTCGAATCGTCGAGTAGGCGGCTGCATTCTTACATAATCCAATGTAAACTTAACTGGCTGATGAGAGAGAGAGAGAAAATTATTTTAAATATTGTATAGATAAAAGAGAAGAATGGGAAGGCTACTGGATATTGCTGCAATTAGTTGTCAATCCAATAATTTTCAGTGAATCTATCGATCTATGAAATGTTGTACTATGTTACCTGTCGTTCATCGCATACTAATAAATTAGAGTCAGCAGGTGTTTATAAATGTCCTTAACGCGTGATGTTTTCAACTATAGACAGAAACGTATAATAATAAATGATAGTAGTCGAATTTACGACACACTTACAAAGGCGAATGAAATAAATACCAAGTCGTGCCAACCTTGTGCAATATATTAATCTAGCATTTAACTAACATTAGCATCGATAAGTTAAGCTTAAGTTGACCTATACAAAAGCTGAACGACTATCTATACGCCAGAATGAAGCGTAATGGAACTCAAATTTAATTGAAGTTTTTTGGAAATGCCTGGGTGAAACGAAGGCCGAGCTGTAGTTGCGTGTGTGGGAAAAAGTAGTTCACAGTGTCGTCCTTGACAGCGTATCTCAGGCCCTTTGAAATCGGAAAGATGTGCCTTTTTCTGTATAATTACAGTTTTCTTAAACGCTTTAGAAAGAGAAACCAATTCTCTTTCTGCTTCTCCCTTTTCTTCGCTTTTTTTTTGGATTTAATTTGTCTTAACATGGTTGAAACGGCGTCTCGAGTTTCACGCTTTTGATGTTTAAAAATATCCATTTCAATGTAACACTTTGTACACGAAGAGATTTTTTCCCCTTGGATCTGCACTTTGATTTTCATTCACGTTTTTCTTGGAATTTAATTACAAGCTCTTGCTTGGTGTTTTTATTTTATTTCTTTTTTTTTTTCTTTAAAAAAATAGTTCAAAATCTACTTGACACGGAATAAAATAGTATCATTCATTTCCTGAAATAAAAAAAAAAAAAAAATAGAAAGAAATAGAGAAGATAATAAAATAAACGAACTAAAAAATTACTGGAAACTAATTTCCTTTAATTAAATGGACTACCCACGTAAAACCTCGATAAACACTGAAAAAAGCTAACAACCGTGTCTGAATAGCGCAGGATAAACGTCGGATGATCGTGAATCCTGTGATTCGGAACAAATTAAGAAGGAATGTTGTCTCTGAGCTATAGATAAAAGAGATGCGGTCTCCGCAGTGCCGTAGAAAATCAATGGTGGGAAGGGAAAAGGGCGGGAAACGCGTATTTCCAGCCAGAGAAGCTCACGCCCTACCGAAAAAATTAGAATGTCAAGCGTACCATGTTATTTACATCTGCGAAACTCGTTGTTTCCACGATTTTCACTCAGACCCGAGCCTTAACAATTTTTAAAAAATAACTCTGCCGTGTTCGGTGAAATGGACGTATCTGAAACTTTCGCTTAAAATGTAGCCGCTAGTGCAAAATACCA
Organism: Bombus difficillimus; assembly: GCA_014737525.1. NCBI lineage: Eukaryota > Metazoa > Arthropoda > Insecta > Hymenoptera > Apidae > Bombus > Bombus difficillimus. The sequence continues at coordinate 159,869 of JACXIT010000181.1, read as the reverse complement.
GATAGACAGCACAAAAATCTATTAAATGAGAAAGTTCTGTCTCTATTAATTAAAACCGAGAGTATAATATTTTATATCTCAAGCCATTCTTCTGAAAACTAAAACAGAACCAGATTTGACCAGACACGCCTACTTGGACTGAGAATAAAAATAAAGAGCCACTGTGCTTGGAAAGTCAGCGAAATAATTGCAAAAATATTCGCCACTTGGATCCTGCGCACTCTGTCGAGTGGTTTTTAGCAGTAGGAAAATTCGGCGACGACGACGATTCAACAGAGAAGAGGGAATTATGGTCAGGGGCGATATTTTGTATCTTTTCAATTGCTGTTTTCGCACCGGTAAAATTGAAAGGCGGCCACGTCCTCGTTAAATCTTAAAAAGCTCTTGAATACACCGGCGAAAGAGAAACGAAATAAAGAATTTGCCATTAAAATAATGCGACAGCACAGAGAGCTAATGTCATTATCCATTGGATCGACTGAAAATCCTCCTCGTTAACGCTCCACAACTTTTGTTTTCCACAAATTCGTTTTGCCGGATAATTATGAAAAATAACGACTACGTTGTTACTTGCGTATCGCGTTCATATTGTCACGCTTCTCCGTACCCGTTAGTTTCCTGCAATTTTTTTTTATCCCTACTGCTAACTATTTCCATAACGACTTGGTTATCGTTTATCTGTTTTTCTCAACTGAATAACTTTGGCATTGAATTAATTCGAACGCAACTCGGCATTTGGGTTTAACACGAAACAAAATTTGGATACTTCACTGGGTCCATCTTATATCTTCATTTGCTCGCATTTCTTCCTTTCTTATTTTTCTATTTTTTTTTCCTCCCTCGCACGATATAGATAAATTACACGGCAATTTTCAGGACACTTCGGGTCACGTTCAGCCGAAACTTTGGTTGGTCCTACGTTGTTCTTTCACATCCTAATCTCTATACTTCGAAAGTACTGTAGCACTTGCTCATATTTAACGGTTTAATTTAACGACGAAGGAGTTTGAGGTAATATTGGATGCAGTACGTTAAATAATCACTCGGTGTTTAGGTCAACAATACATTTATTAACAAGTGTCTTCTTTTGATCGCGTCGCGTATCGCTCTCGGTTTCGCTAGTCCATCTCGCTACCCGGTTACAACTCGACTTTATCGCTCCCTATTTCGAACCTAACTGTCGATCGGATTCGATTCTTTTCTTTTTGTCGCCCCTCAATATCCCCACTGTCCACGCGTTTGTTAGGCGTTCGCACCGTTGCCATGCACGCCTCCTTCTCGAACATTCGGTGGAAGGACCGTTGTTTCGGCATATTGATATACGTTGTTGCTGAGTGCCGTCACAAGTTCGCACGTATGTGCACGTTTCATAGATAATTTTTGTAAACGTATTATAATTACTACGCAATATCTCTAATGCATCTCGAATATTTTTGCGTACGCATTCCGTGCATTTTTCTTATACAGTTTTGCGCATGAACGTGCGCAATCTAAAAGCAAATAACGAAGAAATTCCTTCTTTCGGATGGAATATTCGTGGAAAATTCATGTTATCGTATTAAAGTGGATGTCCAATACGTAGCAGCGCTCCATAAACGATTCAACAAAGGCTACAAAAAGTATGAAAACACCATTGTATTTGTTACATCGTATTCAGATGCAATTAGTTGCATATGAAACGTTTCTTTGAAACTTGAATTTGCCGCATTAATATCGCACGTTTAATCGTGTTCTATCGTTAAGTATCAATTAGATAAAATAAGAGGAAATTTATTACGAATCGGTACGTTCGATATTTAAAGAGATTTAGAATAAAAATATGAAACTTCGTTATCGTGATATTAATCAGAATATCCACGTAATTTTCTTGCGTGAACGTTTCCAACATTTGGAAAAAGTGTCACGAGGGATTTTCAAAAAATAAAATTAGCATTTAGACGAAGGTTAAAGACGTCCAAGCAACTTTCTCGTGCGTAGATTATTTCCAGCAGATTTATAAATGTAATTTTTAGTTCTAACGTCGATTTGGATCCTATCAGGTCGTACGGAAAGTTTCTTTCATTCCATAAGGAAATGATAGATGCGCAATATTTGTCCTTTTATATTATTTTATTGAATTACGTATGATCCATTCTGTTCTGTTACTACGAAATGGAAACTTTTCGGACAACCTAATATCTTGATTAAATATACGATATTTCGGACGAAGTAATGAAAATTTTATTGTACAAAACGACGTTTCATATGCACCGATCTGATAATGAGATCGAAGTATGGTAAATTTCGTATTATTTTGTAATATTTTCACATGACTGGAAAATTTTGGAAACGAAAGAAAAATTATGCAAAAAAGCATTTCCAGTTTGATAGACGCTTCATTGAGAAATAAAAGCACGTGGAAATATTGTACTTTGTGCAGCCGCTGTATATGTCGTCGGAATAATATTAGTTTTAATGGTGATAACAACGTGACGCGTGCTTTCTCGCGTTTCAAACAATTTTACAAAACATTGTCTCTCGAAATTCCTCGTAAAAAGAGATATTAAAAGCGTTAGATCCAACGTACGAGCTATAATTTTATTGGATCGTTATCGCAAGGATCGGTTCCCGATGACATTTTTTATTGTGGCGAGTCGAGCATAGACAATGCCACTTGCGATACAATAGCTGTCGAGAAATATCCAGCTGAACTTTAATATTGTAAAATATTATATTGAAAATGCAGCTTCGTTGAACAGTCAACCCCACTACGACACAGTTAATTCGTTTCGCGCACTGTCGAAGCCGAACAAAACTGTGTGATGGGCACGTTCGTGCTATATGAGAGTTGTCCAACTTTATTAAGTCGCGCCACCTGGAACTAATTTTAGTCGCCATTTTCCTATTGTCGAAACTGTTTTTTAAAGTATTGTACGTTGAACGGTTGATTGTATCTAGTTGAAAAAAAAATTGGGAAAAAGAATTCATTTACGAACATTTGATTAATGATCGGTACTCATTCGGTAGAATAATGACGCAAGTGCAAATTTCCATATTTCTTACGAATTTTTCCAGTTGTTATTTCGTTTATTATACGCAGTCTTCGTCTATCGGCTCAGGACGAACTTTCGATTTTACATTTTCTTTTCTTCACGAATTTAGTGGTCGGCAGAAGTCATTTTTTCCCGAGGCAGACGGTCTCATTGGGTAATTACCTGGCGATGTGAATCCATATGACGCGTTTGAGCTGTTCGTTGATGACGAAATAATAAACTTACTTCTATCAGAAAATTGCAACAAGGAAGGATGCAAATATTAGAAGATTTAGAGAATTATTAGCTGCAAAATTAT